>CM026067.1:34650663-35218163 GCA_014839685.1 Anableps anableps
GTATGTGTGTTATATTGGACTTGTTTTTGTAACCTAACTGATCTTTTACAACCTACACTATGCGCTGTTGGATACAGCTCATGTAAATAAAGGAGAGCCATTTTCTGGGTCCTTCAGTCACATTTTCCTTCAAGATTACGGTAATGATTCCAGGAAACTGGGATCGAGCTTCTGAGCAGCTGTTGTCATCTAGTGGTAAGTCTGTACTACTACACGCAAGAACACAAACTGTACATACAAATAACTTCCAGGTCTTACACCTTCTTTTTCCCACTGTTTTGTTCTTTAGTAACAGCAACATAGATGATTCAAATAGACGAGAGTGTGTGCTTCCTCAAGGTTTTGTTGACTTGCCAGATTGGCAGCTGTATCCGCAAACTCAGCAGAGTATGATCAGAATTGTGATTGTCACAGCATTGGCCAACTTTTCAGCCGGAGAAAATGAATGTGTACCTTTTTAGTATTAGATGGACTAGAGCAAGAAAAAAAGATTATTTCCATTTTATCCATATTAGTTTCACAAACTCGTGTGGCATCCAGAATTTGATATCCTGGATATCTTGGAGTTTTATTTACTGCAGAGATTGGAACGCTTTCATTTATTTTGCCACTGCAATTAAAATGTTTCTTGCTGTTTGTTGTTTGATTGTTTTCATCATATAAAACACTTTGAATGCCCTGTTCTGAAATGTGCTATACAAAATAAATGGAGACTGGACTTGACTTAAATTACTAATGGAGAGGAACAATTTTCTGGCAGTAAGTTTTGTAAAATTATAGAACAAGGGCCACAGCGCCAAGTGCTGAGTGAATATACTGTAAGCGCATTTCTGTCTTAAAATACTTTTTACTTGCTCCTCGATGCAGTATTCATATTATACAATAAATCCAGATGTTTCACTTTTTGAATCTAATTACTGAAATAAATAAAATTTGCAATGAAGTTTCTATTTTTGAGGTGGCAGCTGTAATGCAAATTTCCCCTATTAAAACCGAAGCATTAAGTATTAAATGAATAGATTTCTTGTCACACGAAGAGGAATAGGGCCAATGAAAAAAAAAATCTGACCTTAATCTCAGAATTCTGACTTTTTTCCCTTCAGAATTATAAGAGGGGGAAAAAAGCATAATTTTGACTTCAATCTCAGAATTCTCACTTCTTTCTAAGAACACTGATATTTATTTCTCAGAATTCTGACTGTAATCTAAGAATTCAGACTTTTGACTTCAGACAGATTTAGAATTCCAAATGTAATCTCAGAATTCTGCCTTCAATCTCAGAAATTGATGTTTTTTCTCTAAATTCCGACTTTAATCTATGAATTCTGACTCTTCTTAAAATTTTAAGAGTCAGAATTCATAGATTACAATGATAATCTAGCACTCTCAGAAATCTGACTGTAATCTCAGAATTCCATTTTTGTCCCTCAGACTTTTGACTTTAAGAATTTAAGAATTCAGATTTTGTTTCTCCGAATTCTGCCTTCTTCTCAGAATTCTGATTTTTTTTTTCTCTCTGAATTCTGACTTTGTTCTATGAATTCTTTCTCTTTTTTAAAAATTCTAAGAGTCAGAATTCTGAGATTACAATCAGAATTCAGCACTCAGAAATCTTTAATCTCAGAATTCTATTTTTTTTTTCTCAGACTTTTGACTTTAATGGAAGAATTCAGATGGTTTTTTTCCTCACAATTCTGACTCTTTTTTTTTAATCCTTTAGGGTTGTTTTTTTTTTTTTTTGTCTCTTATGTTTTATGTTTTTTTCAGTGGCCCTGCTCCTCTTCGATACAATGGAAGACTTTTTGCCACGCCCGTAGTTGAGGTGAAGTCTATCCATCGCCTCAGGACATGAAAACCAAGAAACAAGGTGGCTCGGGGAGGAGTCTCTTGAAGCAGCTCCAGCCTCTTTTTCTGAACTCAGCACTTCGAGTTGTTTTTTCTTCTGTCAGTCCCTCATTGTTGTAGCATTCGCCAGCTAAACGTGGTATGAAAGCAGGCGACGTTTAGGAATATTAACCATATATTTAATCTTTTTCTAGTAACAGAAGACAGAAGAAACAGCAGGTGAGTGAGAACAGGAAGCAGTCGGTGGTCAACGTTAGCCCAGACTGCGGGTTGGGTTAGTTCGTACACAGACGGAGAGTTGCTGCTGTCGACCTTGGCTTAGCTGCTGAAACGTTCAGTTTAACACAAAGGCTGTTTTCACTAGTTTTTACCAGACTGTTTGTTTAAAGTGGGTTGTGTCGATTAAAAACGGACCATTTTCCCGACATGTAACAGCTTAAAAACGTTTAGCGCTAGCTTGCACAGGCGGAACCTGGCTTCAACAGTACAGAGAAACTAGAATCTTCTTGGAGATATTTAGCATATTTCCTACAGTGAGTGATTGAAAATGCTTTGAGCTCAGAGCCTTCAAAGACCTTAAATAAAATGGAATTTTCTATTCATTCCAGTGGTTTTCCAGGTTAGCGTTTGATTTATCAAGGAAAGTTTGGCTCATTGAATAATTCAGTGGGCCATATTAAAACTTACTAAACCTGTAGGTTGTGATTATTTATGCTGTGAATGCATCCATTTATGGGTTATTTGTATTTTGAAAGTATAACACAGTGCTTGGTAAATAAATGTTTACCTTATGAAATGTCTTGCATACAGACGCAAATACAGAATTATTAAGAAAGGTGTTCATTAACTTATAAAGCTTTATTCAAATGTCAAATACTCTTATGTTGTTAAAAGTCAAATGTCTTTAAACAGGAAGATTAAGGCCTAGGTTTATTGTTTTTTATTACTTTTTACAAATATTTTTCTGTACAAAAAACCTACCTCAAACTAACAATTTCTTTTTGTTATGGTTATAACTAAATGCATGCTTACAATTAACATTTTTAAAACAATGAATTTGTTTACCTCTATTATTAATTAAAACACCAGAGGTATAAGAGCTGAAACTCCGTTTCACTGTGAATATTGTATTGTCTAAAAGTTTGCTTGTATTTCAGTGTAGGCACGGGTAAGTAGGAAATTCTCACTGTGATAAATCTGAGTAGAAAATACCGCGGTATTAACACATATCAGCCCGGTTTTATTCATAGGGCCGATAACTGATATGCTAAATATGTTGATGCCGATTTATCGTGCAATCCATACTTAATAAGAGTGATGAATACTTCTCCTTTGGCTTCCACACTTTGACTCTTCGTGTTTTTCATGACTCCATATGTTTGCAGTGGCATTGGTTAGAGCCTCCTTGTAGCCAGCTGACTAGCAGTCTGCAGCAACGAGTGGGAGAGGGGCAGTGCTGCATTGCTATATTGACTGCTCCATACAGCTAGAGTAAAACTAGAAGCATCTCATGAAAAAGGTTTAGTATTGGGTGTGATGGAAACTTGAAGAGGTTTTGAAATAATAACATTTTTTTTTAACTTCCATATAAGATGAAATGCAATATTTTGCATATTATATTTCAGCTGCATGCAAATTATGAATGCCAGTAATATACCTGGCCTTTTGGATCAGCTTTCTTGATGACATAGTGAAAGAAAAGGGGCAGGAAAAATACTGTTATGGGAATTTTCAGCAACAGTAAATGCAATTACATGTTTTCAAGATATTGCACAACCCTAGAGTAATGTCTCATGCGAGTTTGTAAAATACTATGCTGACTGTCTACATTATAGGCCAAAAGATTACATTTGTACATAAAAATCGTAGTTTTCATTTTAGACCTGACAAAAAGAGATTGATGTATTTAAAAATGAGAAACTGTTTTTGAGGCTGTGTTTCACTAGACCTTTAAATGCTACTTTAAATACTGATTACTTTGATTATAAACTATATTTTATACGACTCGATTTAACATTGTTTACAAAATAAACAGGCAATATCTCAGCTGGAAATAAAATGTGATGATAGTCAGATATTATAGCACATACTGGCTTTAACAGAGACATTTCTTTCCTAATGCTGATCTGAGAAAAAAAAACAAAAAACCCTAATTAGATCCACAAACCATCCAGATTCATTTTAAAGCAAAACTCACAGGCATTCGAACAGATATCTTTGCTCAGCAGTTTTCGTATTGTGCTCTGGAAAGAAAAAAAGACTGTTGGCAGTTACATCTTGTTTGAATTTAATTAACAGCAGCACTGTAACAGATGGCGAGCATCCACACTCTGTCACTCGGCCACATATAAACAGACTGCAATGTAAATGTGGGGGTGGGGAAAGGAGAATAGTAGAGTCAGAATGAGACAATGAAGTGGAGAAAGAGGCAGCACGAGTTTGGGCTTGACTGGGGAAGTTATCCTAGAAAACTATGGGTTTAAAAATTGAGGTGTGAAAAGCAGAGTTATCATACAGGCAGCTTGTGTTGTTATGAAGTGTGTTATTCATCACTCACTTCTCAGACCTTAGTGTTTGGGGAGACTGTGATGAGACTGCCGTCTAATTAGAATATTTTTAATGTGTGTTTAAAACGGATACAGTCAGATCTGTTATATTTTACAACTTGCCACTCATTTTTTTTTTCTGTTATGTCTTTAAAATATTCATCTGAGGCTGAAGGTAGTGCCGGACAATAAAACAACTTTGATAATTTATTGAGAAACAGAACATCAATAAAGACGATAAAGATGGGCTTTAAAATTTAGTAAGGCAGATAACAACAGGCAGCACCATTATTTAAGCATTTTTACAAGATGGAGAAGAGATTAAACTTGATTTGGATTATTTTCTGAGCATATTTGTCATTTTAAGTCGTTATGGAAATTAGATATTTACATCAATAAATTTCTAGTTTAGAAAGTGGCATTATTAATCCATAAAGTCCTGCAATTCTTAAGGGAATTTAGTTTTTAGTTTATAACAGTTTTGATGCTAAATCTCATCAGTTATTGATTTTACTTTTTTTTTTTCTTCCCAAGATTGCTTTAAACAGAATCTTATAGATTAGGTTGTTAATTTGAAAACATAAAATTTAGTGAAACTGTTCAAGATGGGGGGGGGGGGACAGATTTTTTTTTTTTTTTTTTTTTTTTTTTTTTTTTTTTTTTTTTTTGACCTTGGAAGAGGTGGTGAGCAGCACCTGAGAAGTAGGTGTTTATTCATTAATTCCAGCCTGTTTCAACCTTTAGCTCTTACTCACTTCTTAGTCATGGAGCTGTCTGCATTCAGATGTAATAACTCAGGCCACTGACTCCTCCCACGCTTCAAAGCTAATGCTCACTTCTCCACAGTCCAATTTAACTGTGTAACAACTCTTTTGGTGAAAGTAGTTCACAATACCTGTAAAGTTAGTTTTAGGTGGAATTCTGTACCTGTTGTGCAAATAACTCCCAACTTATGGGTTGATGAAAAATAAAAGAACTTATAAAAAGTTGTTTTAAAAATATGTTTTATTATTTGTTATTTTTTGTTTTAACTGGATTTGTATATTTATGATGAAAGATTTTTGTACTACATTTATTTTATATAGTTTGGGCCTGCACTCTGCACTGAAACAGGTAATGTTATTTAACAACTGTTTTTGGTTTGTTGTGAAAGTTGCGGATTGATGAGTAGTGCCAGTCTAGTCCAGTTGGGCATTGACCAGTATTAGATTCTCACAGAAAAAAAAAATCAAAATATTACAGAACTGATGCAAAAAATAAACACTGCTAAAAATTATTATAAAGACTACTGGGGTTATAATTAGGGATGCACCCATCTGAAAAATTGGGCTGATATTAATATTGCTGTTATGGCCAATAACCGATATTTACCAATATTATATATTTCACTACCCTTTCGACACTTTGAAAAAACGACCACACTGCTGACTTCAACACTGCTTCTCCGCTTCAGTTAAACTCAGCACAATCCTTCAATGCATCACTGTCACATGGCCAAACAAATAGCACATGACCAAGATGGAAATAAATATCCATTGTTAATGTCAGACCAATACCGATATGTTAAGAAATGACTAATATCGGCCAATATGGTTGTTAGTGCCGATATATTATGCATCCCTTGTTATAATGATGTTATCTGCCGCCATATATTTGTTTTCATTTTGATACACAGACTAGCAAACATACAGAATATACCCCGGTTATTTTTCGTATTAGTTTTCAAGTAAACCAGCTTATTGTGTATAATACTATTGCTTTTTGATGCTCTGCTATTTAAAGAGTACCAGTGGAAGTCAAACAAGCTGATAGCTGCAGGGTAATTTGTCTGCCTGCTTGGGTAGCCAGCCTGCAGTCAGCAGCTTTACAGATATGCATCTTAACAAATGTTTTAAAACAGTGTTACCTTAGTAAGAGTAAAGGGTGGTGCTCCGTTTGTTTCCACAACATCATTGTCAGTTTTTCGCGACCAATAGTACTTCTGAACAGTCCAATTTAAATTGCTGCGTTCCTTGTAAGTATGTTGGAGGTTGTTTTCAGCAAGCTAGCCAACAATGTGCAGGAAGAGGTGGGATGCGGCAGTGCAGCTGCTCGATGCTCCTTACAGCTGGAGAAAACTCTTCTCATGCCAGCACTTTCCCTGACATCTCAATCAAAAGACTTTACACCATAGGAATGGTGTAATGGACAATTTTCGCAATTTTGAAACCGTCATGTTTTTAAACATTGGTATACTTTCGTACTGGTAATAGGACCAGTTATAGGCAAAAGAAAATAGAGATAAATAATATGCAAAAAAGTGGCACCAGCTTCCTCAAATGTAAATATTTTTGTTAAAACAAAAGCTAGATTTTCAGTTTTTCTAAATATCCTAGTTTGCATTTGTGTTTACATATTTATTGTATTACTATATTATAAGGCTTTTAAAGTCATTGTGCTATGATTTGAGTTTTTTCCAAACTTTATAACGTGTTTTAAATTAATGTAAATAAAGGGATATTTTTTGGTACCAGCTAAAATGTACCTTCATAAGTTCTTAAAAAAAAAAAAACCCTCAACAACTGATTTTGAATAAATTTAGAGAGCATCTTATGACGGATGTATTCAAAGTTGATTCCTCCAAACCTTCCCGTGTAAGAAAATACTGAGGCTACAAATACACTTTGAGATGCGTACATTTAAGTGGAATGAACGACAAAGATAAGAAAATACAAAGAATTGGGGGATATGATTATCTTCTTTACCTGGCGTAAGGGATAGTAGAATAGATATATCCTGTGGTAAAATATATACTAAAGAAGGCAATGGAGCTCTTGTCTTTAGGATTTAGAGTTTGACCAGCTCTGAGTTTCACTGCAACTTACATACTTCTGCATCATTTAGCTCAGAAATCTTCCTTTGCAAGTAAGATTTCTTGACCAGTCCTCTGTACTTTCTTGCGGCCTTTTTTGCCTACTGAAGTACAAGATAAGCACACTTCCAAGGCTCTTGCTAAATCAAAGCAATGTTGGTATTTGTATTGTATATTAAAAACCAATCACAAGTTGCCTCCACTGATGTCCATCATCCAAGTTTGATTATGGTTGTCTATTTGCTGTTTCTTTCCAGCATGGGGGCTTATGAGGAGAAAAAGGAAGCATGTGGAACTGTCTGCCTGAAATACCTCCTGTTTACTTTCAACTTTCTCTTTTGGGTAAGTTTCCTTTTGGGTACACTGAGTTCTCACAGATGATTTGACAGTAATGTGTCTACAAATATGCACTGTTGGTAAAAATGCATTCGAGTTAAACAAATTTAGCTGAGCTGCAACTGTAGATGACTGTATTTGGAGTGGAAAATGAACGAGATCATTGAAATAATCATTGTTTACAAGTTCAAGTTGTCGTGTTTAATCTCACTGCTTGTAGTTTAGACACCTAACAGATTTTTTGCTGTTTTTGTTTCAATATTTACATCCAACTTTAGTTAGTCTGACCAGATTGATCTGGATTGCAGAAAAAATGTCAACAAGCAGATTTTCTTGCTTTAAACTTTGCCATTAAAACAACTGTAGACATGTGCCAAAAGGGAAGATAACATATCAGAATTCACATTTGTTTGTACAATGTGGTTTAAATATAGATATGCAATCAGCATAATAAATAAGTCTTCCTGATTGTGGCTTATTTTCAGTTTGATTTAACACTTTCAGCTCTGTGTATACATCATAATGAATCAGTTCTTTACCGCCTCTATTGGGAGTTTAGCTGTAAATTATATATGTAGTTGCATGAGAGATGTCATTGGACTAAATGAAAACTAAACACATCTTCTTCACTTGTGTTCATAAAATATGTAACGTTGAAATTCAAGGAGGTGTTTTTAGATCTTTTTACTTTTCTCAGAAACAGTTACACTCGATTTTGGAGAGAACGTGTAAATCATTATTCAATACCGAGTCAAATGACTGCATTTCTCATGTGTATTTACAGAATTCTTATATAGTCTGGAAATGTATGAAAATTATCTGTCATGGTTATGTATGTATGTAATTATCATGTCAGAAATATGGATTAAATAAGATACATGTGATTTCAGACATTTAGTACTTTTAAAATATAAAAACATTTTTTTAATACCTGACTCAAACAAGCAGTTTGGTTTTACATTAAATAAAAACAGACAGAAAAAAGTCAGTTGACACCTTTTTATCAATTAAGCCTAAAATTAAAGTCTTAGCCATCATTGATTTAGAGTTGCTGGGAACAGATCTCATCAACTTTTTTATTTTATTTTATTTTATGTTTTCTTTTTTGTTCAGTCTTTAGTTTCCATTGTTTGAACCATGCCAGTAATAAAAGCAAAAGAAATAGGAAGCTTTTACAGAAAATCTTACTATATGTGCAAATATTTTCAAATTAGCCTAAAATTGAAAAGAGAATGTGAAAAGTTAAGTTAGAGACTGTAAAGTATGTAGGAATCTTGTTTTTATTGTATGCCACAAGTGTGCATGCAGACATAGAACAGAAGACATAAATTGGCTGCATTCAGTTATTAGATGTAAATGATATTACTCATCATGGGTACCTGTGAGTTTCTAGCATGTTTTCATGAATGGACAAATTCTCTTGTCCTACATGATATTCAGAAGTTCCTCTCACTGCCACTGGGTGTCACCAACGTGTGAGCTTGAAATAATTGTGGATCTGTTTTAACTAAAAACTAATCGACTGGTTTGAACAGCAGAATTAAAACGACAGTTAAATTGATTTCATCCTCTTATTATTTTAAAGTCTAAACCTGATTTTCTGAAGTTTCAATTGATTCAGGCAGATCTTACACATGCTTCTGTTCCAGTGTAAAGCATCTACTGTAGTCATCTTTTCAGCTTTTTCTTAAGTTTCTGTATAAAATGTTCTCCAGCTATTGTGTAATTACTGAGACAGTGTTAATTAGGTTGTATTGATGTGACTCTTTATTCTCTCTTCTTAATTGTGACAGATATATACTGTCTTGATCTTGCCATTTTGATTTGAGTTCAAGCAGTCAGTCTTGTTTCATGGTCCAAATATTCTAAACCATATCCATGCTTTGAAAAGTTGTGAATACTTACAGGGCCACAATTAAAGCCAGTTATTTTTTTTTAAATAAATCATTTTCCCCATGCAGATGTTTTGTCCTTTGTTTCTGCAGGGAAAGAAAAGTTCTTCACATAATTGAAAAGCCATTATTGCCCTTTCAGATTTTTTTTTCCAGCTTTGTAGAACCTAGTTTACTCTTTCAAATTCTGAAAAAGAGCAACATTGTTATGATAATCACAGAAACAAATTTTTACTAGGGATCTAGTGTACCGTAAATGATTTACTGCAACCCTTAACTCAAAATTTAAAAGTTACTAAAACAAAACTTTGGAAATTATCTTAAATTGGCTGAAATGCAACATGTGTTTTAATGCCATTCTAAGAAGTCTTTATTAAGAAATGGACAACTTAAAATGATACCAAACTGTCCATTTACTTCATTTTAAGCACCTCACAGAATGAAACACAGGTAAAAGAGAAAACCTGGAAGTCCCCATCACAGTTGTTTTTTTGCCCTCAATACCAGTCACATTAAGAACTCATGGAAATCCTTCAACTTTTCCTGTTTGTCTCCCTAAAATGCAAAATGCTTACTCACTCCGCTTTTTATAGTTTGCCTTTTTGACTAAAGAAAATCACATGGGCTCTTCTCTGGTAATCTTGCCATGTTACACGAGTTAAATTAAAACTACAGTACTAGCTGAATGTTTTAAATCTCAGCCGCCAGGTAAGCTGCTGCAAGAGACGGAAGGGGCCGAGAGTCTCTGTCTGCAGCGATGCTGTGTATAGTTATGTGCCAACCCTGCCTGTGGGTTCTGCCCACAAAATTTTGGGCGGTACAAATTACAAGGATTGCCCTTTTTGCCAATATAAGCCGAGCTAAAGTTTTGTCTCTTAAGGAGCAGCTCTTTTTTTCACCATGTTAGGTCGTCGCCTTGCCCAAACGTTGGAGTAGTATTAAGAGATATGCATTTCTTGAACTGACAGAGGTGGTTTCTCATCCTCTGTTTGAGATATTTTCTCAGAAGAGATGTTTGTGTCAGTTAAACCATGTAGTTTGAAACAGCAAGCTCTCTAGCAAAGCATAAACCTAGATGGTGGGACAAATCGGACTTTTTCAGCTAGTCAAATTGTTTATCAAGAATGCATTTAATCCTTCTGAAATTGATGTACATCCTTAGTTGCAGCATCACAAAATTCTTGTCATTTACTGTTTTAAAAAAATTAAATAACTATATGAGGTGTCTTCTTTATTTGCTATGCACTTTCTGACAATGAAACATGACTGCGGCAGACGTGCATCCTTTTGTTCCATTCTGTTCTGCTATTTAAGTAGAGACATTAAAATTCAAATTCATCTCTAGTTATTTAGATGAACAAATCTTGTGCTAAGCCCCGTCTTTGTCCTTTAGATGCTCATTTAGACGATGTAGAAATTAATTCAACTTTTTTTTTCTCTCGAGCTTCCCCTCGGCTGGTGCAGTTTTTACTGCTTTCTGGACCAGAGCGCGAGTTGTTTTGCTTTTATGCTCCGTCCACAGAGAGAAACCCAGATCTCATCCTGTGCCATTTTCTCCCAGCTGGCAGGAGGAGTTGTGATGGCAGTGGGTGTTTGGACCTTGGTGGAGAAGAGCGACTACATAAGCCTCCTCCCCTCCAAGACCTACGCTGCCTCCGCCTACATACTGGTCCTGGCTGGAGCCATCGTCATGGTAACAGGCGTGCTGGGCTGCTGTGCCACTTTCAAGGAGCAGAGGAAGCTGCTGCGAGTGGTAAGAGATCACACCAAGGTAGAAAGATAATGGAAGCTGCACGCAACTTCAGTGCTGTGAAAATAAAACAATGTGTGAAACAGAAGTCGCTTCTGGTGTTCAGCATCAACAAAATAAAATCAGAAAAAACAGAAATTCATTTTTCTGCTACTACGCACAACTGTGAAAGCTGCGTTTTTAATTAATGTATTTTTTTTTTTTTTTTTTTTTTTTTTTTTTTTTTTTTTTTTTTTTTTTTGGCATGTGAAAAGATTTTCCTTTACTGACTCGAGTCGGCCAAAAAATAAATGAGCAAGCATTAAAACCATGGTGCTATTTTTCCAGTACTTGCATGTAATGAGATCCAGGCTAATCTCTTGCACTTCAGACAAAACAAAAACATTTGAACTTGGAACATAGACAAAGCACACAGACTTCCAAATAGAAGCACCTGCAAAACCCTCCCAAAACAGTTTTTTTATACATAAATTTAACTCTTATGACTTTATTAAGAGGGTGGCATGGGGGACACAGTGGTTAGTACTGTTGCCTTGCAGCAACAACACAACTTAGTTTAATTGGTCTCTCTGTATTCCTCTTAGATATGAGTAGGTGTATGGATGGTTGTTTGTAGTTTGTCTCTGAGTTGCCCTGTGATGGACTGGCGACTTGTCCATCTGCTGCAAATCAGGTGTTGCTGAGCGTTTTCTAATTCTGTTTAAGAAGGTTTTTATTGTTAAATCACGATCAGTTTGAGCAATCTATTGTAGTTCTTGTGAACAGAGAGGCATCAAGATAGCTGGTGATCAGAATTGGCCTACTTGCAGTTTGGCTTGCCCTGACTATCAACCGTTTGGTTGTGAACACAAAAATTCTGTCTTTTTCTGATCATTTAACATACCTTAGTGCTACCAGGTCCAGCTGACCACAGTGTGATGGAAAAGTCAGTTATCCTTTTCCTTAATAGTGAGCTCTTTAAGAAATAAGTCAGAAGAAGCACAAACGTTTTAAGAAGGTAAAAGGCTGCTACAACAGAAAGCGGAAACGGAAAGGTGCTCATTATATCGCTCCTTTTCTGTCTTGTAGTTTGTCGTTTTGGTTGATCGTACTTTACTTTATACACATGAAAATGAACCATCTACCAAAAGTCTTTGTTTTGTACCCACCTGGTGGACATTTTGTCAGGGGAAATTGATGTGTAGTCTTTCGGTCCAGACCAAACAAGAGGACCAAAGGTATTTCCTGGTGTGGATACGTCCTCACAGGTTACTGAATTCTGTAATAAATAGGAGGCCATTTCAAGGTTACCGATACAAGGCTAATGTAAATGCACCTTTTGCTGTCAGTCAAGAGGCAAGTTGCTGCAGTTTGTACAGCCTGCAGACACATTAGCAATGACTGATCAACACAAACATACAAGGAGTTACAGTGATTCAAGCAAGATGTAAGATATGCATGGATTACTGTCTCAGGCTGTTTAAGAGGGATGTAGGCCTTCTTCATTTTTTATTTAAATTAACATGATTAGAAATGATTTGCTGCTTAGTAAAATTTTAATTAGGTGTGAGTTACTTTAATTCATTAGGTCAGTTTATGGCTAAATAAATTTAAATTTTATTTCCTCTGTTTCTTCAAACTTCTCAAATTTTGCGTGACATTGTAATTTTTATCTTCATTATCTAATATATTTATTGGTGGCCAAAGAGGTACTTAAAACTTGACTCTTCTTAGTTACAGTATATCTGTGTATAGTAGCCTAAACAACAAAAAATCCACATTAAGTTAAATTATTTGATTTTTAGCTCAGCAATTTATTCGCATGTGAGCTCTTCTTTTGTGTTGTGATTTCAAATGCTTGGTGCATCCTGAAGAGTTGAGATTACAGCGATGAATCAACATGAAAGAATGCACTTGTTGGCAAGGAGAGATGCTATCTAGATTGTTAATAGAGGTTGAACATAAGGACGGAAGGAGGGGGAGAGTGGGAAGGTAATTGTTTTTTTGTGTGAGTATGTGGGGGTTCTTACCCGTTTCTTGCTGAGAGTACACACGCACTGATTGGCACCTCTGTCGTGTAACCTGAAGGTCACAAGAGCTGATGTCTTCAAAGCGATTGCCTCCACAGCTTCACTGCAGTATTTTGCTGCTTTAAAGCCTAAATAGACCAGCTGCTGTTGCCTTTGATTAAGGTGAAAGACTTTTAGGGAGGATATTCATTCTCTTATACTGAGAATGAAGGGGGTCAGAAGAACAAAGATCTTAAGAGCAAACTGACCAGGGGCCAGGGTAGGTGTACTGAGTTTCTGCAAACCTGCATTGTATTTATAATGGAAAAGGAATACCGAAACACAGCTAAATAATTCTTAGTGGCTAAATTCAGCGGTGGAGAGGCAAATTCATGCAGCTTCACTTCTTTTACACACAGTTCCAGTCTCTGCATATGGCTCTTTTCTACACTAACATGGAGCTTGTTTTGCAAATCAGAGGTTTTCTGCTTTGATTGCACTTGTTTTTCTCACTCTATTTTTCTTTTGTTTCCCTTTTTTTTTAAAGAAAAATCTAGTTTTAAACCAGTTTATCAGAAAGTTGGACTTTTAGCAGATAACAGGAAGGCTAAGTTGAATTTAGATGCATAAGTGTGGTCCATCCTTTTAAGCTGTTTTAAATGGCCCATTGTTAAATTTGCAGGATTTGGAAGTGTTGGCAGCCTTTTGGAAATTTCAGAGTTTAGCACCTACATTCAAAAAAAATACACATGGAGACTCCGTAATACTAATTTTGCTTATGCTTAATATAAGATTCGAAAGCCTGTTTAAACTCATAATTATATTATCTTTATTTTAAAATGTAAAAAAAAAACTGTTTTACAATCACTTCTCTCCCTAACACTGACTCTTGCTTTAAAGAAAAATAATTATTTAAATTTCAAGTCCACATGGGTGAAATAAATTTTACAATGCTGTTTTATTGTCTTCTTCGTTCTTTAAGAGAAATTAGACTCAGCTAAACCCTATCAGCAGGTAAAAGAGTTTAAAAAATTAAGTACATCCTGTTGTTTTGCTTTTATTGTTTTGCTCTCTTGTTTACTTTTACTTTTGGTCTAGCATTTTTTTCATACCTGGTCAAAAATCTTTCCTTTTAAAAAAAGACACAAATTTAACATTGTAATAGCAATAATATGCATTAGCTTCTCAAAAAATAATCGAAACGCAACAATCTTCTGCCGGTTGGTAAACTAGTTCTCTACCAAACCTAAGAACCATGTAGTTTATTCTGCTCCTTGTTTCACAATCTTTTTCCTCAACATCCATGTCTTCTTTGTTCTTTACCTTTTTTTTCTTATCTAAATCTATTTGTTGTTTCCCTTTGCTTTTTATTGAATTTTTTTTTTTTTTTTATCTTCAGCAGCAGGCTGGCAGAGCTGCGAGCAGAAGCAAAGGTTAAAAAGATTGCAGCTTTGGACTTCATTTCGGTCAGAGCTGCTGTTCAGAAACCTGATGAGGCTTTTGAGACGAATATGTTCGCTGGTCATGAACCACAAATGAAAGCCTTTATTGAGTTGGTCAGGGTTTTTGAACAATCTTTTAACCTTTAATAAGAGCGAGATGAAAAGTAGTGGGGGCATAGAATAACACTGGGAATGATATTAAAATAAATGCATGAGTTTAAATAAATTAGGTCTTAGAAACCTTAATGGGGTAGTAGAAACTGTGTGAGCTAAAGCAGAGACTTGATTTAAAATCTTTGAACACATTCTGTTTGTGCTTCTGCTCTTTGATGCATAGTGAAGAGTGGAGATGAAAGTCATGATTCACAGAGAAGGAATAAAGTTTTCAGGTGGGAGATGACCAAAGGTGGAGTTCATCATGGTTTTTTATATGTTTGTGCTCTTTGTGTGACTTTAGGTCATCATCAAAAGAAGGCTAATTTCTGAAATAAAGTTTTCTTTTTAAACCTTAAAAACATTAGCATTTTTAAGTTGTTGCAGTTCCCTTACTCAAAATGTTTTATTTATGAAATTCAGATTTCACAAAACCACAGCTGTCATCTGCTATTTGTATCCTCCAGGGAATCTAATTTGCACTGTTGGCTTTCTCTTGACATATTTTTTAATCTTTTTTTTTGTGTGTGTGTGTGTGTGTGTGTGTATGTATATATATATATATATATATATATATATATATATATATATATATATATATATATATATATATATATATATATATATATGTCTCTGTAATGTTAAAACTTTTAACCAAAATACTTTATTGATGCTTCATTCAAAGTGGGAAGTTTCAATACAATGAATTGAAATGTCATCAAAAAAATTTTTGAAACTGACAAAAATACCAATTTACAACAAGAAAATGGATTTTTAATACCCAAATGATGTTATAGCTGTATTATGATCTACATAACTATGGGAAAGGCTGCTAACTTGACAGATATCCAGCAGACAACCACTGACGCCCTGTGCATGGAGGGTAAGCTACAAAAGGTCTTTGCTAAATAAGGTGGCTATTCAGTGTTGTATTCAAGCATATTAATGGAAAGGTGATTGTAAGGAAAAAGTGTTGCACAACAACTGGGATAACCACAGCCTCTGAAGGAAATTTTTAAAAAAGAAAAATGTTTTTCTATCAGCTAAGCATAAAAGAATCTAACTGAATGTTGACGTATTTGTTGTCTGCAAGGAAAATGTTTTGTTCAGCCAAACAGCCCTTATACGATGCAGTACTGTGGGAAACAAAGCTTCAAACAGGATTTTTGCCATGAGTTACACTGTGCTCTGATGTATACAGGGAGAAGAATGGTGGCTCAGATGTAAAGTGACAGACAGTGAGAGAAAATGGGCCTGAAATCATGAGAGGCTCTTTTAAGTCTCTGCACTCAGTCATTCAGTCTCTACAGGCGACAACAGGCTCAATCTCTCACGCTGCACATATACTGCTGTCTGGAAGATGGAGTAGCCAGAGTTTTATTTTTTTTGTTATTATTATTATTATTATTATTATTAAGAAAAATCTGTTATCTTCCTTTGTTGTGTATAGGCCTATCGCAATAAGCAATGAAGCAATTAATCGCATGGTAAATTAAAATGAGCTCAATAATTTCAATTCTGATGAATACATTTTTTTTTTTTTTTTTTTTTTTTTTTGAAGGGGAATTTTGTTTACAGAGCTATCATAATCCATTTTATTTCTGGTTTTAAGTGTGTGTGTGGTTTTTATTTAGTTTTTGGTTGTGTTTTATTTTGGATATTTAAAATAACTTAAAAAATTACCAAATAAATACAGAATATGGGAAAATTTTTTTGAAAAAAATAAAGAAAAAAGTGACATTAAAAAAGATTACAAAATAAATACAAAAAAATGAACTAAAGGCAACTAATAAAATGATTGGGAATAAAATAGAAAATTAAATAATAGTGATGTGAAGTGTTTTAAAGTTTATTCGTCTTTGAGAGGGCGGACTTGCATTATTATGCCATTATCAATATATCACCTGAAAATGGTCTCAATACAACAATATTATGGCAATAATTTCTGGGACGATTTATCATCCAGCAGGCTTAATTGTGTACCTACATTTTAATTGTAGTCATAAAAAAAAACCATCTTACTATTTCAAATCAGAAAGATCTTGGTATTAAAAATAACCAGACACATGTGTTTTTTTTTAAATATTTCAAAGCATATATAATTTAAAATAGTATTAAGAAATAAAAGCTATTGTGGGAATTTAAAATGTTACAATTATATATTATTCTCACATTTCACAACGTATTATGGTAACCAAAATCTTGGTGGAATCTTATAGTAGCACTCAAATCCTGTGTTAAAGTTGCAGTATGTAACTCTTATAAAAAAAATGTGTTTTTTTTACATACTTGTTAAAACTGTCACCATGTCGTGACAGTATGTTATGAGACTGATAATCTGTGAAAAGATCGATCTCCTCGACCTCCTCCCTGAGCTACTGTTGCCGGCTGAAGAAATGCACCACTCCCGAATCATTCTGACCAAAACCAACCAATCAGAGCCAGGAGGAGGGTCTTAGCACTGTCAATCAACTTCATTTACTCGCTGTTCAATATGCTAATGGCGGAGAAACAATTTACCATTCCAGGAAAACCATTTATCCGTCGTCATTGCTGGCCATGCTAACTTGCCTAGCCTCTGCGAGCTGCAGCGCTGCAGAGAGGAGGGGATGTGAACAGCACCACAGGCACGGTGATTGACAGTTCTAAGACTCCTGGCTCTGATTGGTTGTTTCTGGATAGCGCTGGGAGCACTGGGAGAACGCAGAGGAGCTCGATTTGTTCTTTTTTTTTTTCTTCTTCACAGATTATCTGTCTCATACCATTCTGTGACAACATACTGACAGTTTTAACATATGTAGAACAATATATATATATATATATATATATATATATATATATATATATATATATATATATATATATATATATATATAGTCGGAAACTACTAACCATGCATGGAGGGTTCCACCCTAAATCCAGCATCCTGAGACTATACGTGAGCCGTAAGGACGGAGGCAGAGGACTAGCGAGTGTGAGAGCCACTGTCCAGGATGAAACATCCAAGATCCATAAATACATCAAGGTCAAAGCCTCAACCGAAGATGTGCTCAGCGAATGTCTCAAACAATGGGGACCAGAGGATGAGGTGCTGGAGGAACCATCATGGGAGGATAAGCCCCTACATGGGATGTACCACCAACAAATAACTGAAGTGGCTGATATCAGGAAATCCTACCAATGGCTGGAAAAAGCTGGACTCAAGGACAGCACAGAGGCACTCATCCTGGCTGCACAGGAACAGGCCCTAAACACCAGAGCAATAGAGGCTCAGATCTACCACACCAGACAAGATCCAAGGTGTAGATTGTGCAAGGATGCCCCTGAGACAGTCCAACACATAACAGCAGGGTGCAAGATGCTGGCAGGGAAAGCGTACATGGAACGTCATAACCAAGTGGCGGGCATAGTGTACAGAAACATCTGTGCAGGATATGGACTGGAAGCCCCGAGATCAAAGTGGGGCACACCCCCAAAGGTGGTGGAGAATGACCGAGCTAAGATCCTGTGGGACTTCCAGATCCAGACAGACAAAATGGTAATGGCGAACCAACCGGACATCGTGGTGGTGGATAAACAACAGAGGAAAGCCGTTGTGGTGGATGTAGCAATACCAAGCGATTGCAACATCAGGAAAAAGGAACACGAGAAACTGGAGAAATACCAGGGCCTCAGAGAGGAACTGGAGAAGGCCTGGAAGGTGAAGACCACAGTGGTGCCTGTGGTCATCGGGGCCCTCGGGGCAGTCACCCCCAAGCTGGAGCAGTGGCTAAAACAGATCCCAGGAACAACGTCAGACATCTCAGTCCAGAAATGCGCAGTTCTCGGCACAGCCAAGATACTACGCAGAACCCTCAAGCTCCCAGGCCTCTGGTAGAGGACCCGAGCTCAGAGGTTGAGAAAGACCACCCGTGGAGGGTGAGAAGGGAATTTTTTTTTTTTAATATATATATATATATATATATATATAGATATATATAGATATATTATAAATGTTACTGAAACTTTAAAGGTCTAGTTGTTTTGGTAATGTCCCAATCAATCGTTCTCGCCAATTTTTCAAAATCAACTATTACATTGAACGTTTATATCTTGTTGAACTTCTAAACACAGCACCAACGTTTCACTTCCTCAGCATTCAGAGTGAGAGCTGTTCAAAGATTTAATCTGGCTGAGCCATCAAAGTCAAAGACTAAATCCACCATGGGGCTGAATTTCTCTCTGTGATCGAGGCAGACGAAGGGAAATTCAGGCCAAGCTCTTGGTCAGATAATATCGCTTCTTGCCTCCCATTCTGAAGAGGGACAGTCTGTTTTTTCTTTTGGCAAGAAATGACAGAACTTCCCTCTCCCTCCTTTTTCCATAGTTCGGGAATCGGATGTTGATGATAAACTCTGAACAAACCTCTCTGAACAAGTAGAGATTAGAACTGTGATTAATTCAGTGTTCGAAGCTCTATTATCTATTACCTTGAATCAAACTGCTGAAAATTCAAACTGTTTAAAAAGGAAGGGAATTGTTTTTATAATTTGGATTTTATCTTTCATGAGGCTTTGTGTGCAGCGCAGTTGTACATGTAAATATAAAATTATGCATTCAGGGTTTTTATTTTTTTTTTTTGTTTTTTTTTTTGTACTTGTATGCCCCTTTTACATAAGTAGTGACATAATTTCCTGAAGTCCTAATGAGTTTTAAGTAGAGATGCACCAATATGAAAATTTGGGCCAATATTGATTTCCAACTGTTAATATTGTTGCTATGGCAGATAATTAATACATATATAAAATATATATTGTAATATAAATATTGGTCATTATTATGGGCCCATTTTTACTCAATAACTTCATGTTATTGCTGACATATCATACATCCCTAGTTGTAAGTGATGTGTAGTGTTTTGTTCAAATTACAACTAGATCAGTGGGTCAGAGCAATGCTATATTGCTGTTCCTTAAAGCTTTCCTGAGCACCAGAGTTTAGGAGGTATAGATAGAGAGACACTGGAGTCCACACTTCTCCTCTCTTGTGTGCAATGTGTGTATCAAGGAGGTGACTGTATAGTATATTCTTTAATAGGTTCAGGATTCAGTCTGACAGTTCATACCATCACACACAGTTCACCAAGCACAGGCTAGAGTTCAGTGAACTGTTAGAAAAACACTTTGTATTCTCCAACAGCCATGAGCCAGTTTTGCCAAGGTTTTTACACAAGCTCTGTTAAACCCCCCCAAAAAACTGCAATAACCTTCCATCATACTACTCCTTTGATTAAAAGTCATTTTATTTAGTTGAATTCATCCACTGATGATCCATTAATGAAAATTGGATCAGAGAGATTGGTTGAACCCTGTGTTACCTTCAAAATTCCCTTAATTCCTAATGTTAAACACTCAACAAGGTTTCGGAAACATTTCTTAGTTCCCTCATGTTTTTTGTGCCAGATTATGTCCCTACCATCTGAATGTTGCAGCTGAAATCAAGAGTCATGAGACCAGGCAACACCTTTCAAATCTGATGGTATTCTCCATGCTTTGGTTGTAACAAGTTGTTAGTTGAGCTACTGTTGTGTTTTTATCATCTTGAAGCAGTGTGCCTGTTCCACTGTGACCTTTGATATCAGAAAGGCACTTTCATCTACACAACCTAAAAACTTTCAACTCCAGATGAGAAGAATGCTGCCAGCTTTTTTTTTCTTACCAGTGTTGCAGCTAAAGTAAGGATAGCGCAACCGTTTTGTAATCGAAAAACTATTTGAGATAAATTAAGGGAAGCAGGATTAGACACAGCCACTGAGCTGTCACATGTAATTTATAAGTAAGTTGTCTCTTTATCTCATTACTGTCCAATAACTGTGTGTTCCTTCTCCTCTGTTCTTTCTGTCTTCAGTACTTTGTGCTGCTTCTGTGTATCTTCCTGTTGGAGATCCTGGCTGGTGTCCTGGCCTACATCTACTACCAGCAGGTAAGCCATGTTTATTAAATAAAGTAAATTCAAAATGAGCCACTTACTTCCTGAAAATTGAATGTTGGTGTGAAAAACTCTCTAAATAGTTAGGTTATGCCCAAATGTAATGTAGAATTAGACCTAAAGGTTTGGATGTTGTAAATTTACAAACCTTATTAAATCTACTGTGCAGCTATAAGTAGATGTGACTCTACTAAATAGAAAGTGATCATCTGGCTTCCGATGAGTTTAAGGTGTGTAGCAGCACAATGTGTGCTACTATAAAATCAATAGAGCATGCTGGCAGTGTTTTGTGGCTCCTAATCCAAGCACGCAGTCAAAAGCCTTGTAACAGAACGTAGACAACTGTTTCTGTTCCCACATGGCATGTGCTATGCTGTAATTGTAACTGCAACAAAACCAGCATGATAAATGAGATTGCTGCAAGGAAACATGGGACAGCCCATTAAAAATACAAATATCTGACTGCCCATATTACTTGTGGTACATTTAGTCCAAATGGATTGAAAATCGCCTCCAGTGGTACACTCATCAAGGCTGAATGCTCTGCCACTGCTTTATGAGATCATTTGTTGGGATTTTGAACATTTCTTACTTATTTTAGCAACAGGTTTAGGCTTTGTTTCCACAACTGAATGTATGAATATTTGGTTTATCTCATGCTCACAGCCATCTCAATGTATTATCCTCCATTCACTGTCAACAGGAGCAAATGAGATTTTTTTTTTTTTTCCTTTGTTTGCAATGTTGACTTGTCATTACTCTTCCTCTAGAGTTGAAGTCGGATTGCTTGTAGCTCAGCAACAGGACATTCTTGAAGTTTACTTCAATCAGTGCAAACTACATTAATTATTAAAAATGTTCAATTTATCAGCAGCTTTCAAAGGTTATTGGCTCATGTCTTTCCCTTATAGTGGATTGACAATATTCATGGTTTCAGGGGCTAATTTTTCTCAGATAGCTTACAACTAGTTTTTCCACTACATGGCACAATTTCATTTATTTCATACCTGACTCCAGAACGTAACCTCTGGAAATGGGCTTGCTTAGGTGGGTTACAATAAAAAAACAAGTGAGGAATTTCTTCTTTTATTTATTTATTTATTTTTTTAATTTTCTTTGGGACTGACAGTTTTGGTACAGCAGTCTTTAGGCACAGATATTTCAAATATTGTTTGAGACTGATTAAAATTAGTATGCACAGCTTATCATCTCTAAACTTGTCAGTAGGGTTAGGGTATAGAAGCTTTGGTTTATCATTAATGGCTGTTGGACATTTTCCACCATTAACAGGTCATGTGTGTTTCACAGTTTAGTTCCAGTTTGTCATTTAGAATATAAACTGTGAATTAAGCTGTTCGGGTATGTTGGAGGCTTTGGATCATTGTTTAGTTTTAGCCACCAGCCAGATAGGTGACCTTACATTAGATTAGTTTTGGTTCATGACTTGAAGGGCTCTAGGTGTTAGGGCTAAGAAACAAACCAACATCATCACTCTTTCACCAACATGCTTGACAGTTAGAATTATGTTTTTGGGTTTTCTACAAACATGAAGCTCTGCGGCGATATTGGCTTTGCTCTCACCTTTTCAAAGAGAGTTGATCTAGATGTCATGTGACTTGCTGAGCTAGGTTGCCATGTCTTTTAAATGTTGTATTTCACATATTCCATTCACTAAACTAAAAGGCCTAATTGAGGGGTCTTTTCCCACAAACAGACCTGATCGTGGTTCAACATACCAACCTGACAGCTCATAAAGTGTTGTTGGGGTGAGAAGGATCTAATTTTCCTTCAGAGACAACATAGACGCTCATGGATGCTGCAGACCTTCTCACTGGCTGAGTCACCTTTGGCATGTAAAGCTCCTAATATGACTAGAGTCTGTAGAAACAGAAATTTGGCTCTTGGTGTTTTTGGAGTTTTTTCAGCTTTGAAAGGTCTGCCTTAAGAGTGAATTTGCTGGGTGTCCTCTATTCTGATGACTTGGTTTTGTTACACACCTGTGACTGACCCTTTAACTTTGATGGTCAGACATTAGGTTGGCAAATACAATATTTATTGGCTATTCCAGAGGTCAGAAAGTCACACTTTGCTTGCCAATGAGAAACTGAATCTGTTGAATAGAGTCTCACAACAGTAGATCGTTACAACTGACAAAGATGATGGTGCCTAAGGTGCTAAAGGTCACATAGTTGCAAGCATCATAATGGCAGATGAGATTAAAAGGAAGTGAGGAAGCTCTGGGTGTATTGAAACTTGTGTGTGACTGACATAGTCAGTGCGTGATTCTGTTTAGCATTGTGCTGTTGTATCTGCAGTCATTTCTTTAGGGATGTCTTTGTATCTTGGCATTGGGCTAATAAAAAAGCTGAATGCTTATGCAGTGTTCCATTTACCTCAGAACTCAGCAAAGGATTTGACGTCACACCCAAGGTATTAGCGTACTCGTTAACATAATCGGAGAAGTCGGGATTTCGACTTTGGGGGGCATTCCAGTTGATTTGTCCGAGTTTTGACTACAAATGGAAGCAGCAAAGCAAAACTAGAGCAGCAGAGTGCTAAGACATCTGCTTTTATGAAATAACTAACCCTGTATTTGGTTAGCTTAATCTGTCTTCTTCTTCTTTCCCTCTTAAGTTCCATGAAAGCAGTAAGTTTGTGCTTTTTTTTTTTTTTCCCACCCAAACACTGATTCCACATTCAGACCAAATTTTTAGTTAAATTATACTTCAAGGAAAGAGAAGGAACATATCATTTAAGAAGGGAATTTAACCTAAGAAAACAACGTACTCGCACAACATTGAAACAAATGTGACGTCCAGTCAATTTTTGGAATAGCCTAAGTAAGGGAATTAAAGCCAGTACAATATTGCATCAATTTAAAAGAAACTTAAAATCCAATATACTTAACAAAATAAATAAAAGAATCAATAGAGTAAGTAGTGTATAGTCAAATTTGGTGTACTATGCATAACTCCTAATTGTAAGAGGGGACAGGAATATAAAAGTTTTTACTTCATCTGATTCCCTTTTAACAACTTGCACCATTTTCTTTTCCCTTTCAATATATGCATGTATTACTTTTTGATTTTGTTTTTTCAAATAAAAAAAATGAAGTAAAATAATTCACATATATTAAGTTTCAGAACAGGTTAAACTCTTAATATATTTGATAGATATTCCACAGAAAGCATTTTTAAGCTTCAAAAATCTGTGGAGCTGCAGTTGTTTGGTTGCAGAAACACTGTTGTGATTTGCAGTGCCGTACTGTCTCTGGATGTTTCCACTTCTCTGTGTTTCCCAAACTGTCAACAGGTATTATGGAAATCTTAACACCCTCATTTCACTTTCCTATTTTACCTTCCGTCCTCTCCTTTTTATCATCAGCTCTCTGTCTATTGTCTCTCTCTGTCTTCCATTCATCTTTTCATCATTCATTCCCTTGATATCCCCTTCATGCTTTGATTTCCAGTGGTTCCCCAGCTGGCTTGTTGCCATAGAAACTGAGGCCCACAGACCTCCTGCTCCTCCTGTGAGCATTTTTCTGCCACTGCTTAAAGAGTAGAGAGAAATACAGACTTTATTTTCCTTTATACTGGCTTTACTGTCTGCAGAACTACCATCTGTGGCATGTATTGACACAATAGAGGTTTTATCCCCAGTGTTACTCGTGTGCTATATTTAGTAAACTTGGCGGTTGCAGCTAATTCATCACTTATGTTCACGCTCTGTGCTCAGACACCTATCGTAATTGTACTGGGCTGCTACAGCATTTATATTTGGCTGTCTGTTTGGATTAACAGCTGAATGATGAGCTAAAGCAGAACCTGAAGGCCACTATGACCAACAAGTACAGACAGTCCAACGAAAATGAGCACATCACCAAGGCTGTTGACAAGCTCCAGCAAGAGGTAAGTAGATGGATGGATGAACACATGGATGGACATTACTGCAAATTTTACAGCATAAAAGTTGGTCTTCCCAGGATTGTTTCTTTAGGACATGAAGATCTATAAAACTCAGTGCATTTATTTGTTTTTGGTTTGTTTTTTGTGTATACAACAAAAAATGTGCACATAGGTTTTTGATTGGACTGCATTTTGCTTGCCTATCATTCCATCAAGCTAGAGATCTTAATGATTGGTAGAGTCAAAGCAAATCTGATTCTTCTCTATATAACTTTTTCACTCCCTCTGGAGGTTTTCTACCTCTAGCTGTGCCATTTGACAGCAGGAATGAATACATCTATGATGTAGATGAAACTGATTAGTTTAAACCTCATTGTGTTTTTCAAACCATTTGTTGTCTTGGATAATTTTACCTGCAAATTTTTTCTTTCTATCCTAAGGCTGAAAAATAAAACAACTAGACTTTTGTCCTTGGTGTATATTGATGTTTTACGTTTCACCTCTCATGTTCTGGATTATTAAAACTATAAATTAAAAGTTTTTAAAAAAAATTTGGGCACCTAAGTACTGTTACAGTGTCTTACAAATGTATTTTACAAGGCACTTTTGTGTAGTGGAAACAAACTTGTTTTTTATGATCTGTGAAAGTCTGAAATCTGTGGCATGCATCCATTCTCTGCTCTCTTTAGTTGATGCTTCTTGCAACCAGTTTCTGTTGCAATTACAGCTGCAGGTCTTTTGGGGTATTTTTCTACCAGCTTTTCACATCTAGAAACTGAATGTTTTGCCTTTTTCTTCTTTACAAAATAGCTCAGTCAGATTAGATGGAAAGGTTGTTACCGGTCCATTCTTTCACATGAATATGCTTCGATTCCACTGAAGCTCTGGCTGTATGTGTAGGGTCTAGGGCTCAAACAATTAATCAAATTAATCATGATTAATCGATTATTGAAATAATCAACTAATTTAGTTATCGAATAGTTGTTAACTGGAGTAACCAGACTCTGAAATATGCCATTTGCTGAAAGAACAACACCCTCAGAGCAGTAATTGAGCCGAAAATGTGCAAAAATATATGCATTTTGCATTTAAGACAAAAACCTTCTGTTCTACCCAGAGGTCCTCAAATGGCATAGTTTTAGCTTCACCTGGTTCAAGTTCTTTGAAAAAAAATCTCCTATTATTCACCTTTTGCTGTCCAATTATTAATTGGTAATCAAAAAAATATCACTATGTTGATCACTATATTGATAAGTCAAGCAGAAAGGCCTGAACTTTTCACATGTTGATAGAAGAATTTTTTTAGCTGTAGATGCAACTTTTCTACAAATGATCAAACGTGCACTAAATGAATGCTATTATATTGCATTTAGGGCAATAAAATGCTTATTTTCTTATTTAAAAAAGGAACTGAATAGTTTTTTTTTATTTTTATATATGTATTTTTTGTGTATTTTAATGTACAAAATAGGCTTACGTGATTGAATGAAAAATCTGCAGAATTTGTCAATTTTTTTGTTATCTGATTACTCAATCATCAGAATAATCAATAGAATTCTACTGAAATAATCGTTAACCGCAGCACTGGTAGAGTCGTCGTCCTGCTGGGACTTAAACCTCTGCCTCCGTCTCAAGTCTTTTGCAGCCTCTAAAAGGTTTTCCCCCAGGACTGTCCTGTCCCTGCTGAAAAATAGCTTCTCCATAGCATGTCGCTGTACCTTCACATTTTACTATGAGGATGTTGTGTTCAGAGTAATATCCAGCGATAGTCTTCGACTCCACATGGAGTTTTGCATGTAGGCCAAAAAGTTCGATTTGGGTCTCATCTAACAGAATACGTTCTTCTACATGTTTGTTGCTTCTCCTACATGTAACAGCTTTATGCTCGTCACGCTTCCACAAAGGCCAGATTAGTCGAGTGTTTGACGAAGAGTAGTTCTGTTATTTTTCCCTTTCTCCTCGATTATGGCAGTTTTAGATGATTTGGTTTGATCAAGTTTCCCAATTCGAAACTCATATCTCCTTACTTCTCCATCAGTTCAAGTGCTGTGGGAGCAACAACTCAACTGACTGGGAGGAGAGCAACTGGATCCGCAGCGCAGATTCAAAGGGCAGGAAGGTTCCTGACAGCTGCTGTAAGACTGAAATTGAGGAATGCGGTCAAAGGGATCACCCCTCCAACATCTACAAGGTGGAGGTGAGAGCATGTTGTGTGCTGAGGGCAATTCGGCTGGATTTCTGTCATGAATTTCAGTATAGATGGTATGTGCTGTAGAACTGTACTGTATATATAGCATTTGTTTGAAGTGAGACTTCAGCAATACTCCCACATCTACTGATGTAACCTGAAGCCACTGTTTGTTTTTTCATTTAGGGCGGTTGCATCAGCAAACTGGAGAAATTCATCCTGGACCATCTGAAAATTATTGGTGCTGTGGGCATTGGGATTGCTTGTGTACAGGTGAGTGCATAACTCTTCAGCATAAGGAGGTATTAAGTAAACATAATAACTTATGTTTTCTTCCTTCCCTCTGCTCCACAGATCATTGGAATGGTGTTTACATGCTGCCTATACCGAAGTCTGAAGGCAGAGCCGTACTAAAAGAGTGAAGGAGGCAACCTTATTAGCATGCACCATACTCAAATAGCTCGTAGGTTCTTTCTTTGTTTTCTACACTGGAGAATTTAAAAAATGGCAAGGGGTCTAATTGCACATCTGAGAATCTCATTTTAGGAAACAAAGGGTGGGAAAAACACTACAAACCTTTTTTATGCAATTAGGCACTCAGATTGCAATCTCAGCCTCGTCCTCAAAATCACAGGATGGGGAGAAGGAGCTTCTGAAAGGAACCAATGGGAATTTTACCACAAATTGTTTAAATTAGTTAGGAATAGCCTCATTGAGGCTTAAGCAATGTTGTTTTCTGCCGCACTGATTCCCATAAAATACTTTCAATACACATGGGATGGCTGGTACGTGGGAGAGTGGCGTAAAGATCAGTAGAGTAAAACTGGCACTATGTAGAAAGTGTTTATCCTGAATGTCAGCAGCTTCTTCAGACCAGCGTCATGGGCTTTAATAAGCTCAAATCTCTAAAATTGACAGCATTTTGTGTCAATATTAACTAGAAAGTCATACACTTCAGTGTCTTGATTAAAGTGGCCTTTTAAATATTTAACATTATTACAAATCATTTCAGGGTTTTACATTTTTTCTTTTATTACCTGAAGTGTCTTTACAGTGAAAACATGTTTTTAATCAACTTTGTCGCATGTTATCAGAGTGCTGCTGGATTAGTTGGTGTCCCACTTAACACTTCAGCACTGTTGGACTGCTCTGATGTTTAAAAGCTAGTTTTAATTAAATGATATTATGTTGCATGCAGCTATAATGTCACTTATCAGAAAGGGCCTGCTGTTATTGATTTTTCTGCCTCTTTTTATACAACTATGCCAAAGTTATAGACAGTAAAATTAAACCTACTGTATCACATCTCAGTGGTACTGACGTCTCCTTTTTGATTGTGTTTCTTAAATTGTCTTGTTTACCTTTTTTAATACACTTTGATTACCATTTTGTATTTAACACACTAGTAGGAAATTATTTCCGCACTGTTGGTAGTGATCAGTTAATTTGTGCCTTAAGCATAGCACTGAATTAACCTACTGTATTTCTGTTTTTATTATATGATGTTACTTTGAATAAACACTGGTCCATGCTACTATTTGTTTTTGTTGTTTGTTTTTCCAATCAAAACTGTGCTGTAGTTGAATTTCTGTCATTTGACATGTTTAAACCAGTACTGTGCCTGGCAAAAATATTCACACCCCTTGAACTTTCACCATTTTATGAAGTTGCAACTGCAAAGCTCAATACATTTTTTGATTCATGATTAATATATATGTATATTTTTTAGATACATAAAAACCTAAAAAGTTTGGGATGCACTTAGCCCTCTTTGCTCTAATATCCCTAAAAGTTCACTACTGAATGGGGATAACTAAATACGGAGGCAATCCTGGAAGAAAACCTGTGAGAGGCTGCAAAAAATATAGTGGTACAGTTACAAAACAACCAACAACCCTAAAGAAACATACCGTGCTACAATGGCATTGTTTAGATCCAACAAAGTAAAAAGTATTGACTCTCACTCTCTATGCAAATGGAAACATTTTGACAACCATGTATCCTTCCCATCCACTATACCATTAAGTGCTACTTTAGTTTGTAGCATAAACTACATTGAATTTTAAGTTTAAAACATGATACAGTTTTGAAATAGCTCTTCACTATTAATTTGATTTAGTTCAACAGACCAGATGCTTTTCACACCACAGTTTACAGGTCATGTTGTCCCAAAAATTAAACAAAACCACATAGCTATAACCAGTGGCCCTTACACAATTGGCACCAGCTTACAGGTACATTAGTGTATTAACCAAAAGGCAATTCCCTAATGTTACAGCTCTGTGTTCTGATGGGGATGTGGGATGTGAGCCATACTCCCGACAGCTGCTCAGGAAGTGTATAATGGACTGTGATGAGAGTTCCTCTGTTGTCCGGGTACAAGGCCAAGTTGTGTTGAGCTGAGGTGACTGCGCATCGGTATCGCTACAGCCAACCAGCTGCAGTTACTGAGTGAAAACACAGTGGGGCAGCACTCTCCAGGCTTTCACGACCACAAACAGCACATTGATTAAAACAGGCAGTTAGTGTGTGTGAAAAATACCTAGAGGTTGTTGTGGATTACTGCCTTCCTCACTCAATTACTCAGCTCTGTATCCTAAAAAGCGTAAAGTAATATGTAGGATGTGTTGAGGAAGATACAAAAATTTAAAATAGAGCATTATCTGGTTTGCAGTCAAAAACAACATCCATAATGAATTACACTTGCCTTTTAAAGCCATGCATTTATGCTAAAATGCATCTGTGATGTAAAGAGAGGAATTCGGATTGTCAGCTCATTGCTCAGTGCTCCTAATTTCCACTGAGATGACTAACAATCTAAATACAGCTGTTTTCCAGTTGATGTGGCTGACAGTGTTACCACATTTCCCCTCTGTGTACCAGGGACACGTGTTGAAGTGAACCCACAGGAATCACTGGTCACACTACCCTTGAAGGTGCTCTCACAGCACTCCTTGTAAAAGCTGAGTCATCCTGGACAGATTGAGCAAATTACTTCCCCCCCCCCCCGTCTTATATGGGGGAGATTCTTTCAGGGTTTACAGTTTTCATTTCAGTGTAAGGAGCTGAACACGTGGCAGTTTGTACAGGGAACTTTTCCAAGGATCAGACATCTGTGGAATGCAAGTCGTCCGTCTTGCTCCAGACACAGTCATTGCTTTTCCTTGTTCCTTGAATCTGACTGAAGATACATGGCAGAAATGATGACAACCCTTTCACCAAATAGCGTGTCCTGAGCAAATGCGTCCTACAAAAGGAAAGATATAAATTTTTATCTGGTTCTGCAGGAGAGCAGTCGTCCTCGTCCATTATGCTTGCATACAGTGACAGGCTGCATAGAGACTCGCACAAGGGGTATGCTAATAATGCCAGTGCATGACATTTTCAAAAATATCTCCTCCACTTCTCTCTCTGAGCAGCTGTCCATTTAGTGCATGTCACTTGCTGATTCTTGGTTGCATTCAATAGAAAGGGATCCTATTTTCAGTATATGTAGGGCCTCATAGACCCCTTACCTTCCACCTTTTACCTGGGAGGTGATGTGAGGAACAAGCTGGGATCTATAATGCAGTTTACTTGCAGCTGGTGACAAGAGGATGAACATGCAGGCATTCGTTTCCAGGGTTACCCAAGAGCAGGGGACCCCAGGGTATAGAGACTGTGTATAATCTCATGTTGCACTAAAATTGTCATAATTTTGCACTTGAATGTGGTGTAGAATTTATCTACTAACCGCTTTTTTTCTATTGTACTTTGATTCACTAAATGCTGAATGTGTTAAACCAATCATGTACATACAGAGCTTGAGTTTAAGCTACAGTCTTGGTAAAAAAGAAAGCATACACCACCTCATCCTATCCTATCTCACCATCTCATTTAAAAGCATAACTTGTGGCATTTTGCTGGTCTGGAAGGTAGAGGTGTTGGTTCACATAATTTCAAGATGGAAAGACATCAACAATGACTGGAGCAGAAACTGTTGCTCCCCATCAATCTGTGAAGTCCAGCATTCTACAGAAAGATATTTTACTGAAAAGCTATTGAAATATTTAAAGCAGTTGCCAATCTTCACTGTAGACGAGATGCCAGAAAATGAAGCCCAGATCATATCAGGCCATAAAAAAACTGGGAAAATATTCAAGAACCGCACCTATGCCACGACAAACATGTTAAAGTTCATGACAGAACAATTAGCAAAAGATTGATCAAGTATCTTTATTTGAAAGAGCTGCCAGGAGAAAATCTTTGCCTCCTTACAGATTTCTCATGTTGACGGGAGCAACTGACAATGCAATAACATGCAATGAGTCTTTAACATTCATAACATGAATTTTGGCCCACTCTTCTTTGCAGTGTTGTTTTATATGTAATCACATTGATGGGTTTTTGAGGTTGAATGGTCTGTTTAAGGTCAGGCAACAGCAGCTCAATTTGGCTATGAAGCAGGATCATTGTCCTGTTGCATAACCCAAGTGTGATTTAGTTTGAGGTCACAAACTGATAGCAGGACAATTTTCATTAGGATTTTCTGACAGTAATAAAATTAAATTAATAATTTAAGCCAAGTCAAGTTTATTTGTATAGCACATTTCAGCAGCTAGGCAGTTCAAAGTGCTTCACATCTTAAAACCATAAAATCAAGTATACAGTATACATCAAGTATACAGCAAATCATCAAAATCATCAAGCAAGTTTGTAGCTAAATCATCAAAATCAAGCAAATACACATGACAATTATCAAAGTCATCGAGCAAATATCAATGCATCAAAATCATAATGATCATCAAGCAAATATAGTTCAATGTTCTACTTACTACAGATCAAAGGCAGCTCTAAAAACAGGTGGGTTTTTAGCCTTGATTTAAAGGAACTCAGTGTGTCGGCAGTTTGCAGTTTTCTGGAAGTTTGTTCCAGATTTGTGGTGCATAAAAACTGAAAGCTGCTTCTCCATGTTTGGTTTTGGTTCTAGGGATGCAGAGTAGACCAGAACCAGAAGACCCGAGTGGTCTGGAAGGTTGATGCAATGACAACAGTTCTTTAATGTATTTTGGTGCTAAGACGTTCAGTGATTTTATAAACTAACAGAAGTATTTTAAAGTCTATTCTCTGAGCTACAGGGAGCCAGTGTAAGGACTTTAGAACTGGGGTGATGTGCTCTATCTTTCTGGTTTTAGTGAGAACGCAAGCAGCAGTGTTCTGGATCAGCTGCAGCTGGATGATTGATTTTTTAGGCAGACCTGTTAAGACACTGTTGTAGTAATCAATGCGACTAAAGATAAATGCATGGATGAGTTTCTCTAGATCTTGTTGAGACATTAGTCCTTTGATCCTGGAAATGTTCTTCAGGTGATAGAAGGCCAACTTTGTAACTGCCTTTATGTGACTCTGAAGGTTCAGGTCTGAGTCCATCACTGTACTCAGATTTTGGGCCTGATCACTAGTTTTTAGCTGTAATAACTGAAGCTGTGTGCTGGCTCTAGATTGTTCCTCTTTAGGTCCAAAGATAATAGCTTCAGTTTTATTTCTGTTGAGCTGGAGAAAGTTTTGGCTCATCCACACATTGATTTGTTCTAAGCATCTGTTCAGTGCTTGGATGGGTTCGGAGTCACCTGGTGACATCGTGATAGAGCGGTGTATCATCTGCGTAGTTGTGGTAACTGATCTTATTATTTGTTATAATCTGAGCTAGTGGGAGCATATAGATATTAAATAGGAGGGGTCCCAGGATTAAACCTTGGGGTACTCCACATGTGACTTCTGTCTGCGAGAATGAGAAGTTGCCTGTTAACACAAAGAAATCCCTGTTCTTTAGGTAGGATTCGAACCAACTGAGTACTGTACCAGAGAGTCCAATCCAGCTCTCCAGTCACTTCAATAATATATCCTGGTCAACTGTGTCAAATGCTGCGCTGAGGTCCACCAGAACCAACACTCTGGTTCTTCCACAGTCTGTTTTTGTGTGGATATCATTAAACACTTTGACGAGGGCAGTCTCAGTGCTGTGGTGAGCACGGAAACCAGACTGAAAGACATTGTTAAGAAGCTGTTTAACTGTTAAAACACAGCTTTTTCAATAATTTTGCTGATGAATGGAAGGTTAGAGATTAGCCTGTAATTCTCCAATAGTTCTTTTTTAACAGTGGTTTGATAACTGCTGTTTTTAGAGCCTGGGGTAAAACACCTGATGAGAGGGATGAGTTTACTATTTGAATCAGGTCAGATGCAATGACAGACAGAACTTTCTTATGGAAGGTAGTAGGTAGGATATGAAGACAGCAGGAGGAGTTTAATTGATTTATAATTTCCTCTAAGCTTTTATAGTTGAGTAGTTGAAATGTGGCCATTTTGTCTGCATTTGTTATGATTGGACATAGCATCTTTATTGGATTTGGTGTGGATGTGCAGATTAACCCTCTAATTTTTTAAATTTTCTCTGTAAAAAAGTTGACAAATTCATTGCATGCCTTGGTCATTGAAGAAATTTACCATGTATTTTGGGGTTTGGGTTTAGGGTTGTGTACTTAGTTTTTTACATACAGTTTGTTTTTTTTCATTCTGGTTGAATCTATGTTAAATAAAGAAATCGAATTGTCAAATCTACTGCATTTTTGAATACTCTAAGTTTAATCTACATTATTTTAGAACCTAATCAAATCTACATCATCTTTTGTCCTGATTAGCAAAACCCAAGAACTTTTAGAGAATGTACTTTCTTTTTACTTTTTTCTTAACTTCTGAACTGTCTACATTAGTGGTCACATAAGGTTTAAACCTAGTTTGCTATCATGTATGTCTTTATGCATGCTCTGCATTCCAGCATCTCTGCGTATTTCGTTTGTGTTCAAATCATGGCTGTTTGTGTTGTGGGTGTGTGTGGCCTTGTATTTGATACATTGTAAGGACCATTTTCCTAGCACATACTACATTGTGGGGACAGACTTCTCCTTGTGGGGACCAAAGCCTGGTCCCCAAGAGGAAAAGTGCTGTTTTTAGGTTAGGTATGCACTGCTAATGGTTAGGTTTAGTGTTAAGGCCAGGGTTAAGCTGTAGAAGTGTATGGAAGTCAATAGAAAGTCCTTGTAAAGATAGAGAAACAAAACGTATGTGTGTGTGTGTGTGTGTGTGTGTGTGTGTGTGTGTGTGTGTGTGTGTGTGTGTGTGTGTGGAGGCAACAAATGGAAACTTGGGTCTGTAGATGGCAGCACCACTCTGGACCGATCTGTCTCAATAAAAAGAGGAAAAAAGTGTATTTTTTCTGGGCTGTCAAAAGCTGCCAGCTTGAATTGAAATTAATCTGAAAATGTGGCATAAAGTACACAATAAGCTGAATATCAGAAAAGAAGGAAGTATTCACTGTTTGTTGTACACTTGTATACAAGTTAGAATGTAAAGCCAGATATTTGCTTCTCTATATTTGTTTTGCTTTTTATATAGAATAGAATAGAATAGAACAGAACAGAATAGAAATATCCTTTATTGTTCCAAGATGGGGAAATGTCTGTGCAACAGCAGCAAAGTGGCAGTGGCAGGCAGTAACAGAAAAACATACTCATACAAAGAATATAAAAACATGTATAAAAAACACAATAAAGAATATAAAAAATACTATACTGTAAGGCAAAATTTCAACACGAATACTGTGTAGCTGTAAAAAAAATACATATACATCTTGGAATATAAATAATACTCAGTGAAATCAACAAGATGCACAAAAGTATATTAAAAAAAAGCATCCACTTCTACTTTATCATTATCATGACTCTAAGTTAGCTGCAACGTAAGCTCCAAAAAGTGTCCTGCTTGCTTGATTATTTTCAACCCCTTTGACTCAGTTAGTAAAAGTGTTATGAAGTGCTGACTTAAGTTATTTGGGGTGAGAAAAAGGGGTGGGGAGGTGGGTAGGGGGTTGCTGATTATGTAAGTCATTTACATTTTCTCCAATTTGGGAGTGATTGCCTTAGTGAAGTGAACGGCTGAGCCTCGGCAGCTTTCAAGCACCCTTCGGACTAAAACCAGGGAGCTGTGGGAAATAAAGCCTCATGCTGAGCTGCCTCTCAGCTTCTCGGAGTTGTCAGTGGTGCATCTGTTGCAACTAGGAAGAACACGGATGGGGTAAAAGCTGCTGTCTGCTGACAGGAGGCTTGAATGTGGCTTTCATCCCCCAGCATGCTGATACTGTACTGTACACACCGCCTCCATCACGCGCTCTGTCACTCACTTGCTCACTCAGGCTCAGTTCAGCTCACCCCCTGAAGCGAGGCATTTCAACATCTGGCCTCTCCAGCTTTGACCTATTCTGGGTCACACCCTCGTCAGGCAGTGAAGATTCTGAGTCATGTTGTCTTAGACCTTCTAGCTGCATTTTGATCTCCCTTTGGAGCAATGGATACCAAAAATAAAACAAGTCAATGTTCACAAAACAAAAAAGTTGTTTAGGGTGTTCGTCCTGTCACCATGCCCATGTTAAAGTGGCTTATTAATGAAGTTTGTGCGCTACAGCCAGTGATAGCTGGTGTTGCGACACTCCTCCACTGTTACTGTCAGAGTCTGCAGCTGAACTGTTTTGGAACCACTGTTCTTGGAAAATTGGTTGGATGTGTGCCCAGACGGATAGCAGGAGGACTGTATCTGTAGATCTGAAACGAGGAGAGCGTGAAGCCACTTCTGATATGAATCTGTGTTTGACATTATCTGAACACATTACCTGAAGAACATGAATCACATTTTAGCTTTTTAAATACTTTTAGTGCTGTAGCCAACTTTCAGGTCACTGTTCAACACGGTGGTGAACGATCTGTTCTGTACTTATTTTCTAGTTCATAGCACTGAATATATCTGATACCTACAGTGCCTTGTAATATTCACACACTGAGAATTAATTTTTCCGCAAATTTGTCACCTTATAATCACAAATCTTTATGTATTTTGGGGGGATTTTATGTTTGAAAAAGCAAAAAGTAGTTCATAACTGGGAAGTAAAAGAAACATTATACAAGGCTTCTACATTTTTTTTTTACAGTTAATAATCTGCATCATGCTATGAGGAAGCTTTTTTTTCAACACGGGAAGGGAATCTGGCTTGAGTTGATGGAAGGATGGAGGGAGCTAAATTCATGGCAACCCTGCAGGAAAATCTGTTAGAGGCTGTAAAAGACTTGAGACAATGAAACAATGACTGAAGCAAATAACCAGAGCAGTAGTAGGATGGTTTAGATCAAGGCATATAGTTATGTGTTTAAATGGCCTAGTGAAAGTCGAGCTCTAAATCTAATCAAAAATGCAAGCACTTTCAAATTACAGTTCTTAAAACTCTCCTTTCAGTCTGGCCAAGCTTGAGCTATTTTGCAAAGAAGAATGGGCAATATCCAACCTCCAATTGTTCAAAGCTCTACAAAGTATTGACTCAAAGTATTTTCACAATGGAAAGCCTTGTTGATTTAATACAAATGCATGGTACACTGGTCACATTTTCTTTTCTATTGAAAACTATGTATCATTTTCCTTCTTCACAATTATGCTTTACTTTTATGTTGGTCTGTCACATAACATCCCAATATTGAAGTCTGTTGTTGAAACCTGACAAAATGTGAAAAAGTTCAAGACATGATCATTTTACAAAGGCACTGTATGTGGGCTATATCGGGCAGCATTAAAATTAAAATTATAATTTTAAATTAATACAAACTTACATATTGCTTGAAAACACTCCATTGATAATTCATTTTTCTTTGCTGCCTGCTTATGCATCGTTTGAACGATAATGGAAGACCCAGAAAAACCCTGATCGACCGACAGACTGTAGAATTCCTATTTGAGCTTTGAGGACTGGGTGCACCTGCAGAGTAGATTCACAACTGTACAGCTCATGGGAATCTGAGAGAGAGTCATAGGACTTTTGAACACTTTTGCTCAGTAGGAGGATATTCAAGTCATATTATCACCAAACAGAATTGTTGGTACCCCTCTGTTGACTGAAAAGACCACAATGCTCACTGAAATAACTTGAAACTGACAAAAGTAATTACAAATAAAAATATACTGAAAATTAACCAATGACAATCAGACATTGCTTTTGAAATGTGGTTCAACGGAATCATAAAAAAAAATAAACTAATGAAACATGCCTGGAGAAAAATGATGGTACTTACAGAAAAGATTGAAAATAATTTAACTATGATAATTTGGCAAATCAGTTGTATGTTCACAGACGCAAAAATGAAGCATACCAAGAAAAGAACACTGTTCCTACTGTGAAACATGGTGGAGGCTTGTCTATGTTCTGGGACTGCCTTGCTGCACCCAGCACAGGTTGACTTGAATCTGTGCAGGATATGATGAAATCTCAAGACTGTCAAGGCATTCTGCCTGGTGTCAGAAAGCCTGATCTCAGTTGCAGGTCATGGGTCTTCCAACAGGATAATGACCCACAGCTTCAACACCTGAGAATGGATAGGAGCAAAACATTGGACTATTCTGAACCTCTATGATCCCTTATCTAAATCCGATTTAACATCTGCGGAAGGAGGTGAAACATGCTGTCTGGAGAAGGCAACCTTCAAACATGAGACAACTGGAGTAGTTTGCCCACGAGGAGTGGGTCAAAATACCTGTGGACAGGTGCAGAAGTCTCATTGACAGTTACAGAAATTGTTTGATTGCAGTGATTGCCTCAAAAGGTTGCATATTAAGTTAAAGTGGCCATTGTGGGCTTTGCGGTCATTAACAGAGAGGTACCAACAATTTTGTCCACATGTATATATCTAATAAACTACACAAAATTTACAGGAGGTCAGCAAAATGTCCCTTTTAATCTCCACATAAACCCTTCCACTGAGATAAGCCCAGTATGCATAACAGCCTGCAACAGTTTCTCTTTCTGGTTGACCTTTTATTACTGAGCTGCAGATTCAATATTTGATCCAAAACCCCCTCAGGGGGGTTACGCGCAATATTGGCCCAGTTATAAAGTCGGTGTTCTGTGGCAGTTTCTTGCTAAAAGCAAGTTTTTTCTGTTTATCTTGGTTTATGTTTTTAAGTCATCAACACATTAGGACTGCAACATTGTTGATATGATATTTAATTTCTTTAAGTATTTGACTAGAAAGTGAAAATGAAAACACTGTCTGTGATAGATGCTGGCATTGTATGTAATCTTGACAGCCTAAGCTATTGTAAAGTAGTCTGCAAATTGAAGAGAACTCTCGAACATTTATAAATAATTTCATTTTCTTGGTTGATTAAGCAGAATATAATTTCCTTTCTTCGTTTTTCAAAATTAAGTTTAAGCAAGGAAATAAAAATGGAATCTTACACTGCCTTACAAAAGTATTAATATCCTTTTCAAGCATAACCTCCATAAACTTAAAAATATATATTTTATTGGAATGTTTTGTGATAAACAAAAGCAAAATAATAAAATTAGGTCTCAACATCATAATTAACAAATAAAGATCTGAAACGTGTAGAATGCGTATGTATTCAGCTGCCTGATTTAATATTTTGAAGAACTACCTTTATAGCGATTACAGGTGCAAGTCTTTTAGAGTTTGTCTCTTCCAGCTTTGCACATCAAGTGACCGTCTTGCCAAATGTTCTTAGTTAGGTTTAGGTCCTTTACAATGAAATTGTCCTGATTTGAACAATTCCATTTTAGCTCTGACTGTATGTTTAGAGTTGTTGTCTTGCTAGAAGGTTAACCTCCACCCCTGTTGCAAGTCTTTTGCTGCCTCTAACAGGTTTTCTTCCACGGTTTCCCTGTATTTCACTACATCCATCTTCCTTTGAACTCTGACCAGCTTCCTTATTGTGCTGAAGAAAAGCCTCAATACAGCATGATGCTGCCACTGCCATTTTTGGTGGTGGGGATGGTGTGTTTTCTGCCACACGTAGTGTTTTGGATGAAGGCCAGAAATTTCTGTTTTCGTTTCATCAATTGAGAGTATCTTTGACATGTTTGCTGTATCCCCTACATGACTTGTGGGTTACTGCAGACAATGTGGAGTGCATAGATGTGGATCTCCACAGCCCCCTCCAGAATTTCATTACAAAATGTAAAGAGGATTTAGGATTATTATTAATATCATAGAATTCCTTAATAACGCAAACATCTGTTACAGCATCACAAAATGTTTAACACAGACTTTGGAAAACTAATTCTGCCTACAGATGGCAAATTCATCATGGAAAAACAAGATTTTAACAAGACAATGCTTAGCCACATTCTGCTGTTAGTAGAAGGTTAAATTAACTTTAAAAAGTTGTTTAATCTGACGTAAAATGGATATGAACATAGTAAATTTAGCAAATAAGGAGTTCCATGACTATAGTGATCAAACAATAGTGCTTCCTGGCACTTTACTGGTGAAATAAAATAGTGCCCAAACAGAATGAGTGTTCTGTTTGGGCACTGATATCTGAGCTACAGACTGGAAGAGTTGGGAAAGAAAGGGGGTTTGTTTTGCACCAGGAAGCAACATCAGTTCTATTGCTGAAACTGAAGCAGAGGAGACAGACAATGGTACAACTCATAGTCATTATGGACAACACCTTCCAACGTTGTAATGAAACCCTGGGAGAGTTTGGCAGCTTCTGCAGTGACAGGCTGCTCCTCTTGTGATGAGTGATGAAACGCAATTGCAATCTTCACTCAGCAAAACTGCCAATTTATAATTCAATCATGCATCTCAGCTCTTCAGCTCTCTGCTTTATATCTTTGTGTTTCACTGTGTGTGTTTGCGTGTAGAAAGTGTTCCTCACACAGTCGTCTAGCAACAGTTTCAGGGAAGTTTTGGTATTTTAGATAAAGATTATAACAAGATCAATTAACTGTACAAGAATAATCTGAAAATATGAAGGATATGATCATGCAAAAATGACAAACTATATAGTTTCAATTACCTTGTTTAAAAACAACTTTCAAAATACTTTGCATTCTCTATTTTAAAATCCTAACTCTGCCGTTTTTTGCTACTTTGCACAAAATAAATTGTATAAATGTTAAAACCAGTACTTACAAAGCATTTTGTTGTCTTAAATATTTTTATTGAAGGACCCTTTCCTTCAGTAAAAATATGAATAACATCATTGATCCTTAATAAATTTTGAAAAGCAACAACCAACATACCTTTGTTAGACCCTCCATTGTCAAATCAGATTATGATACACCTTAGTCAATGCTGCATGCAAAACTTAAAAAAATATATTAGAAGGATTTTTTTTTTTTTTTTTTTTTTTTTTTTTTTTTTTTTTTTTTTTTTTTTTTTTTTTAAGAAGAAGCATCAGGGCTCTGCAATGTTCCAGTAAAAAACCCTTCTGTATAACTCAATGTAGAAAAAGGACAAAATGGCTCCAAGCATAATCAAAATGCTCCAGTGTGAGTAAGATGGGAATAATGGAGGTTATGAGCTTGTGATTGCCAGATTGCTTGAACTAACGACAAATCTTCTTACTATACAATCAAGTTTGTTTTAGAAATAGACATATTCACCGTCTTCCCTTCAGAGGTGGGTTACTAGTTACATTTCCCTAGTTACATTTTTTGAAAAAAACTTACTTCTAGGAGTAGTTTTACTGCACCATACACCAAGACTGTTATTTTGAAGTAATGACTTCAAAATCAGGGGTAATGTAACCTTTATTTAAAACCTAATGTAATCTTGTGTTCCCATTTATATTTTCTTCCTGCCCAATGAGCTATCACTGTGGAAAGACTTTATGCTCTCAGCTGTATTCTGTGTATCATACAATACTTCTTGGAGATGAAATTAATTTTCTGTTGGTTGCTTCTTGCTAAATTTTGTGCCGAAAAGTTTCAAATCAAAACATCTACTGTTGTATTTATTAATTTGCTATATTTTATGGTAAATGTGTGCTCCTACCAGCCTTTGATGGGTATGGGAGGATTTCCTGAATTTATATTCATCTTTGTCAGATCACTGGGTTCATGATGCCTCCCATCTGATGGGCTCAGCAGGGTAATGGAGGCTTGTGGATGATGATCGATGTTTCATACATCCAACTGATGTTGGGCCCGCATGTTGTGGGAACATTCATAATGGCTCCCATGATGGCAAAACTGAACTATGACTATGCTTATAAAAGAGAACTGTGACACAGAATATATATATATATATATATATATATATATATATATATATATATATATATATATATATATATATATATATATATATATATAATTGCATATGACTTTTTTGTCAGTTAAGATCAATGAAACTGAACAGAACAATAGATACTTTGCATATTTTTGTAAATTTGTTTTTACTTTGTTCAAATTCAAAGGTTTATATGCACTAAAGTTTACAGTGCCTTTGCACAATTTGGAAAAGCCCTGATGATGATGTCACAGCTTTATAGCCCTCTCATTTATTACATTTGAGTCAAATGGAGCCATACCTGTTGATGTATTTTAAGGTAACACCTCAAACACATTGCTTCCTTCTGGGATATCACGGGAAAAGAAAAGGAAACTGACCTAAAATTTTAGGAAGATATGTTTGAACCTTGGGAAGTGTGGTTCATTTAGGGGTACATTTTCCAGATGCCTAAAGGCACCACCTGTTAAAAAAAAAAAAATTAAATACAAATGTAAACACCATGGGATTGTCCAGCCATCATGCTGCTTAGGCAGGAGACAGTTTCTGTGTCCCACAGATGAACATATTTTGAACAAAACAAAAGACACTGTGGGGCTAAGCTAGGTAGGAAGTGCCATTATTTACAGTAAAACGAGTAATGTTCCAACATGGGCTGAAAGGCTACCCAGAGGGAAAGAAGTCATTGTTGCAAAAGCAACATAAAAGTCAGAATATAGTTTTCAAATCCACTCTGGGACAAACAAGTCGAAGTTAAAGAGAGATGGCCTGTAATAGTAAAACTCCAAGTAAAGTGCTTAGCCAATGTAGTCACAAACACAAACATTATATTATAAAAGGTGGCAGTGCGTACAAACCCAAGAATATCATCTTGGTTATGAAATACGGGTGTGGCTGCATCATGTTGTGATGGTGTTTTGTTCCAGGAGGGACTGGTGCATTTCATAAAGAGATTTAATTATGATCGAAAAAGATTATGTGGAAATTGAGGTCCAAATGTTTGGGGGGGGTTTTCAACTAGACAAAGAGCATAAATTTGTTACAAAATGGCTAAGGGATGACAATGTTTATGGTTTATTAATATTGAGAATCGTTCAAAATATGGTCCAAGCTGTCAAAAGAAATTAACAATAGAACAATCCTCCAAATGTAGCAGTAATGAAACAATAGCAAGAAGAATTTATATCAGCTGGAAAATCAAAATGGCAGCACAAATTAGATTGTTTTATATCAGTTTTCTGAGTTACACTATTAACCTCATATTTTATTGATGACAAGGCATATTTAGGTCTAAACGTAGCACCGGAGCTGCATGTCATTAGGATTAATTGTGTTTATATGAATAAGAAAATAAAATTGAATCTCAGAAAATCTTCCTGTCTCTACAGCCATTCACCCTGGATATGTTAGTGTTGTAAACTCACATTATGTTGCTTTTTTTGTGTCGTTACTTTTTTCTTCTTCTTCTTTTCACGCAAGACCAGGAGCTGTTGATAGGCTGTGCCTCCAATTTTGTGTGTGTTTTATCTTCAGGGATAAAGAGATGGAGGAAGGGAAGGGGAGGGTGCCAAGGGGAAGAGTGTTGAAGTTGGCGGTATTGTGGTGGGGGGCTGGGAGTAGCTGGGGCATAAAAAGTCCACTACTATTTGTCACCGTCCATTTCAGCGCCTGGCTGTCAGTGGCGCCTCCTTGGATGCGGCAGCGAAGGCCTCTGGGAGCATCTTACTGTGCACATCTGCCAGGCAGGAACGTTAATGCCTGTTGCTGCTTTGCATCTGAATGCCTGCTGCAAAGTGGAAGTGAGGTTGGGAAGCAAGAAAATATTTACCTACAGTTAGTGTACCTGTTTCACTGCCAAGGTAGGGAGCTAAACTATAAACCAAGTGACCACAACACTCCACTGTAATTTTTTTTCCCTTTTTCCTCTTACTTGGGGCTATTTTATACATACATTTAAACAGTTACATTACATATTATTGTATTCATGAGCTTCCTTACAGTGCACCTCCCTTTATACAAGTAGAGACTGGCACAGAAGTGGCAATGAGAATAGCTTATTAAAGCCTTCAGCTGTATCTGTCTCCAACATGACCTTTGTTTAAATGCACCTAATTCTAATGTTCTAATGTAACACCTCTGACTGCCTGATGTGACGCTTACACAACTGCAAAAAACCTGCACAAAAAAGTATAACTGCATTTTTTATGTGGAGGAACATGGGTCTAATTAATGCGAGACAGCATGTAAGAACGGTCATGGGCAGTAGCATGTCTTTTCCACAAACGCACACGCAGAACAAACACTGGTCATCCTTGAGGCCTGAGCTTTCCCACATGATTCATCTCTCTTGACACTCAGGTCATCAGCTCAACATTGTAATGAATGAATGGATGAATGGATGTAAACGGGTCTTAGTCAAGCTGTCTCTTGCATTAAGGTTACATAACTGAAGGACATATATATATATATATATATATATATATATATATATATATATATATATATATATATATATATATATATATATATATATATATATATTCTGACTTTGCTGTGCTGTGGATTATGGAGGCGTTAGATATCTTCAAAGAGTTTCTTTTCCAAAGGTCATTATGAGATATTTTCACTTTCTGTTTTGTGCTGTCGCAGAATATACAACATTCTTTTTTTGTTCTGAATTTCTGCTGCCTGATTTGTTATTGTTGTCCAAACAGCACACTGCACTAAAGTATCATTGAGGGAAATAATAAGAGCTGCACAGTGCCCTAGTATGCAATCCTGAGCACAATATTAGTGTGTGCAGCAGGCATAGGCCAGGATAAGATTCTCATTTTATAACCTTGAGTAAAAAAAAATACTACAGTATCGCCTTATCACGGTGTTTACAGAATTTTAAATTAGAATATATGACATGATCTGTTTTTATGTACAACTGAAAGGCAATGATTATTCCTACTGCTGCTAAAAAATGAGTAAGTTTAAAGGGAAAGTGAGGTAACTTTTTTTAGATGACCAGCAGTGTGCAGCAACAGGTGGAGGTGGAGTAGAGCTGCCTTATGTTATGCTCCATGTAGCAATAAAAACTCCAGTATCTCATTAACTAGATATCAATAATCTATTTGTCATTTTGGATCGACTTTCTCTGCCTTTGATGTCCGCACCTGATTTATTTTGGTGGCTGAGATGGTAAAGCTCACAATGATACTGGGGATAATGTGATGTTGGAAAAAAAAAAGAGAGAAGAGTGGGGGCAATGTGGGTTTATCAGAATATCTCCACATCAATATTTTGCAATAATATTACAATAAGTTATTATAGAGTAACGCTTTATTTGTCCATAAGTTACACTGGAGATGTCCCCAGTGTATCAGCAAAAAGACACGCATTAAAAACAATTACAAAAAAACTTAAGTAAAAGCTATATAAGTGTTAATAAATAAGAAATGTCCATCCTAAAACAGACAATTGTACTAAAAAGTGAAATGTACATAACGTGTACCTGTTTAAGTTGTGCTTTTTATCAAGTGCAAGAACAGGGACAGATCTGTGCAAAGAACAACTGCAGAAACTATCTTGTCCAGTAATTATGGTCGCATAAATATAACATGCTAACTGAAATGTAACACTGCTTCGGTCTGTTCAAGTTTTTTCTGGGTTTGTTGGGAGCAGAGCTGGTTATGCATTCTAATAGCTGATGGGTGGAAAGATCTATGCTGGAGTTGATTTAGTCCCAGAAGTAATGATGGAAAGCTAAAATTCCTGATCCAGTTTGATAAACAATATTTTATGATGTCGTGATTACAGCAGTGTAACTTAGTGGAAACAAGAATCTTCACAACAATTACTTGTTTGAAATAAAACCTGATTCTTCTCCATTCATTATTTTCTGCATATGATTATCTCTTCGAATTTAATCATCTATTTACAATTTTGCTTAGATAAGCAATGGTTCTGTCAATCCTGACATTTGGTTCCTACAATGTATGAAAGGTTTGCTTGAAGCAACAGGTCTGCGGCCATTTTTAATGTTTCTAGGGTAAAAATTGTGGTGCAATAAACTAAAAAAAAACTAAATCAACAATTCAAGATGTAGTGGAGGCATACATTTTGGAAAAGTATGTAAAAAAATATGTTTCTCTGGTTTTGTAAATTTCTTGGTACATTCTGAAATAATTTTTATAAATTTGTAAAGATGTTTCTTCAACTCAAACAAGAGGCTTCTGTCTCTTATGTATTATCGCTCTAGAGATTTGTTTAACACTTGACTAGGCCTGTCGTAATAAGCAATGAATCAATGAATCAATCACATGATGAATTAAAATGAGTTTGATAATTTCCACTCTGATGATAATCATTTTTTGCAGGGCAGTTTTGTTTACAGAGATATCATTATCTATTTGATTTATGGTTTTGGTTGTGTGTGTTTTTTATTTTTGTTTTATTTATTGTTTTTGATTGTCGTGTTTTATTTTGGATATTTAATATATCTTTAAAAATTACTAAATAAATACAGAATATGGAAAAAAATACATAATGAAAAAAAATGACTAAATAAATTAAAAAAATGACTAAATAAATACAGAAAGCAAAAAAAAATTAATCATGAAATAGAGGTAAATAATAAAACAATACGATTGAAAATAAAATGGAAAATTAAATAATAATGATAATGTTAAGTGTTCTTTACAAAATGAAAGTTTGTTGGTCTTTGAGAAGGCAAACTTGCATTATTATGCCATTATCAACACATCACTAGAAAATGGTCTCAAAACAACAACATAACCATTTACTGCAATAATTTCTGGGACAATTTATCATCCAACAATATTCGTTATCGTGACAGGCCTACACTTGAAACCATTTGAAAGGCCAGTTTTCACTTATGCTTAATATTGCTCACATATTTCTTTAAGTTGCCCCACAAGTGCCTGAAACATGCAACAAATGTCCTTAGGTTCATTTGTATCATAGAAATGAAGCTGCATGTGACTGAGTGAAGCAAGTCAAGGAGGTTGGAGTCTCTGATGTGCACATGTGTCATTGTTAGCTACCACTGTCACTGTCCTTAGTGAATGGGGGGTTTATGGCTTCTAGCTTTGACTACACGTGGCAGCAGTGAGAGACAACTGTGAGTGAGAGTAATGTCAAGGGGAGAAATATAACAAGTGCATGTGTGTGAGAGTGAGTAAGTGAGTGTTTATATTTGGATCATGTGCCAGACTTAGTGTTTGAAAGCTCTGAGGAAAGACACGTGATCACAGATTCCCCTCTCTGTTTTTTTTTTCATTCTTAGGCCCTGAAATTGGCCCTAGGCTTGGAGCTGAAGGCTCCCTCAAAACAACAATGACTCTTTTATGGCAGATTGTTGTGTTTCAGACAGAGTCTGGACTCAACCAGAAAAGAGAAATTAAGCCTTTTAGAAGGGACCAAAGGAAAGTACCTGTGTCTCTGTCACTTTTCAAAATTATTACTCGAGCTCTCATATTCATTTTCTGCAGCGATTACATAAAATCCTTTTTAAATTTCTTCCTGGTACTGAAGTGCTTCTCATCTAGTTTTAATGGAGGTTATGAACCAATATTCAGACTCTGTCTTTATAACACTTCCATGAAATTAAACTTCTGACAGGATTTTTGAGGTTGAAGCTCTTAAAGCTTTGTGTCAGATACAGTTAGACATGAATCTGAGATCACCTCAATGTGTTTACTTCATTTTTAGCAAGCGCTTTGGTGCAATTCTCTAACACTGTTATGCAGCAGTTTTACTAGGTCAGACTTAATGACGTCCATAAATCGCTGCATGCAGTACATCACAAGCTTTTTATATTAACCAAAAGACACACAGGTACAGTTGTAAAAAGGCACTCTGACAGTAATCAGTTGTTAAGAAGATTCAACATCTGCTGTTGTTTTAAAAATGAATAACAGCATGGTAAAAATCTTGGTATGTCTCCGATCAGACTTTGTTGGCCCTCATACAGATTTGAGTCATTTAAGATTAGGCATTTTCTGACAGTCCAAATCCAACACTGTGCTTAGGCTTATGAAGTCAATGCTGGGAACATGTTTGAAAATTCAATAGCTGTCCCACTTAACTCACTCACTGATGATGTTCAAGATGTGGCATTGTCCATTTTTCTTGACAGCAACAGATATTTTGCCCTAGTTTCCACAGAACAGACTTTATATGCTGTTCCAACACAGCACTGACTAGGTTAAAAAAGCCATTATATGACCTGACAACACATCACTTATAGTGACAAGAAGGTGCTTGCCTTTCAACAATACTTAAATTTTTCAGATGACCAAAGTACTGTCGGACAAAGACAACAATCAAGATCTTAAGAAGCAACAAATCATGCACCAAACTAATGAAATTCATGAACAGGTCAGAAACAAAGTCATTGATATCTCAGTCAGTTTGGAAAGGTTAACAAAGCAATTTCTAAGGCTTGGGGACTCCACCTAACCACAAAGGGACCCATTAACCACAGATAGAGAAAAATATTGATCGAGGTGAACCTTCCAAGGAGGGGTCGGCCTACCAAAATTACTCCAAGAGTGCATCAGCAACTCATCCAGGAAGTCCCAAAAGAACTCACAACAAAATCTAAGACCTTGCAGGCCTCACAGCCTCAGTTAAGGTAAGTGTTCAAAATTCAACAAAACAGTCTGAACAAAAATTACGTCCATGGGAGGGTTCCAAGGCCCAAACCACTACTGACTAAACAGGCCTATCTCACCTTTGACAAAATTAACCTCAATAATCTGCAGACATTTTTGGGAAAAACAGTCTGAGACAAAAGTTAAACCTTTTGGAAGGTGTAGGTCCAAATACATCTGATGTAAAACTGACACAGTATTCCAGAAAAAGATCACCATTTTCGACAGTCAAACATTATAGTGGCTGTGTGATGTTCTGGGGTTGATTTGTTTCTTCAGGACCTGGATGACTTGCAATAAGTAATATAATCATAATTTCTGCTCTTTAACTGATAAATCCTGAAGGAGAATGCTATCACCTTAAGCACAAATGTTATGCTGCTGGACAATAATCTGAAGCACACCAGCATTTCTACCTCTGAAAATCTCAAAATATACAAAATCAAGGGGTCAACCAACTTTTCCTACTGGAAATTCCAACTTCTTATTAATTTCTCCAAATTCAGTCTGAGGATTTCAGCTTCTAAGTAAAAGTGGAATGCTAAATTACACTATATCCTTCACTGAATGATGCAGGGCCATTTTTTGTTATTTTTATGACACAAGCTGAAAAAGTTCTGTTGTACTCCAGTTTAAAAAGGTATGTCAGGATGGTGGTTGTTGTGTGACATGGTGTTTACAGAGGTGGCACCTGTTTGAGAACCACCAGTGTTAAGTTTAACCATTTAAAATCTGTGGACTTTTAATTTGAAGGCCAGTTTTTCATGCATCCCTTCCTGAAAGACCTAGACAGTGAAGCAATTAAGTGGTAGCTTCACACAACTTTTAGCAGCTCTGGCTTACTGTCACAGTGCCTCTCTTGATTGGTTGCACTCAATTGTATTTAGTTGTATAACAATAAAGGGTGGTGAGAACAAAGGTACACAATTCTTAGATTTTCATGTGTGAAAAAATGTAAGGGACTTCAGGGCTATTAAATTACCAACTCAGAAGAATGCCCATTGATCCCCTACTTCATGTACAACCTGCAATAAGCTAGCTCAAAAAAGAAAACCAGCTCTCCCAAATTGTTGACCAACTTTGTCCTGGAGCATCTTTCTTACACATCCAAGTGTTGGATCCTTAGACTTTTGCCCTGTCTCATGAGGAAAAAAGACTTTCCAGGAGCAAGCACTGGACCAAATCAGTCAGTCAACAGTGAAGTGCCCTCACATGAAGAAGCCATTTATGTGCGTGTGCAAAGGGCCTCAGGGAAGTTTGCAGCAGCATGTTTGTCATACATTTGACAACCACGAACGTCTCATTATTATAATTTATTGGCCTTTAAAGTAGAATGAGCTGTTCAGATCCCCAGGGTTAAACATAGCGTGCAATATTTAAATATGGAGGAGTGTCTGGTTATCTTCAAAAGATTTTCAACTGAGTGCTGTTAGGTCAGGCTGCTGTGATTTTTGCAATTTGCTCTTCTCTTGGTCTGGATTCAAATGTGTGAAAAGTGTCAAGGTAAATTTATTTTTAATGTTTATTTTTAGTATTGCCAAAAAGGATGAATGTAGTCTTTGAGCAGCATTTTCAAGTTATGCAACAACACAACAGAAAGTTAAAGAGTGCTACTTTCTGCTGATGGCTCTAATCATCCTGAAAACACACACAAATACATAAAAAATTATAAACCCATCATTCTGAGGCCAAACACACACTAATAATCAGATCTCTTACCCTAACAGGCAAGCATTACCCTCCTTTAGACAGTTCTAGCTATTAAAGCACTGTAATTTGAAAGAAATGGATTTTAGCAACCATCTAATGATATCTATTTAATTTTCTTCTGAGAGCTCAGATTTAGGTCATAGGGCGATTCATCACAGAATCACTCTTTCAAAAACAAAACACAAAATGTGAAGACAGAAAGTCTTCTTCCATCTCCATCTCTTTCTCTTTATCTCAGTCTGTCTCCCTCCGTCATTTCCATTCTGTTTGCAGCTCGACGCTCTCACCCTTTGTCCGCACAATTCTGTGCCGTCATCCTATCCGCTTCGACATGGAGGGTCTCGCCAGACGCTCATTTGGAAATGGGTTGGAATTGCATCAGTGACTCAATTGAGATGCATCTGAGGATGTTAATCTTGCTCTGGGCTGCTAAAGTTGTTGGTGACGTGGCTGGGGCTCCAATCAGAATGGATGCTGTTGTCTGCTTTGCTCCAGCTTGCTCATTAGAGTCAACATGACGTGACAGTAAGGACAATCTGCGGTGCTATTTTCTACATGTTCCTCTCCCTGTTGTACTGCACTGCCAAACAAGTATTTATATTCAAAGTAGCTTTGACAGCTAAACTTTTCCAAACAATAATGTGTTAATGCTCATGACCTGCATATTTGGACACATGGTGGCATGCACTGGAAATCTTTAGATGAATGCCTTTAAAAAAAGAGTTTAAACTGTAAAACCTCTTTGTTGCATGAACTGATGGTACTAATATGCAGTCCGAGTCGCCAGGACTGATGCACTCCCACGGCAGTTTTATTAGGCTGAGTGCCAAGCAATGATATAACCAGGAGTTGACCCCACTAACTTTTGGTGTCAGGAAGGAAAGCCTACACAGAAACTGCGCTTCATGGATTTAACATCAAGTGTACAGTAAAGATGTGATATAATGTTGGGTTTTAGAGAATCAGTATAATATATGTGATAAAGAAGACTGCACATAAGAATAGTATAACTAGAGTTGATAGGATTTAATTTTAAGCAAATTTCAGCTGTTGATGTAGAACTAAACATTTGACCATTTTAGATGGAAACTCACCTGTGAATAAAATTTACATCTTGGAATCAAAATTTTTGGTAAATGAGGAAACCAAATTGTTTTGCAAATAAAAAACAAAATAGCAACTAAACAAACAAGCTTTTTAAAGTGTTCAATCTGCATTTTGGCAGAATTTATTTTAAACTCTACTGAATATAATGTGAATGACCAGAGTTGGAACAAATAGACAGAGCCTTCAGAAAATTAAGCAGTGCAAAAAAAATGACCACATCCTACAAAGTCTTACAAAATACTTTTTTCTTTTAATTTTCATCAATAAATATTTTCTCTAACTTCAGTCCTGATCATAACGAGGGTAAATTCAGATGGTTTTGTACTGATATAAAAAATAAACTTGCTATTTACACTTTAGTGTCATAGTTGACATCCATTACTTATGGGAGTTAAGAACCACAGCCACCCCCAAATAGCTAAAATCCACTAATACTTAAGACTCCCCTAAAAATGCTTATAACTGCCTATTTTTATAGTTCGAACCACAAATACACCTAAACATGCATTAAAGCTGGAGTATGTGACTCTTATTTTAAAAATAAAAGTATTTTTATGTTTTTTGCATATTTGTTAAAGCTGTTAACTGTATGTTATGAGACAGATATTCTGTGAAAGGATCAATCTCCTCCATCTCTTCTCTGAGCTACTATTGCCATCTGAAGAAATGCACCGCTCCCGACCTAAAACAACCAATCAGAGCCAGGAGGAAGGTCTTGGTGCTGTCAGTCAACTTCATTTACTCACTGCTAAATATGCTAATGGCAGAGAAACAACTCAACGTTCCAGGAAAACCGTTTATAGTGAATGCTAAGGCTAGCTAGCATGACCACCAAAGATGACGGATAGTCTCTGCTAGCTGCAGCGCAGCAGACAGCAAGGGACAAAAGGAGAGGGGAGGATGAGCAGTACCACACAGATGGTGACTGACAGTGCTAAGACCCGCCTCCTGGTTCTGATTAATTGTTTCTAGATAGCACTGGGAGCACTGGGAGAAGGCAGAAAAGCTCGATTGTTTTCACAGATTATCTGTCTCATACCATTCTGTCACGACACAGTGACAGTTTAAACAAATATGTAGAACAATATTTTTTATAAAAGTTACACACTGCAGCTTTAATGAGGACAGTGGAAATCGTATTAGCACTACTGCAGAATCTAATATCTACAGTGTTCTTTATCTCAGCTCTTGGGGGTACAGCCAATGAGCACCAAGAAAAATGAATGGTGCTCCTGGATTGGCTGCTTTGCAAATGCCAGCCAATAGCGTGTCAAGTAGCATTGTGCCCAGGCTTCTCAGTTTCTCAGCTACATTTTCTTTCGAATATTTTGGATAAGCTCTATGAAAAAAATCTGTGAATAGGTGAATTTTGGATTATTTGTGTGTCAGTATGGGCTTTGAAAGGTAATGTGTACAGGACAGTTTGTTGTGACTGCAGATTAGCTTGCTAACCCCTCATGTATGTCTTTGTGGGATGTTTTCTTTGCAGGTGTTCATCTCCTAGAAAACAATCTTTTAATCTCACACAAAGTAAATCTCTATAGGGAAATTTGAAGATGATCATAAATAGTCTCTTTACCTTTTTCAATAATCTGAGCTACTGTGAAAATGAGTGATTAAACGTCCTCTTCATCTTATTCTAATGTGGAAAATACTGAAAGTAAATCCACAGGGTCAACAAAGTTGATCTGTAATGGAGGAATTGTGCTGTGATTTTGATATTTGGTAGTGTGACCAGTTGTTCACTGTGTGCTTCAAGCTGAGAGTTTATTTTTGGTCTAATTTTACATAAATCAGCTGCAAAGCAAAGGGCTGTTAAGTCAGGGTTGAAAGGAGTGCAGCAGTACTTTAATCCTTTTTCTTTTGAACAAAATATTTCAGATTTTCAATTTTTAAAAACCTTAGGAAAACGTGTCAACTTGTGAAGAAAGTTTTTTTTTAGGTGTTAAGATGCTGTCAGAGACCACTGCTTACCATGTGAAGCAGCTGTCCCCTGCCTCCTGTCTCTGCAGCAAACTATGCTGGCTGTCCTTCTATTTCAGGGGTTGGAACAGCATGTCAAAGGCAACATTTAAGCCACTTTACAGCGTGATTGACCGTTATTATCTTGCTGTGATCAAATTAATCTGGATAGGTCTGAAACAATGAATAATGATATAACAATCCAGGTGACAGCCACTCGTCTTTGTAAAAAGGAAATCAATTGATATTTGGCCAGACCAAACGCCTGCACAGAAAATCCAGAGTGGTGTGACAGGGCATTTTGAAGGTAACTGGCCATTGGCTCTGGAGACACTGTTTCATCTATTTAAATGTTTCCAATTTCCAGACAAAGGTTCAGCAAGCCTATAGCTTTATAATATTTTGAAGGTAGTTAAGATCTCTAGATGAACTCACCACCGCTTTATGCAGAATTAAGGTTCCTCAGCATCGTTGGTCTATTTATGTATTTCTCGATTGTCTCAGGAAAGTTGAGATCAGGTCTCCATGAGGACAATGCCATCTGCTGCACAGCTCCTTTATTTTCTTGTGACTAAATATGCCTGTTTAAAACTTGGCTATGTGTTTTCACATACTTATAAGCTGAAGTACAAATAAAGGAAAACTTAATTCAAATCAGAGATCTTAGAAAAAAGATGGGCATTTCCTTGCATTTCACAGATAAAAATGAATTAAATCAAGCATTCTTTCTAAAGACCACTGACTCCTGCAAGTAGCACAAAGAAGTCTGTTTCATTAGAAAAGTTTTGGAAAAATGACTAATTCACTAAATCAATATCCTCAGTGAACATAAACACTATTTTCACAATAGTCTGATGAGCATTTTGGGTCTTCTGGTACCATCAACAGTTGCACACATACAATTAAGCAAACTTTAAGGGAATTTTTACAATATTTAGGTGTTTGGGTTTTGGTTTTCATTTGTGTTTGTGTTTTGATCATTTCCATGTAATCTATTTCATTTTCCTGTGTTCATTATTATGGCTAGAATGGTATCACTGTCTAAATTTGTTTTTTTGTATTTAGTTTTTAGGTTATTCTTGCATTCTATTCCTTTTGCATTTGAATTTAATTTCTTAGATTATCGTCTTGCCTTTTCCTTTTGGTTTTTGTCAAGCTCCCTCTTTGTTAATTATTCTTCCTCCTTCAGTTCCCCTGCTTTCTCCCAGCCACAGTTGTACCACATTCCCCCTGATTGGTTCATCTGGTTCTTTGTCATTTTTCACCTCTGCCTTAGCATAAAAGTTCACTCGTTTCCTTTGTTCATTTCTAGATTCTTCGGTTGCACTATCCGTGACACTGTCTGTTTCTCTTCCCCTGGTTCCATGCCCTGTTCCCTTTGTGACAGCCCTGTAAATTTACATTTTTCATGATTAAAAATTCTCCACTTCACCTTTTTGCCTTTGCGTCTGCCTACATTTAGGTTTGACTAGAAACCAAAACATGACAGGGCAATGCTCTTTTTTGAGTGATATGCTACAATGCATTGAAATGTGTTCACTCTGAGTTTCCAAATTAAAGGGATGGATGTCTTGATAAACTGAGGATTTTTTTTAAATGATCTATTTGAAATTTTCCTGTTGATTTTCCCTAGTCCAGACAGGGTCAATAACCTGGTCGCTTAGCTTCAGATTTATGCACCCACCTCCACTAATTATGTGCTAGATGTACCTTGGCAAGTTGCTGAGAATCCACAAGCTTTTTGTAGCCCTCAACAAGCTTCCAGATGGATATTTGACCACCCTTTTTTTTCTAAATTGGGTACTTTCCTGGTATTGATATGGCTTAAAAAAATAGTCTTGAAATTGTAGAAAAGGTTGAGGTTGGGGCTTTGAGTACGCCATCTTGAATCTTAATGTTAGCCTACTTTATCTATTCCATGCATGTTTTACTATCCAACTATGTCCAAACTCATCTAAACCAAATGGTCACCCTGAGATAAAAAGGAAATTGGTTAGGGGAGAAAACGCCAGGGACCGCCAAGGCTCGATCTTATTATGAACTAGAACATGTCTGAACCCCAGCTTCACTGTTCAGAGTGAAGTCGGTTCAACATTAACATTTAGAGGGCGCTGAGCATGAACAGATCCACTGCCCCAAAATCAGCGCCTTCAAGTTTGACTGGAAATCTCTGCTGCTCACAAGTGAAATGTCTTCTGGAGAAAGGCTTTATACACAGACGAGGCAAATTCTGAGCTTCTGGTTGTAGCATCATACTGTGGATCTGTTTACCAGGGAGTGAAACAGATGTATTGCAAAAATAAATAAATCTATTAAAAGGAAGGAGTATCTCTATATTCTTTAACCTTAAATTAAACTTTATGCTAGCAACTTGGAAGAATTTGGGTGTCCAAACAGAATGAAGAATTCAAAATGTGTTTAAAAAGGGTTTCTGAATAGATAAAGCTGTCTAGCATTAAGCTCGTCTGATGGCCCCTATCTCAACCCTGCTGAGGTATTTTCAGACCATGCTAAAAAGTCAATTACATGCCAATTAAATGAGCTCCACAATTTTCAAGAGGTCAATATTCAACCAGAACAACGCCAGAAGCTTGTTGATGTTTTCGAAAATTGGGTTTTTCTACAGCATCTATCCATATGAGTGCAGCTGTAAGGATAAATGTGGCTTGCCTGTGTAATTTTAATCCTATGGGAATTATAGAAAATCTTTCAACAATGTGTTCTCAGTTTTTAATGCTAGAAATCAGCTATCATGGAAAAATGTCCACAACATGATTTAAAAAAAAATAAATTAATATAATCTTGCTGATGATTAATGGATGTGAAATTATGACCACAACTATAGCAATATTCTAACTGTTAAATGTAAGATATTATTTGAAAAATCAGTGTGTTGTACAGATGTTTATCTGTTTTATACATCGTATGATGAAAAACCTTGACATACAACAAAGACGTATTCAGCTATTTAATGTATATGAGTGATATATCAAAAAATTTAATTTAATTAACTTTAACTTTTAAGGCCATACTTTTATGAAAATAGTGGACATTAAAATTCAGACATTGGTAAATATTATAACACTGCATAAAAAGATAGATGATGCAAATCAACAATGAAACATGCTGTACAGTTGTGGTGGAAATTTTTATAGATGTAGAAAATGCTGAGGCTATGTTGCTGATGGAGGTCAGACTGGCATGACTGTGAAGCATGGCATGTTAAATATTGTTTGAAGTTGATATAATACAGAAGTTAATACATGTTTTGTTAAAATATAGTTTGGGCTTACAGAGAAATGACACATCTATAACCTGTTAGCATTTTATCACATAAATGTACATTCCAATGTTTTGCTTACTAAAGAATTTAATTCTGGAAAAAGCTGCTCTGTTTTAAGATTTCTGGCTTTCAAAGGTATGTATCATGGATTTATTATGAATCTTTCTGAAGCAAAACCGTTCATATTTTTATCAACTTAATTTCTTATTTGCATCTTTTGCCCATTTTTAAATTGCCATGATGACACAGTATACTGCAAAATAATAAAAATAATAAACATGAGGAAATGTAATTCCTCAAAGAGTAATCATTTAATATCTTATTTAATTACTGATAGATTTGTTTCTTGGCAGATGCTTCAGTTTCTGCTGCAACAACACATGCAGACTCTGTTTTGGCCTTCAAAATCGTTTTGCATGTCTGTAAATTAACAGTGTTGAGGCTGCCAAATTTCCTAGATGAATACTATAAGAAGTGTGGCTGAGTGTCTGTAAGGTGCTTGGATGAGCCTATTTTGACTCGCTGAAGTCGTTTTGCTTACATCATCATTATCATCAGGTGAATGAGTCAGCCAGACAGATGGAGGTGTCCGTGTGACTTCAGTGTAAGGAATTGTTCATCTCACTATTACCACTTTTTGACTTGCTTATCCTAAGCCAGTGCAAGTGCTGGTTCAGAGCTGGCTTGTATTTCAACTAGAGAGTCCCAATAGAGCTCAGCCATTCGCAGTTTTATCAGTTCTTCTGAACTAAGGAAAAGAAGTAAAATGTTTTCACCAAACAAGAAATGAAATTCGGATGCCTTTTATTGTATGTAGGAATACTTGTATGTGGGTAGGTGCCTTTTTTTGTACTATGGTGCTGTACTTCTGGTGGAATCTTGATGTCCCAGAGGGAATTTCCTTAAGGGATCAATAAAGTTTTATCCATTCTTCTGTATCTAAATAGGTAGATGTCTGTATCCACAAAGGTAAGTAGATGACTCAACTTAAAAAATTAAGGCAACAATTTATTAAGTAAACCCAACATGCAATTTTAAATTTGGTTAACTCAACTGGTTTAGGAACCCAACGTGATTTACTTTGACCTCCCAAAGCAAAATTAAGTTGAAGTAACTTAATGTTAACTTAGAATTTCTCGTAATATTAAGTTGACAAATTACATTAGTTGAGTTAACCAAAGTATACACTAGAGGTGGGTAGACTGATCCAAAATATTGATAATATCGATACCGAGTCGGCCTCAGTATCAGATCGATACTGGTGTGGTAAGACTGATACTTTAGTTTCAGGTTCCCTCTTGAAATTTCAACTCAACTCTACCTCAAAAAGATTTTGTTTTGATTTGCTCTCAAATGCTGATTGTTGTGTACTATGTTTATTTAGGAAGAAAGCACAAATTTGTTTTGTTTTTCTATTGTTTCTGTTTGTCATGTTAATATGTCATCAAAGTATTTTGTGGACACCTATAAACTTTGTCCAAATACTGTTCTAGGTTTTAACAAAATAATTCAAAGATACATTACAAAAACACCCATAGGTCAGAAGTTTGATGATATATCGAACTGAAATAAAAAGTATTGTTATTGGCATCAGCGATACTGGCTCTGTATGTACTTGGTATCAGATCGATCCCAAAATATGCAGTATCGCACGCTTCTAGTATAAACCAAGTCATTAATTCACATAATACAAGAAAACACTACTCCACTAGTTAAACAAGGACACATTTCTGTATTAGTGTTACTCACATTATAAAGTAAATATAACTACCTCTGTTAAGTTGGAAGACTTAAAATTCTCACACCAACTCGCATAATTAAAATATGTAAAAAAAAAAAAAGCATTCGAATTCTCCTTGGCCATTGCATATTCATATCTAGAATGACATTAGCACTTACTTTTTAAATCTAAATAACACTCAACAGGCAACTGAATCTAACACTTCCATCTCTCTCATGGTGCAACACTGAATAAAAAACCTGCTGCTAAGCACTCTGGGAAATAGTTTCCACTCCCACCTTTTTCTTCTTTCTGCTTTTTTAGTGCAAACTTAAAAACCCTAGTTTATTCAACTCTTGGAAATATGACAAAATTAATAAAACATTCACACAATTTACTACATTAAGTTTATATTTCACAAACTCACAAATTTAAATTTAAAATCTAAAACTTGCAAGATTTCTTTGACTTAAAGAGTTGAAGTTAGTAGACACAAGTAAATGTGGCTCATGTTTTACAGCATACTCACAAATATCCGTGCAATTTGTTTTCAAAGTTACTAAAGTAACTTTTCAGACCACATTAAATCATACATAACCATTTCACTTTTTCCAGCTGATTAAAAAGTTTATTGGAAAATGTCTTCAAAGTTAAAAGGAACAGTTATCTATTTTCCCCCCTCACTTTTACAAAGCTAGATTATGTTTAATACAAGTTATCTGTTGTGTGACTTTCCAGCTGGTGGTTGTTATTGCTTTTTCCTTTATGACACGGCATGGGCAATGCAACTACGAAGGATGTTCAAACTCACTTTTACATGTTGTACAAACTTAATGTTGTCTGTTGGTATTTATTCAATTTACCCAAAAATTTTAAGTTAAGGATCTGGTTGTTTTTTTATTGTTCTTGTGGTGCATTGACTTTTAAAAATAGCCAACTACAATGTGTACATGTACATGTGTAGACAACTTAACTTTTTATGTTGAAAATAGCTCTTTTGTTAAGTTCTAACACCATGAATATTTTTTTAGAGTGAATGATGTAATTGTAATCACAGTTTTTGTTTCACATTTTTTATTTTTAACTTTCTTATTGTAAACATTTGTACAACTGGAGAGAAATTCTGTTGAATGGTGGACATTTGTGAGTTTACCTGTTTCACCAGTTTTTGTCAGCGATCCCAGAGCTGGACAGCAAGCCAGGCAGCATCATATTGAGCAGAGGAGGCAGGTCCATTCATCACTGGCTTATGTGGTTCCCACAGCAAATAATAAATTGGCAGTTGACAGATGTGGGTCGTTTCGCAGCCAGAATGATAATCATCATCTATGCCAGCATCAGTATGTTCATGGAAAGCCCAATAGGTGCTAAATTTGTGCTAAAACACAAAATCATTTGGAATAAATACAGTACATTATAGTGAAACAATAAAAGAGTGAATGTGAATGATCTACAGATAGATTATTGTGAATATTCATCTACCACATCTCTTATAATGAGAAGTTAAAATGTCTACCACAGACAGAAATCAGGAAACAAAAGCAAAGTGATATCTCTCCACGGCAGAATCTGTCACTTTTGGAGATTCGGCCTGGGCAGATCTGAGTGGCATGGATATATCCCAAGGATTCTGGATCACATTGTTACCAGGCATGTTTGGAGACTTGGTCAAGAACCTGGCATCTGGTCCTTTGCAGTTTTTAATAAGTTTAGCTGTCCTGCAGAGGGAGGCAGTCGCCATCCAGAAGGGCTACAAACATGTTCAGGTAAAACTTACATCCTCATGAATTTGAGAACCCAAAGCATGCACTGTAGAAACATAGCCGTGCAACATAGTTGAACACAGCAAGAGAAGCAGCTCTGTTTGTAGTGTTGGTTTTAACACATTACACATTGTTTTATTCACAAAATTACACACCAACCAAAATAATGATCAAATTTACTGAGTAAAATACATTCTGCAGTTCAACCTGCTGTAGGGGAATTAAAAACTTTATTGGAACCTTTATTATCAGTTGGATAATCGAAATATTTAACAAAAACTAAACATTCTGTATACATTTTCCTTCCATTTGATGCAATATGTTGCTTTAGTTTGCATTACTTGCTTAAACTGAAAACAATCTGTCAGTAGAAATAAACAGCAGTATCTATGTAGCTGTTAGAACATCTAGCTTTATCATGGTCTTGAAGAAAATTATTAGCAGGTTCTTCTATTTACTCATATTCTGTTTGGTAGATGTATTATTCATCCCTATATTTTACCACACTTTTTTTCTCCTGTGGCACAATTTAGTCTTTACATGGTATCTGAGATTTCTGGCCATTCTCCCTCAGTGCCTCAGTTCATCTCCCCCCATCCATCCAGCTGCAGCTCATTCAGTTAATTAGACTCACCATTTCATTTTTCCACAAATCACTCCTCCCTGTATGAATTCTCTCTTTCATTCATTTCTCACCAGATTCTGCTGCTGGGTCCAGTCACAGTCCCCTCTTCCTTGGCCAACTTGGTTTGACTTTTGGTTTGGATTCTGTTGCTGCCCTTGATGTTTATGTAAGTTGTGAACTTTCTTAAAGTGTTATTCTCTCATGATTTAGCTTACCTCCTTCCCAGTTTGGGCCCCACAGCAACACATGCAACACTGCCTGCTAAGACATTTTACCAACTTCATATCCCATTGTTAATTCATTCCATTGTTCTCTTACAGTTAAACATTGCTTTCATAAGGAACATGTTGATTATTGCATATAATTATTTAAATTGAATACATTTGATGAAGATTATAAGTCTACAATGTTTCTTGATATGTTTTTAATTTAGTGATGGATAAAAAGACTCCAGTTTTGTGTGGTAAAGCCATGCAGCTTTGTACCACTTTGAAAACAAGCTCAAAGCCTATTAGAGACATTTCATTTTCCCCATTGACAAGTTTAGGCATTTGTTAACAGTGACTAATTCATCTTTTGAGCACGAGCTAAAGGAGGCAGCACACAGTGTGAACTCCAGATTATCTCTCATTTCTACACGATGAAAATTGTCTCGTCACATAAAACAACAAATATGCCCCAAATGCTGTTGCTGAACCATGTGTTGAAAAAATATTGTTTTTCTCAAGCCTTAGGGAATTTAACTCCAGGGTAGTTGTAAAGTATTAAACCTGTTTTAAAGGAAGTTCAGAAGGGAGCAAAGATGATAAAGTCCTTGATCTACAAATCAAGCAAATAGCTGACAATCAAAGGTACAATGTTCCTGTTTCATCTTCAGCACATCCTCAGTGCACTCTATTATGTAATCTGTCGTGAGCAGCTTTATTGCAGAATTTTTCCAGTCCGCTTGTATTAAAAGTGGTGGAGGAGGTTGTTGAAGGACTAACATGAATAGGACACATTATTACTCTGAATCAACACTTCAATTTGTGTTTGCCTCAAAAGGAATTCTGTTCGCATAAAGCAGGGCTTGATAATGATCTATGCCTTTTGATATGTTCTCTGAAACTCTTCTCAAACATTAAAGTGTAGTTTATAATAAACAGGAAAATTTGGTTTATGTCTTGTTTCCTCTCATCCACTTTTGTAGCTCTTTACAATGTTTCTATGCAGAAAATTAATGCATGAGTGAAATACAGAAGTTCCAGTTAGATGTTTTCATAAACTCATTGGCAGTAATGTAATTTAAAGTTCAGGCTATAATGCATTTGAGCCGTTCTATTGTTTTTTTCTTAAAAGGTGGATTAAATATACATGTTTTGTATTTGTTGCAAATTTTCTCTAATACACACAGGATAAAAACAATTCAGATAATATTTGATTAAATGTTCCAGAGAAACAACGTATTATCTTCTGGCTGGATATTTGATATTCTTATGATAAGAAGTTTAACAGCCTGTTTTTTTTTTTGTTTGTTTTTTTTTCCCCATTCCTAACACCAACTTTAATGTGTATTTGGTCCTATTGTCCATCTGGAGCATCCAGTTATGAGTAAATAAGCAAGATAGTAACAGCATATCTGTTGATTTGAGGTAAAGCTGAAGCATTCACTTTTTAGTTTATTTTTCTACCTACTTAAACTATTCCCTTTAGCATGATGCTGCCACCACCTTGGTGCAATGTTTGCAAATTTGAAAATTAATTTTAATCCAAAGTGTGTGTGTGTGTGTGTAATTTTATGTTTTAAGTTTTTGAAGTACACTCAAATGCAGGGAAGAGGAATGTAGTCTAATAATTAAGGTGGTTTATCAACATGAACAAACGTACAGAAACTGGAGAGAGTGATGCATGGGTGGACAGCACACTTGATAACAGATATGAGAACGGGAGAAAACGGGGAGTGAAAGAAACTAGCAGGGTTATAAATGATGATCAATAGTGTATGAACCAGGTGTGTCTAATTAATGGAATGCAGAACAACTGTGTGGGGAGCATTGCAGAAGGAACTGAGAGAAAATAGTCACTGTACACCAGGGAAAAAATATATTATAAACAAAATTGATACCAACAAACCTTAAGAACAACACAAGTCATAAATAAGTGATAATTTGAGTCTGTATGCATATGTTTTACCCTGTATGGATAAGACATAATCCCTAATATTTTCAAATGTGGACCTAAATCATGTTTCATAAGGAATATACCTTTGCTGAATCTTGTAGGAAAAAGTCATATACTGAAAAAGAGAACTGTTTAAATAACTGAAAGCTCAAAATGAATATGAAACCAATGCCTATTCATACTGTATGTAAACATCTGACTGGAACTGTATATAAGCTCAAATGTGCAGTGAAAAGCTCCCCCTGCCTTTATCTTTGAGTTTGAATGTGCCATGGCATCATAGAGCAAAGAGTTAATTTGTAAGCTGAAAATATTGAAGGGAATTCTGTTTTTAATTCTCAACACCTAATTTATTTAACATGTGATTGTGCTTCTCTTCATCTCTTTGCTTTCTATTAGTTTACAAATGTAACTGCTGCAGTAGTGCGCTAAAGTTGGAGATAATAAATCAGTGTCATTGTATGTCCTCTGAGTTCCAGTCTTGTTTCCTTTTCCAGCAGATCAGCTTTAACTGTGTTCCTGATGCAATTATTTAAAAAAAATCAACAGCAAGAATGGAAATATGGAAAGAAAGCGCAAATACATAATTTTTAATAATACTACAGCAAAAAATTCATGAGGGTTGTTTCACAGAGAAAGCTGGGATCTTTGGCACTTATATTAACAGTTAAAGTCATTCACAAAGAATTATTAAACCTCTAAAACTAATCTAAGTTCAATAAAATTACACATTTCAAAGTTTTTTTCCCATGAAAATAATCTCTTCATGCCTTAGAGTGGCTTAGATCTAACGCTCCCCTCTTACCTCCTTCAATATGCAGAGATCAATAAATATGCAAATGAACTCTGCTTCATCCTCCTGCTGCTTGCCTGCAGCTCTCCCTTACCATCCCTCTCCATACATCCATAACAGTATCCAAGGAAGCTCAGCCACACTAATCATCCCAAAGCACTGGCCAAGACCTTCAAAGTGTATTTTCAACTTGAAGAAAATTTGATAGCAAACACAGAGGAACAAACTCCAAGACTGACATGAAATCAAATCATTTGAAGCAAAAAACATGTCCAAATAACAGAAAAGTATAAACTTTCAGGAAGGAATGAAGGCATTAATATTTTTTTTAAAAAGTCACAATTAAGCCATAATTTATTACATTTTAGAGTTGTAATTAAGTTACCCAGCCACAGTCCCTCCTTGAATCTCATGGAGAGTCTGTGGAGGGATTAAGGTGATGCAAGGAGGCATTCCAACCTCGAGACTTGACGATTATCACCAAAGAAATTGTTGAAATACTTGAGGAAAGGTAAAAAATCTCATTAGCAATCATAGGAACGGTTTAATTACTGTAAAGGTAATATTTTTTTGTTCAACTGTTAAGGGTATACATTTTCTTCATGCCATCTTTTAAAAATAATACATAGATAAAAGCAGATTGTCTGTCTGTTTTTCACTGTGGACCTTAGTTTCTGTTTTTGTGGGGGGAGGGGCCTTTTAAAATATGGACACTTAAATATTCCTGTAGATTTTATTTAATGAAGCATCTTGGTTAAAAAGGTGCGGCCAAAAAGTCGTCCATGACAGATTAATAAAGTCAAACTGAAGATTACCACGTCATGTGATTGCTGCTGACGGTGTTGCACCATCATAGCCTTGACTTACCTGTGGTAAAAAGATGAAAAAGCTCATTTGATGTTAAATTACCACATTTTAAGACCTGGTAAGGACCTGTGTTATATTCTGATACAGAAAGTCTCACAAGAACAGGTCTCTGTTTACCCAACGTGTGTACTGTGTGTCACTGCAGAAGTGTTCATTGTTCTGGGTTTCTGTTTTAAACCTAAATAATCTCTTTGAATTGCAAATCGGCTTGTTTATTTGATTTGAACACTCATCAGCATTTTGTGAAGCTGCCTCTAAGGCTATAATTTACATAAGTATGTTTGGTCACTGCAATCGCTTTGTCATTACATGCGTTGGGAAGATATGCAATTTATCATAATAGGTCAATTTTTGAATCAGACAGAGGGGTTTCTCTGTGCCAACTTTAAGGCTCTGTTGCCCTTTTCTATGTTGCTGCATAAGCAAAAGAGAGAATTTCTATATGTTTTGAGGACAAATTAAAGGGCATGAGGATCATCATTTTCAGCATCCCTTGCGATTATCATTGCTCTTTACTTTGCAGCAAAGATTTATACATTAGTACTGTTTCTGACAAATTATAGATGAAAACATCAAATATTTACAACAATGTACAAAAGCTGAAACAATACAAAGTGCCTTCAATCAGATTTACTCATGAACTCATTAGATAATTTCAGCAGAAAGCAGAAAAGAGAATTCTTCTGCAGAGTCAATCTGGAGATCTGGACCAGCACAGCACCACTAAATCCTGCCAGTCTGCCGCATCTCATGATCAATAGCCATGAACAGAAGGGAACTGGAGGCTTGCTTCGCTAAACTTTTCTAATGTGCCAACTCATTGTGGTTGGCGCTTATCATGTACTCTCTAATCTTATTGGCATTCACTTCATTCAATTTATGCTTGTTATAAATAAACTGTCAGCTGATAAAAATGCAATATAAAAGGAGACCGTTGCAAATTATTGAATGTGAACAGAACTCGAAGAAAGAAATTCAATGTCAGAAAACAACAACTTTAGGGGACCTCATTTTTTAAAAAAAAATGCTGTTCTTGTTGAGATGTAGATGAAAAGTGTGTGTGTTTTTTTTTTTTTTTTTTAAGTTTACAGTCTTCATTTGGAGCAGGTTTTGTTTGTTTGTTGCCTTTTTTTTTTTTTTTTTTTTTTTTTTCCAGAAGCATCATCAAACTCTTGTTGCTTTCTTGTTTTGGATGTGAAATCTTTCCTGTAACTGATCTGACAGAAGATCAGTGGAGGGTTTCATTTAATGGACAGATTTAGGTGACTCCATTTGAGCATGCTACCAATTAGCTTTCCTGCAGCAGGAAACTTGTTCTGTTGTCATATTATACCCTTCTTTGGCCATGCAAGATAACTGCTACAGTTTACATTGTTATGCTGGTTTATTAGAAGATTTTCATGTTGCAGTTTGTAACATTTGCCCATCACTTTTTATACATCTGCCAGGGTCACCTCCCTGTTCTCAGCCTCACAATCACTGTCGTTTATATTACTGATGGTTCTGCCCTGTTGCACAAATTAAAAAACTGAAATGTGGTTGATTCTTATGGGGAAAATCTGAGACAAGCCCGGTTTCAACATGAGAAAAAGTAACAATGTGAAATTTAAAGTTTACAGAAAGTAATCCATCCATTTGGCATAAACATTAGCTATTGCACAAGACTATTTTATATAATGGTAACACTAACAAGTAACCTTTAACTTTAATTTTTGCCTTTTAATATAAATCTGACTGCAAATGTTGGAGCTCAAAATTGTCCACACTCCTGCTAAATTTACCAGGTTTTTGTGATGTGAAAAAAAACCCAAACTATTTCAAAACTATAAATTTTAATATGGTATAGATAGATTGATTTTGTTTTTGATCTCTGAATCTGGAATAATGTAACAAAAAATGCTTACCATAACCCCGTTTCATAAATGTGCACATTAGACAAATTGTTGTGATGGGGGGATTTTTTTTCTAATATTTTTGAGTTAACTTCATTATTAAGAGATTTTATTAGATGGTTGTTACCATTAAACACAGAAAAAGAATGCTTGGCCAAATAATTATGAAAATCATGAGGTATACAGTAACATGACACAATACAAGAAGGTCCTATATGTCCGTCCATCCATTTTATCCCAGTTATCTAACTCACTTCATTTCAAAAGTAGTTAATGCCACAGGGAAAGTGTTGCTGAAACTCATATTCAAGTTTCTTCAAATAGTTGCTGTAAATAGCGAGGGCTATGGGCAGGAAAGATCTCCTGTACCGGCCAATGTTACAGCAGCTCAAAAAAAGCCTCTGACTGAACTATTCTGTTGTATGACAATTTTTATAAGGAGGATGCTCAGGTTTGTCTGTAATGTTTTTCATTTTATCAAGAACTGAAGTCCTGAGTCTGCCTCTGTCATTTCTCAGTAGAACATGGCCGAAAAAACTCAAATTAAAAAATATGAAATCCATCCTGAGCATCCTCCTGTCATTGTGAAGATCAAGGAGGATCAAGGTCTAAGCAAGAGCCTCCTAAAGCTGGTAGGCCATTTATCACTCTGTGAGGGACTACTGCACATGTAATAGTTCTATTTAAAGCCTCTTCAGTAATTTCAGATATATTGTTTTTAATGACCATCAGTCGTCTGTTGGAGTGACTGAACTTGGCTAGTGAGAGCCCACTGAGTCACTGGGGAAAAAGGTATTGGCTTGTTTGAAGCTAAAAATAAACGTTCACATCCAGAGATTGTTTGGTTTTTATATTCAAATAAGACTAAATATTTGTTTACTCTCTAATTGCAATATTATATTTACTCAGTTTTCCTTCCACACTCTTTAATTTTTTTTTTTTTCCCCATCTGGTGTCATACTGCTGTGTTTAAAAAATATGGAGGTATGACTTGGTGGGGGGGGTGTTGCCTGCGGTTCCAGTTCCACCATCAGTTCTTTAAAGCTCTCTCCCAAAACAATAGAGGGTGGCTGCATATATGCATTTAAATTGCTTCATCTTGTCCTTGATCATATTTTTATCAACCTTTAGCTGGAACTGGCTGAGCTGAGCTCCAACCAGTCTGATGGGGCACTGAGGTGTGAAGGTTTTCAGAGTAAACATTTAAAGTGACAGCGGTATTGTATTTTATTTTTTTCTAAAGTGTCCCTCCTATCAGTCCTGGCAGCTTTAAGGAAGCATTTTTGTTGAATTTATTCCCTAAACAGCTGGTGAATGCCACACAAACTGTTAGAAATGATACATCTAAAGATTTCAGAGGATTTTTAAAAAAAAAAACATATTGGTTTAAAATGACTGCTGTTGCCTTATGAAGTGACTTATTTTTTTTATTTTTATTTTTTATTTTTTTTATTGATGTTTGGACATGAAAGATTGTTGACAGGTCCATGAAACCTGACATTTGTACTTATGGGACTGGATTCAGATTGTTTTAGGTGTCAGAGACAGTTGTTTAATTTTCTAATTTTAGGTTAATTCTTAGGTTAATTTTAAACTCTTTTTAATGTTTTAAAATTTTGTTTTCTGTAAGATATTACTTTCTGCATCTCCTCACCTGAAAAGCATTTAACTTTTTTATTTTTTTTAAAAAAAATTTTATGATTATTTTTTTTTTATTTGAACTTTTTTTTTATTTTTTTATTTTTTAAACTATGGCCATTTTATTTACCATTTTCTTTGGAGGGTTATACTACAGATTACATGGGTATAGTCATAATTTGACATTGATTAGTCTGGACAAAATGCCATCTGAGACATGTAATTAAAGTTGTGGATTAAATCAGAGTTAAGTGTGGAGTGAAAGTACATTTTTCATTTTATTTTTTATTACAGTTCTGTTCCTAGAACAGAACTGTAATAATTCATGCTAGGTCCCCAACTATAATTAGTCAAACAACCAAATACTTTATGAACTCAAAGATGTTAGATTTTGATGCTGAATGATGAATGTTGCCAAATGTTATAAATTATGTATGGTTTTCTGTAAGATTTATTTTCTGTAAAATCTATTTAAAGATTAGGATTTAGGTTGCACCGTGACCTGTTTGGTAGCACAGTTGATTTACAGCAAGAAAGTCCTGGATTCAAATCCCATCTTTGTGCATGGACTTTCCATGTTTACACCTAGCATGTGTGGGCTTTTTCTGGGTACTCCAGTTTCCTTCCACAGTCCAAAAATGATGGCTGTTGGGTTAATTGATTACATTAAAATTTGTCCTCAGGTACGAGTGTGGACGATGGATGGATTAGGGTTTTTGGAGTTAATCTCAAGTACACTATGTTAAATTTTAGTTTCCCAAGAACTTTTGTTTTCAAAACTGTATTCTATAATATGAAGCAAAGCATAGACACCTGACATCTGAAACATGTACACCGTAACCACAGTGAAAATGAAATGGACTGAAGTTTTTAAGTAATTCTGTAATTATTATAATATTGAAGAAGTAATGTTAGTTAATAAGGAGTACTGTTGATATGCAGCTTATCTGCATACTTGTTTCTCTATTAACCAAGTCACTTTCTTTTTAAATCTGAATTAAACTTTAATCTGTCTCTTTTATTCATCTCCCCCTCAGATTTTCAAGTCTGACTGAGAATTTACACCGACATCAGGTTAGTCCAGCATTTTCAGTACTTTCCACTGTACATTGTACTCTCTGCTCTGCTTATTTTGTTGCTCCAGCAAATACTCATTTAAATGTAAGTAATGTTGTGGAAGTGTGGAATAATTAAAAAAAGGCCATCTGGGGGTCAATCAAAAACACCATCTGTGGAAGCCAAAGATTATGACTCTTTTGTACCCAAACATGTGGTGAAAAATGACTTTGGTAGATAATTTTAACAACACATATCATTAGACCTTAATTAGTAAGGTTGACTTTAGGGATTTGGGGATTTTCTTTCCACCTGGCTTTGTTTGTCAAGTATTCTGTGTCATTTCCACTCAAAAGAAAGTTAGAAAGGCTGTCTGTCACTGTCACCAAGTTTAAGTGTCACATTGCGGTGGGGAAATGCATATACTGTTGAAATGACATTTGTAACAGGCGTACGCCTAATTGCGGATGGCCTTTGATCAGTTATGCTCCTGATCATGGGACTTAAAAATGACTGACACTGGATGTTGTGTGTGGTTTTTTTTTTTTTTTTTTTTTTTTTTTTTTTTTTTTTGTTGAGGAAAATGAAGTTTAAGAAGCTGGTTCTCTGGTTCCAAATGACAAATTTTTCTTATAAACAAAAACAAATTACTTGAATGTTTAAATTTTTTTCTGAAATTCATGCATAAAAACAGAAGGGGGGACCTAATGTATCTAATCAGCTTTAGATTGTCAGTGTATGAAGGTTTCTTTTTGTTGTAAAAGTATATAGAAAAGTGTATCAGTAGCCAACATTTGACTCTTTAACCATATTAATTCATTGTGGGCTTTATCATCTTTGGCTCTTTTCAGTTATCGCTCCTGCATGCATCTAGAGTTACCTCATCTATAGGCAAATTAATGTGAAGCCAGTGTCACCCAGCCAACGTAGCAACAACCTGGCCTTGATGATGCTTCTGTAAAATCCCAGGTGCATTTAGTGATCTTTGTATTAATCCTCATGTTTAGCTTTTTTATTATTAACAAAACTCAAACATGACACCTAACAGACTGTCTGTAGAAGGTAAGCGAAAGAAAAAGATTTTCACAAATTTTCCACACAACTTCACTGTGTTATCAGTGGGCAGTCCTTCTAGTAAACGACTTTCACATCCCTCAAATGTGGATAGATGAATGCAAGAACAGCTCTGAGGATGCATTCAGATCACTCAGCTCATTGCACAAACAGTTATCAATGCATTTACACCTGTAAACAGTACCATGTTCTTGAGATCAGATTCTGTAGGATGCTTGTTAGAGCCAGACCTGAAAGAGGTCTTATAACAGTCTTAGCTGGCTGCTCCATGTGACGTGTATATGAAGTAGTACAAAACACTAGGAATTTTTAAAGACTTCAGGTCTTTTATTATTTTTGAACCTTTTGGGTTCAAATGAGACCCTTGTATTCTGGACTTAACAGTCTCAGACTTTTCATGGTAGTTCTTGAGTCTGGCATTTAAGGGAAACTGGAAAAATATGTTTGCAGTTGCTGCACATGAGTTAGAGTTGTGCAGAGAATGACAAGTGAGACAAGAGCTAGTGACTGACCCAGTAAATACTGATTCGTTGTTTGAGATCTGATCTTGTTTTTAGATAATTAATGAAACACACTGCCTCGCAAAAGTTTGAATACTTTGAACTTTTTCATATTTGGTCAATGTTGTGACCATAAAATTCACCGGATTTTGTTGGGATTTTATGTGATAAAATGAATCATGATTGTGATTTGAAAGCAAGAAAATGCAATGTTTTAAACTTTTTTTTTTTTTTTTTTTTTCCCCAAGCCACTGTATCCATGAGCTCTGACCTACCAAGGGCGTCCTGATACCTTCAGCCCTGTGACCCTCAAGCCGTTTTCTGTAGCCAGTCGGTTCTTACTCCATTTGCAAATCCAAATTTTCAGTATTTCTGTGGTAGAAAAACAATAATTAGGATGAGTTTTCTTTGCAAAGTAGAACAGGCTGTTATTTGCTGCTTTGTTTGTGTTGCATCATCAGAAGTAGCAGTGGTGTCTGTGTTTCCCACCTAGCAGCGTTCATGAGCCACACAACTATCGCAGTGTCTCCTCATGTTGAATAAAATGGACTGAGGAGTATCTAAAGGCTTATCACTTGCATTGTGTTGCCCTGGATTCTGTTTGCCTGTGTTATGTTCATCCCTCTCACTCCTGATCCACATTTGGCATGGCTGGATGGTCATTTTGCCAGGGGAGAATAGGAAGAGATTGTGTGCAGCCCTTCAGTGTGCTCTCTCCTCATGTCTCTTGATGTGTCTGTGGAGAAGAGAGGCAGCTAAGTAGCAAACTATAAAGAGGTGACTGCTTCCTGTTGATTAGGTGAATAGAAATTCACTGCAGTGGCCGCTGTGGTGTTTACTTCCCTCTATTCACACTCCCAACCTGACTTTCGTGTTTGCAAAGTCATTGTCTCCTTTTGTTGTGTTGTTTTGGAGTTAATATGAAAATCTAGAACTGTGATTGTGAAACTCCTATTTCACTATTCAAACTGAATGAGAATAGTCAATCTAAAGTGAAAATGTGTGGCCTCTCCTCCGCTAACACACTATTTGATGAGTATCTCTTACTATCATGCTTCAGTGCATCTGAGCGTTTCTTGCCTCCAGACGCAGTGAAGAGAAAAGAACACATCCTGCAGAACTGACAGAGTTTATTCTTTTTACTGTCAGAGCTATTTGGAAAACCACTGTTCTTTGGTGACAATGAAGGGGGGTTGTCAGGCAGAAGCCCTTCAAGTTGTGAAGTGAGCTCTGAATGCAGGTAAACCCGCAACAGACTGAACCCTTTTCTGTTTTTTTCTTAAATGTGGATATTGATATTAGTTTTGCTGGTTGATAAAGAACAGTGGGTTAAAAACCATTTCTGTAACATTACCTTCACAGCATGTCATTCGTCATCTCAGTGGCACTCTCCGTCAAGCTCTGCCGTCACTGGTGCTGCACGTTTTGGAGGTTTGCGCAAAAATTTCATTAGCAGAGGATAGCCGAAATAAAATAAATGCCTTTTTCTGCCTCATCAGTGAGATTCAAACTGAGCGTGAGTTGCGTAAGTGCTGCTAAATTTATCAATGCTCATTTTATGCAAAGCCTGAGCTCCCAGGCGCAGACTGTGTGATGTTCAGTATAGAGACGGGGACTGGCTTTTGTTTTCCCGCAAGACATTTGATTTCTATTTTTGTGTGTGGAAAACCCCCTTTTTTTTTTTTTTTTTTTTTTTTTTAAATATAAAGAAAAGGTCATGATGATTTAAGCTGTGTTTTCTTGAAGGGGAATGGGGATGTAACTCTTTTTACTCAAATGCACAAAGAAAATCAAAGCAACATCAGTCAGTTTACAGCTGTGGTGGAGCAGGGGATTACAGTCAAGAGTGAATGACAGTCATATCCCACTTTTTCTTTATTTATCCTCTATTGTGTTAGAAAGAATGGATTTATGAAGAGGAGATTGAATGTTTTTCTGTTGTGCCCTGAAAGAAAAAGTGTTGCCATTGGACTTGAATCTCTGTCTGTGCTTGCTTCATTCATGGTGAAGTCTTAAAGTTGTCAGCTTGTAAAAGAAGGTTCCTCATCTCACACAGGATCTCTGTCGACAAACAAGGCGGCTTTCCTGCCTTTTGATGCACCGTCTTCCGTTTCTCTGAAACACACAAGTGCAGGCACACATTTATCTCCTAACACCCCTGACAACCTTCTCTGACAATATTCACTCCCTAAACCCAATACTTAATCCCTGTCTTTTTCTAATTCCACGCTTTAATCCCCATCATGACCCAAACTTAATCCTAATTCTGCAACTTGGCAGGTATTTTACTTTTCTACTTTCACATTTCAAAACTTCAATTTTGTTCCTTTTATCTCTTACATCCACTAACCATGGACTGAGTCTCTTAGGTTAAGTGATGAGCAGAAAATTCATATAAAATGATGTTCTTGTATTATGTGTGCCTTTTGAATATCTTGTGAAATATGAATGGAAAACAAACAGACTGCAAATCTAAAAATGCCTGAGTATGATTCTTGGCCAGGCAAAAAGGCTTTGCACCTAAATTCCCACATCAGTTGACAGCTTCAGGCATTTCACAACATCCAATGCAGTCCAAATTCAGTTTATAGGTGGGTAAAAATTAGTGTCTTAAATATTTTTAATGAAGCCCCTGACATAAAATTCACAGATGTCAGCAGCAATTCAAGTAATGCACACATTCAAATATATCAAAGCAAATGAGTCCAAAAAGTAAGTTATGGGGAAAAACCTAGCATGGCATAATGTGGGGATAAAACCTGCGCTCTTGGGTCATTTTTATGTCATCCCTGATTTATTTGCTGTCTCTCAGAGAGAAATGGTTTCTAGAGGAAATTTTTCTTCTAAAAAATATTAGATTTTACTTTTCTGGCTATTCTGCAAATTGGTGCTCAGCAGGACTGGAAGGAGAGAGTGGATTATTATCTTGTCAAGGAAATTATAATTAAGAATGTGAACTGAGAGGCTGTTATCTTAGTTGGTTTGTCGTTCTGGAGGAGTGGGGTCTGAGGCTGACAGACCACACCATCCATCCACACTAGCTTTTATGTCTTGTCCCCACAATGTCACCTTGAGAGGTGACATTGCAAGCAGAGGGCACACAGGCAGGGGAGCGTTTTCCAGGAGGAAGATGAGCTCCAACAATCTGAGAAGGAGCTTTAGGAGGTGGCGAATAAATCAAGAGCTTGGCGCAAGGTGGAGGAACCAGGAGGTTGGCATGGAAGCCAGCAAGGAACAAGGGGGGGATTGAAGGACCAACTCGAGACAAAAACCAGGAAGGTCTAGAATCAAGGAGAAAAGAGTAAGGGGTAAGAACTAGAAGTGAAAGGGAGCCAGTTTACCACATGTACACAGAGAACCAGCTGGTGACTCTCCTTCTTGTTTTGTTTTGACATTTGCCAGACCAACTATGGTGGTGCATTACCGCCACCTACTGAACTGGAATGTGGACAGGAGATGAACAGGGGGGGGAAAAACACTTAATGCTATGTAATCAACTGAATATTACAACTTCATGTCAATAAACTAAATTTCTCCAATAAGTTTGTATATTTCAAAAATAATTTAAATTGACCTTTAACTTTATTAATGTTATGACCAAAAATGTTATCAATTGTAAATCTAACATTCAACTTATTCATTGTTTTTTTTTTGTTTTGTTTTTGTTTTTTTTTGGAACATGCTGAACCATTTCAGGGAAATTACACTCATCACAAAGCCCTGTTGCATGCTTACCGAATACTTTAACAGATTTATTAAGGCCTGCATGTCCTATTCTGATAATTTGTAATTACTGATTCTAGTTTCCTCTTGCTTTGCTTGGATCTCCTACCTTTTCTGAATGTTATATAAATGTCTTACTGTATCATTCATATCCCAGTTTTCCTGTCAGATTTTCTTAATATATCTATTTATCATTTTACATTAATCTTTGCTCAATTAAATTTCATAATTAATATTTTTAGATTTAAATGTTATGACTTTCTCCACTGACGAGCTGCAGCTGTGGATAATCACGCCTGCCCGTTGTACCTGCAGAAGGCTGAGAGCCAGCAACACACGTACACACTCCAGGATATGACAAGGATTGTTTATTTTTCCGCTCACAATGTACTAAGCTTGCTTAAAACGGAGCTCTCACTCTCTTACTTGCATATAAATATATTCTGCTCCCCCACAAAAGCATTTTCATTTAATGCTCTTCCACCACTCAACTTTTTCTGTTTGACTATTGCATTTCATACTTTAATTGCCATTGTCAGGATGAAACCTATACTTTCACATCTTTAGTCTCTGCTTGCAGATTTTCTTTGCTCTCTTTGAATAAGACTGTAAATCTTCCTGGTAACAATATAATGGTAATATAACAGTATGACTTTGATATCACTACTTTTTCTGAGGCATGCCGGGTGTTCATCCTTACGTGATCCCACAGTGAACAGGCCAGAGCTGAAAGCACATAATTGAGCAGAGGAAGTTTGAGCATGAGGGGCAGAAGATATGTGCAAGAGGGATTAAAGCTAGCTGTAGAAACATAGATTTGAGGGAAAACAGAACATATTTGTTAGAAAGCAAGGTTTTTTTTTTTTTTGTCATATTAAATGCGTTTACTTAGAAATTTTCAAAAGAGAAATTCTCCACAACTGACTGTTTAAAAGGTACATAAAGCAGAACTTGTTCTCTCACTAAAACTTTTTTTTTTTTTCTTGCAATATCAGTGTTCACTCAGATGATTTCTCCCTAAATAAGCAAATGTATTACACGTGTTACTGTAAGCATGAGCAGGTGTTGCACACTGCCTGTATGCAGTGCTTGCAATTTTAGCTACGGTCTCTGATCGCTCAATGGTGATTTTAAATAATGAAAAAGAAAACTTGCAAGCTTCTGAAAACTTTCACTCCATTCTGTTATGCAGTAAGGAAAACTACACAAAGCTGTAAATGCTGTGCACCAGGTCACTCACCATGGCCATTTACATGAGGTATGCTTGTTCAAATAAGACAAAAAAGATGTAATTTACTTGGACAGCCGACCCATCACTTTCTGAACACTTTCACCATAGGTAGCACAATCTTCCAATTGATCCCACACAGTAGACTAAAACAACGCATCTGAAGTTTCCTCTCTTTGTGCCCCTGTTGTTTTTACTACTTGTCATTCCTGACCTGGTTGCAGCAATGTGCCCGTTGCTGATGGTAGGCCTTCTTGCACATCCACTGAACCAAATGGCAGAAATGTTCTGTGCAGAGACAAGCAAACCAAACGGCCAGGTTTCTTTCTCTCTCATTTGCATACATGGATACTTCATTGTCTCATGCCGTCAAAATAAATGTCCTCAGCAACTATTCAGTGACTCACCTTGTGTTTTATGAAGCCTACACAAACCCTGGTATCACCATAGGACAGCTGAGTTTTACATACGAGCTGCCTCTGTGCCTCCTAAGCTCGGCTGAGCTGCATGTTTGATCCGAACCGCAGCATCGTGGATCATTAAACATTTGTGACACAATCAGCGTTTGCACGTATAAAATGGAGTAAGGGAGCTGTGCAGAGAGGAGCTGGATCCTGATTAAGCCTTTATGCTAGCAAGGATGTGTTGTTTGCACCAGACTACACTGCCTGTTACCATGACGACAAACTGAAATTTTACTTCATACATTTCACCTAAGTGCTTGTTTTCATCACTAAAAACATTCTCTTTACGCCCTGTAAAGTAAATTCATGCTTATCTCTTCCCAGTTTGGGGAATGCACTCCAGCCTATTTCTTGCACATGAGACTGGTCACGTGACTAGTTCGGAAGTTATAGATATGCCTCAGTTCTCCCTACTTTTTATGCAGTTTCAGTTTTGCAATAAACTTCTCTGATTGAATCAGCCTGGAACAGACAGAGTTCAGTTGCTATTCACAGATATGGTGGAGTGACAAGGTGTTTAACGGTTACCCAGTCTGGGAAAACCACACAGGAGAAGAGTCTGACCTGCAGAGGATGGATGAGCACGGGCAAAAAGGACACCTGTTCAGGATCCTCTGCCGGATGAGGCAAGAAAATACACATTTACTGCACAAATTGAACAAAAATGTTCTCTCTTCCACCCTATCCCAAGGACAGTATGTACGGGGAGCAGAGAGGGTAGCTTAATGTTTGAAAAGAAAGCTTCTGAGTACATCAAATCTGGATCAGTTTGCAATACAGTCCTTTGTAAGTCAAGTCAGTTTTATTTGTATTTCATTTCAGCAACAAGGCAGTTTAAAGTGCTTTACATGGTCAGTAACAAATGATGAAACACACAATAAACATCATTAAAATCCTCAAGAATATTCATTATCAAATACACATCAAATATATTAATCAGTGTTCCAATTATTATTGATCAAAGGCAGCTCTAAACAGGTGGGTTTTTAGCCTTGATTTAAAGGAACTCAGTGTTGCAGCTGTTTTGCAGTTTTCTGAAAGTTAGTTCCAGATTTGCGGAGCATTGAAACTGAATACTGCTTCTCAATGTTCGGTTCTGGGAATGCAGAGTAAACTAGAACCAGACGACCCAACCGGTCTCGAAGGCTGATACAACAGGTTTTTAATGTATTTTGGTGCTAAGCCATTCAGTGACTTATAAACTAACAATGTTTGTTCACTAATGTTCCCCAACAAACTTCTGAGGCCTTGACAGAACAGCTGATTTCAGACCAAGTTGGTAAACTGCTGACGTCACAACCTGGCTCAGGGATTGTGCCGAAAAAAAAAAATAAATAAATAAAAAAAATTAAAAAAAATTAAAAAAAAAAAAAAAAAAAGAGGGAAAAGGACATGAGGACATGATTTATAAATGTGTACTTTAAAAAAAACTGTAAAATAAACTGTTTAAATAAAAATTGAGAAAATCAAACCTGTCAAAAGTTTAACTAAACCAACCCAAACAAAACCCAGGAGTACAAGAGAGGGGAGGGATGGGCTCAATATCCCACACCCCCTTGTGCAACACGGCGTCTGTCTTTCATACAGGGCTGAAGAAGCAACTCAGGTGTTCCCAATGAGTGACTGCTGCACTCCAGAGAATGGAGCCGCCCCTGCAGCAGCTCAGTTAGTCAGATGACAGGGATGTCACACTGATTAGGTGACTGCTGAAGGCAATTGGTTGCACTGGATTTTTTTCTTTTTTTTTTTTTTGGGGCATCAGAACAAAGGGGCTGATTTCAAATGCGTCCCACACTTTTCATATTTTTATTCATAAAAAGATTTTGGAAATCATGTATAATTTTTCTTCCACTTCCAAACCTTTCATTTTGTTCTGGCCATGCTTTGAAAATGGCACAGTGGCTTTCGTCTAAAAGATCTTACTAGCCTGATTTTAGTTTTTGTTCATGTGAAATCTGTAAGTCGTGACATATTTGGGTTGAAATTTACATCAGAAACAATTTAATAGGTTACTAACACCTTCCTTAAGACACCAAACTGTTACCTCTCTCTTGTGGCATGTACAACTGCTTAAACTTGTAAACTCCAAAACCATCATTGTGATGCAAGTTAAATTGATACAAACTGTGGCTGTTTTGATGTAAATTTGTTTTAATGTGCTAATGTCTCGTGTATCTCTGCCTTTCCTATTTGTTGACCATTATGTGAACATTTGAACTTTTTCTTTTCCTTTTTCCCCAGAAAACACATCCATCTATGTCTCTGGTAATTATAATAAAAAGAAATTGAAAGGTGTATGCCAAGGGAGTATATCCAAGGTCAGCACTACTGGGTCTAAGTGCAGAAGCTGGTAAATGCTCCCCATGGAGGTCACATCCTTGCATCATACTGAATTTTGTCTGGCAAAAGGCCCAATGACATCCTGGGGATGTTTTTTTTTTTTTTTTTTTTTTTTAAAAAGGCATTTTTGCAGGAACACTTATTGCTGACAACTTTTCCAACAGCTGCACCATGACACCAGTGTTGATTGTAAAAGAATCAGCCAGGTACCCGTATGGGGGATTGAATTTCAGGGTCCCAAAGCATACACTTCTGCAGCATTGGGTTTCCATGCAGACAGTAACGGTGTGTGCCAAATTCCTTGGCATGACTAAATGGAAGCAACCACGGACCATGTGACAAGATATTGTTCTCCGGTAGGTGTTGTCTTACACCTCTGAGGAGTGGGGTCTTTTCCTGGAAGATGGAAACAGACGCTCTAACTAGTTTGAAGCCAAGACAGCTATCCAGCAGCACCATTTTTATAAATATTAAATTAAAATTATACATTTTATTCAATCCCTGTTGTTAAAAAAAAAAAAAAAAAAAAAAAAAAAAAAAAAAAAAAAAAAAGTTTAAATAACCAATATATCTTTATTATTCTTGTCAAGACCCATTTTTCACTGAAAGAGTTCTTGCATTTAAAGGCTAATACAGATTCAAGAGTCTGTTCTCACCAATTGTGTCTTTATTATGCGTCTTTCCAAAGAAGCCAAACTTCTCAATGACTTACACAATTTTTAACAAAGATAGGGATACAATGCAGCCAACAGTGGAGAGAAATGACTCCCTTTTAAAAAGAAGGAACCTAAAGCTCAATGATGCCCAGCATTAAGTGGATATAAGAAGGGACTGACCCAGGACTGAGAGGACAAATAGGAGACACATTTAAATACAGAAGCACAGAGCAAGGAGTACTTTCAATGAGAGAAAAACAAGGAGTTAAAAGTACATCTGGATCAGTACTTCTGTTTAATGGGAATGGTAAACAAAGAGAGTACACATGGCTAATGATAGCAATAGCTCCGTCAATAATGCGATCCATGAAATAGGGCATTGCTCAAACCAGAAGCACTGAGCTAGGAGTGTTTTGTTTTTTTTCTACAGAAAGAAAAACAGTACAGTTAGTGGCAGCAATAATTTCATATAAGAAGCTTGAGTAAAAAAACAGTGAGGAAATGTTGTCTGCATGTCCCATAGCAAGCTAAGCCTAAAACAGGCCCATGGTTTAAACTGGAGTACAAGTACCAATTGGGGTACTTGGGCTGCCTTTGATGGTAGGCAGTTTTTTCAATCAAGGCGATTCCAAGGCACATTAGCTACAGTGTAGATTCACAGACATTCAGGTATGTTTTATGCATTCCAACAGAAATTTGTTCACAAATCCATGTTGTTGTGTAGTTATGTATGGAAAAGATTTAATCAGATTTAAAATGTTTATTACTGCAGCTATTCATATTTAACATTTTTGGCACTGGCGATTTTTGAAGTCAGGATTGGTGAGAAACTGATTTTCTTTTATTCTTGGAACTCTGTCTCATTGTTTTTCCATTCTTGAATTTGCAAGCTTCTAATTTAGATGTGCAGTGTGCATAAATAAGCACATTTCTTTCTTATTAGTTGTGGCAAAACACAACAAACTGATAAAGTCCAACTCCTACTTGGTATCTAGTGAGGTGGTACTTTATTTTAAAAAAGTTGAATTCACACTAACTAAATGCCTTATTAAAAAAAAGTAGACAGAGGGTCTGTCTCATGGACAAAAGCTCGGAGGTGGTTCAACAGGAGTCTGAAAACTAAAAGATCTGCTTACCAGTCTACTTTTTTTAACTGGTTACCACCAGTAAACCTGCAGACAAAGAACAAAGTCCTTTGTTGGAGACCTTGGGAACAATGAGATCTTTAAGATGGAACTCAATTAGTTACAGATTTATCTGAGAAAATAATTGTTTAAACTCTATTCCAGATTCAACAGACAATAAAAAGATGCAAAAAAGAGGAAATATAATCCCTTACATTTATATTATAATTGCTGCAGGATTTTCAGTCTGCAAGAGTCTTTTTACTGGAATTATCTGTGCTGGATGTTCATATACATGTAGTGTACTTTTGAAAGTAGGCCAATTGAGAGTGAAATGGGCAATTATGTGATTTTGCATCACTGCCTCTTCTTTTACTGGCAGAACAATGCAGCCATCTGAATGAGTTAGTGGCTGACATTAACTCGTGTTTCTGGTTGCTTTGAGCATGAACGACAGTAGTACACAGTGCTCCTGTGAATAATCAGTGAGATGTGTCGTGTTTTGTAGAGTGCTGCAAAGGTTGAGTTTCTAAATATATATTTTACAGTGGTCATTTTTTCTATCTAAACACAAAGATATACCTTTCAGGGCACAGTGGAGTGATGTCAAACTCCTGATTATTAAGTTTGTTAAACTTTAATATACCTAGTATCTGGGGGTTTTTTTCCCATATCACCTGAAAATTTGTTAAAGTAAAACACTGTGCATCCCAGCAGGACATTGTGTGTTGTGAAACGAGAAGGCAGAACACAAACTCTGCCGACTTCATCCATCAGCAGCTTGACGAATGACCTGGTGTTTGTCCAAGAGTCAAGTAATTGCACCACAACGGACTCATTTAAAATATTTAAACGTTGTTGAACATGAACAGTTCGGGCATCGAGTTTCAAAAGCAGCCGTCGTTAAAAGCTTGTGTGGATGAAAGGTTCTGTCACTGTGATACTCACCACCCCCCTGCTGACAGAGCTGAGGACAAGAAAATTTCAAAAATATGTCCAAACACTTCAACCGACTGCAAATGAGATGCGAAAGCAGAGAGAGAGTGAGATGTGCCATGTTTTATCAGATCAGTTTAGATCTGGTTTTATAAAGCAAGAAAATCAGTAACAGAACAGTTTGGGCTCAGTAGAGATGTACAAAACAGGGAGTAAATTATTAAAAAAAAAAAAAAAAAACAACATGTAGCTTCTGAAATTACCCAGATGTCTTATACTACAAGGTCCATCTGGCATTTGCAGCAAAGCAGAAGAAACTACTTGAAAAGTTGTTTTGAGAATTCAGTGAGTTATGATTTTAATCATGTTTGGACCTCCTGCTTCCATCAACAAACATATGAAAGACCAGCTTTAAATCATGGGTGTGATAGTGGACCAAACAAGGTACAAGCTGGTTGATAAAATACTTCACCCCCCCCCTCCATGTTCTTTTTTCAATATTACTTCTGTGAAGAAGATATTAAAGCTGCAATTTAACTCCAGGAACTTTTTTTTCCAATAACCAAGGTTTTTAAAGGTCCCTTTCCTCAAATTTTTTATTTAATCTGAAAAAACAGGGACTTTAAAAGTTCTGAGACAGAACTTTTTACAACAAATTGCAAGTCAGAACCACTGGGATCAGTTGCAGTTGGCAGTAGCAGATGGCTGCACGTAGTAAGCCAGGTTCTGCTGGAGGTTTTTTCCTGTTAAAGGGGAATATTTCTTCCCCACTGTTGCGACATGCATGCTCAGTATGAGGGATTGCTGTAAAATTAATTGCACAATGCAAAAATTGTCTACCGTTGCTACGTTCTCGCTCAGGAGGAGTGAAAACTTCAAGTCAATGACTCGATGCAATCTGCTTGGTTTCCTTACATAGGAAACTAATTTGAATAATTAATTGAACTTATGCTGTGTTTGATTTACCTGGGAAGTCATAATTCGGAGCGGGGTTTGATGTCAGACCTGAGTTAACGCCGTTATAGTTAAGAAGTCAGAATTTCAACATGGCGATTCTCAAAGAAATTGTTTGCAGTACCTCTTACAAACAGAACTTTAAGCTTTATTGTCCATAAGCAAACGCCACTTTTAATTTTTCCCCATTTAGTTACAGGCGCTACATGTAACATTGATTTCCATTCTTACATGTGTATTTTGTAAAATGAACATATTTCCCACTACATATCATTAGTGTTGATGTGAGGAGTGGCCATATTGAAATGTGACATTGGCCATACAAATCATAACTGGGGGTAGTCAGAGTAGCTTCCAGTTTCCCAGTGGGAAATCCAACTTCGGAGGCCGTTCCAGTTGAGTTTCATGACAGGGAGGTCAGAATTTCCCAGTTCCGAGGACAACTCGAACATAGCCTTAATATATTGCTTGATAATTAGGGTAAATTAGACTCTATGTATGAATGAAATGAAATGACCTTTTTAGTCAAGTATCTTGAGATGACATGTTTGGAATTGGTGCTGTAAATAATTCAAGAATGGAAATAAATAAGTTGAACTAAACTGAATAAAACATTTTGTAACAAACTACTGGGCACACTTGTTACAATGACACTTTGATACTCACAAAAACACCCAAGACAAGGGAAATTGTTCTGTGGTGTCGACTGTGGTACATCTGGAACTTCAGAATATGAACATTGCACCAACAGTCTGCTGCACCAGTCTGATTGTCTGTGGGTCTTGGGCTGCGTTGCTGTCTTGGACAACTTACTATACTTAATGGATCAATGAATTCTGCTAATCGTCAGAAAATCTTGAAGGAGAATGTCAGGCCATCAGGTTGTGATCTTCAGCTCAAGTACACCTGGGTTTACAGCAGAACAATAACCAAAAGCAGGTTAACGGGTGGTGGTTGGATCAGATGCCCTGTGTGCAGAGGCTACAGGCCTCGACGCGGCCGTCCTGAGTTCAGGTCCTGTCCTCGGTTCCTTTCCTGACTGTGTTTCCCCCCTTCCTGTCAGATTGCTGTCGAATGGAGGCCACCAGTGCAAATAAAAAGAAAAAAAAAATCAGGCCAACAAATCCAACTCTTAATGGTTTAAAGAAATAACCAAAAAGAGAGGACAAGTCAACGTCCAAACTTAAGTCAGATTGAGATGCTGTGCTATAACCTTAAACAGGTCATTTAAAACCCTCTACTGTTGCTAATTTTAAACATCTTTTCAAAGAGTAGACCTAACTGCCTCCACAGATATGTTTTTTTTATTGTGTATTCATGCACACGATATCTGTCTGCATTAATTTGCATTAATAATTTGTCTGCATTTTGCAGTTCTCCGATTTTTATTTATTTATTTTTTTTTTAATTGCAAGATCTACTTCATAGATGGTGGAACAGAAAGTTATATCATCACACTGCATCACTTTTCTTTTGTGTGGTTGACTAAAAAACTTTGAGAATATTTCACTGTTTTTCAAATTTTCTCCTGGTACCTTCCTCAACCACAGCACATTATGGCAATGCATGTAGTGTTCAGTTCTCCCTAAAAAAAGGATCGAAATTGTCTGATTCACTTTATCTGACTTGGTGAATTTCATTACAGCACAATATATTCATAGAGCATTTACAGTAAAATTCATCTACACACTACCAATGTACAGTTCAACTTCTGACCCTGAAAATATTTATACTTCAAGCAAACCACCTAAACAAACTCTTTATAACTGACCTAATGGTGTAATCGACCAAGAAATCATTTTTATTATCATCTCCAGGTAAGAAGAGTTCAAATCAGGATAAAAATATTGGTAAGCATCTCCAGAGGAAAAAAAACACATATCAAATTAACTTACATCAGTACATCACACTGCAGAGATCCAAGTATTCTGCTAATGAGTACACAAAGCACAGCTATTATAAAAAAGCACATCTCATTTCACTGTCTGCTTTATAGTACTCCACTTCCAGATTACAGATTCATAGCTGTCCTCGTTTGACTCAGCTGCCTGGGTAATGGTAAGCTACTGTAAGACTTTGTTAGGATATTGAAAAACATGTTGATTCTTGTAGATCAGAAGCCCTGTCATGACTTTGAAGCTTGTGTACTGGGATGAAGGGTACAGCATTGAGTGTCTTCTGTCAGGGCATGGTACACTGCGTTTGCTTTGACATTGTCATATACTTTTTTTTTTTGTTTGTTTGTTTTTTTTTTTGTTTTGTTTTTTTGTTTGTTTTTTTTTGTCATATTTAAGGATCAACTGACCATCCCGGTCCAAAAGGTTGGTGCTCTACACACAGTATGAGCACCCACTAGTGTTCAAATAATTACTAGCCGAATCAATCAGAAAATAGATTGGTCCGTCATGAGATGGAGCTTCTCCAAACATTCCAGATGCTGAAGTGAATTCATCTTCATATGTGCAGACAGAGCATCTGCATCATGTAGGATTTAGGCTAAGTTCACACAGCAGGCAAATGCGACCCAAATCCGCTTTTTTTGCCCATAACTATATCCGACTTTTTCACCGCAATCTGAACCGCCCAATTCCGATCTTTTCTCCCCCCAAAAAATCCGATCTGTGCCACTTAATTATTCAGATCCGTATCTGATTGTCTTCAAAGCGCCTGAAGTCGGAACAGTCATGTTGCATTTTATCTGGCTTTTATGTCACTGATGTGAGACATGCATCATTATTCTACACCAAAAAATGCCAGATGTGGTAAATCAGGATGTAAAAAAATTCTGTAAATTATGAACTTATGAAAGACGTCTGTGTCACAGAAGTGTATCACATCACAATCAGACCACATACAAACAGACTTCCTTACAGAAGTTGCAGTCAATACTCCATAAAAGGCAGTTGCTATTAGTTGTGCTTTCTTTTTATTAGCTTCTTTCCTTTTGTTATGATCTTGTGACACTGCTGTTGCTCTCGTAGCTGAATAAACTTTAAAATCAATGCATAGACGACTCCTTCCATTATTACTTGCGTAAAGAGTGCACTGCTCTGTGACGCCAACGTTCTTCTTCTGCGTTCTTCTTCTGCGCATGTGGGTCACCACACATGTGCAGCCTTTCCATTCACACAGAAGTCTGATTGCAGTCGGGTTTAATTAGTAGTATGAACCACCACACACAAAAAAAATTGGATTTCAGCAAAAAATTGGAATTGAGCATCAAGATCTGCAGTGTGAAAGTAGCCTAAGAAATTGTATTCACATATTTATGCTGCATTAAAGCACAACATCAGTTATGCTCATGCTGTGAAATTTTTAAATATCTCCAAAAACCTGTTACAGACTGGCTATATCAGATGGACAGAAAGGCAATGTTAAAATATTATTTACAGAAAGCTGTGTCTTCTATGGTATTAAAATGCAATTTAGATACACAACAGAGTTATAGAGGTTTTGACAAAAACACTAGGATCTCACTGTCACTAGATAGTACAGCAGCATCTGATAAATTCCCTAATTTGTTGCAGACGTTTTTAAGAGGCTATTTATCCACCTTATTCCTAGACTCCATGAGGCTTTGCGTGAATTATGGGTGAGACTTCCGCCGCAAACCGGAACCGGCTTTTGGTTACATGCTAGCAACGTGCTAAACCTCTTTCGTGACCAGTTTTTGCCTATAAAATATGCCAAAAGTATTGCCAGCTCAGATATGGCAATATCGTCTTACCGTTACTTACAGCTATTAAAAGGTTGGAGGATGACCTGAAGAATTCGCCACAGATAACCTACATTAGCATATTGAGCTACTTCATTGACTCGGTTGCTTCAGATGGCGACGCGATTATCTGAAAAGCTCTGAAGCTTATCAGTATCCTCACAGTAATATTAAGGTTGGCTGCGTTTTGTTAAAAGAGATGGGGCACAATCTTATATACCTTAAATCAGACATAGAGCCCAGCCAAAGCCTTAAAACTCTGCATTATTGAGCCTTTGTTTTGGTTTCAGCGTCAGGTGAAATACAAACAGCAGGGTGTTCATGTATTGCAAAGCAAAGCAGATCATGCAGTCACACTTCTGCAATACTGTAGAAGGTACAAGCAGATTGTTTTTGTAGTCTTAATCATTTTGATTTTATTATTTGACTCAGGTGTGTTGAAGTAGAGACTCAAGAGTTGCAGGACACTGAACCTCGAGTTCTGGATTTGAAGAGCCCTGAAATAAAAAGGTTATTATTTTCTGCTAGCTGCTCAGAGCACATTAACATAGAAAAAGAAAAAAAGCTCTTTGACATTAGGCCATGCAAGATAAGAAAAATCTACTTTATTAATCTCAGATTTGGAAATGATACAAATAATAAAAAAAAAAACCGACCTCATAAGAATATACATATGCAACTACTGTATATAACTGGCAGTATGAACATATGAATAATTTTAACATCAACATACTCTAAAAAATGCTTTCTTTGATGTAATAAAGTTACATCCCTTAATTTTTTTTAAATAATAAAAAAAAACAAAAAAAACAAAAAAAACCCCTGGCATCCTTTAAAAACTATGCAGCTCCTGCACCTGTTAAGAGTTGTGTTACCGTTATTGCAAGTACACCTGTACATGTTTGAGGAAATGTAATAAAAGAAATATTCTTCTCACTTTTCACTTGAAATTAGCTCGGCTCTGAAATATACTAAACCTGCGCCGGCATGCGAAATCAGCCATGACAAAGTTCTGTCTTAGTTTCATCAAAGTAAGTCGAATTTGGTCCACTGCAGGTGTTGTCTTCAGCCATTTGCTCCTGCTTCATCAACAAGACAAGTGTGTGAAACTCAATGAGTGAAATCCTCATATAAAAGAGGGAATCTGCATCAGTCTGCAAAATACTGTCTGCAACAGAGTTTAGCAATGCTGGGGATGGTGAACTCATTCCACATGTGATCGTGGGCCCTTTTGAATATGTGTGGTCCTCCATCACTGGGCATGACAGGATGGCTTCAATGTTGAACACAGCTCCTCAGTCTGGACAAGCCCATCTATAAGTAAAAATACAGTATACAAAAACTGGGATGTGCGTGTGTGTGTGTGGATAGATAGATAGATAGATAGATAGATAGATAGATAGATAGATAGATAGATAGATAGATAGATGTTTTCATGCATACATATGTTTATTTGCTAAGATAAAGCAGAAAAACAGAATCTTTACATTAACTACATAAAATCGTAAAACTAAATTTGGTCTCTGAAATCATACCTGGTTTTCTCATGTCACTGCTGTCAGTCCTTTTAAGGATCTGGCGTCTCTTTCCAAGTAGTTTTGTCGTAGGCGAACCACAATGAAGGATGCGGGTTGTCCTCCATTGGCTTTTTGTCCACAAAATGAAACAAGCGTACATACAGCGTTTTGCGTTTCCTTATCTGTCGGTTGACGATGAAAACAGCCGAGAACAGGAACACTGTTCATTTCGGGAGCTTATTCAACACACTCTAGTTGCAGCCACAAATTCAGCTTGGTCCGATGGTTAGTCCAGCCACGCAACACGTACCCGAGCTCAAGGGCATTTTAGTTAACACTATTTTTGTTTAAAGAATGATAAAATATTGGTCAGAAAAGAGAATTGTAACTTCTATGATAAGCACAAATCAGCCAGTAAACCACAAATTATCCAATGCCTTACTGCTACTTCCAGCATTCACTAGAATGCACACATAATTGTTTCTACAATAACCCTCCCAGGAATAAGGGGGATAAAGCATTTTCTTCAATTATTTGCCATTACTCAAAATCCCCTCCGGCCTGGGAACACCTTAAGATACAGAATGAGCAGGAGTGAATCACTCGGGAAGCGGAATGTATGGGTTCCTGTCCTGGATTTGTTGCCCCCATGACTTGATCTTAGATATGCACAAGATGATGAATGGATACAATAGATAAATCGAATGTTTAATAAATAAATCAGGTTTGTTTTGCTCACTCCTGTTAGACATCAAGACAATCAAGACATTGTATTTTGATGGATTACTCGCCAACACTTTGGTAGTCAGCAAATTGTTCATGAACCCATTCTGGGTACAGCATTTATTAGCCTACAATGGATTAAATATTTTGAGTGTCAAAGAAACATAATTACATATTCTGGGTCATTTCTCTGGGCTTCATCAGCATTAGTGGCATGGTGATGTTCTAATTAAATCTGTTTCAAACAGCAACTGCCACAAGACTGAAATTCTCCCAAAAAGACATCTTAAAACTGTTTTATTTTCTGAATTTTTATTGAATATATTATATTTTTCTTTAATCAACATTGCACATATTCCATTTTCAATCACATCTCATATTGCTGTCTACAAAATGTTATGAATGTAGAAAATCCAGAAGTTGGAAGGTTTACCCCACCAAAAATAAAAAAAAATAAAATAAAATGAAGGAGACAAAACAGGAAAATTAAGGTCAGAAGTGACGAGCTCCAGAGACACAGAGAAAGGGAAGAAGAGGAGCACCCTCATTGGAAAAGAATACAAACATACCTTGGGTTAGAATGCATATTTCTCAAAACAAAGCATCATGCAGAATAAAAGCAAGGCTGGGCAAAACTCACATGGATATTTCTCAACACCTGAACTGTAGAAGTATTTTACATGTTAGTCACTTGTTTTTCTGTTGCTGATTGATGAGAATATCTTTACTCTGATATGAGTGGTGGTGGCAAATGAACAGTTTGACTATTAGGCGTACAGGCAGGTGAAACAGGAACACTTAAAGTAAATGCACCCACCAACTCTACAGTCCCAAAAACTGATATAGTTCCCATCACAGAGCATCTATAGCAATCTCTTAAATAGCTGTTTACTTCTGGGCATTCAAAATGACCATGAGAATCATTGTTAATGATGATAGATATGCTGAATTTCAATCATAGTGTAAATATGACTGTAGCCTTGGCTGACCAAACTGCACTAGCTTGCATAGAAAGGTGATGATTATTGGTTTGTTTGTCCCATTTTTTGTTTATTTTTAGATTAAAAAGTAAAAATATACACTGTTCATTTGTGTTTACGCTGTGTGTATCTTTCTATCATTTACACACATCGGGCCTCCATCAAGCTCTCCGTCTGTAAATGTGAAAAAATGGTAATAGAGAAAACACAATAAAATAAAGGCAACATCTGCTGCAGCTTCAACAGCACATGTGCACAAAAATAAATTTTACAGCTAGAGAAAAAAATAAATGCATGTAATGTTAAATTAATGGCGTTCTTTTTCCAAAAAGTATAGTGAGTATAAAGTATTCCAACTCCTTCAACTTTTTCACAGTTTGTCACATTGCAATATCAAACTTGAATACATTTCATGTGTCAGACCAACAAAAAGTAGTATATTGTTAAGTGGAAGAAAACAGATCCATGGTTTTCTATTTTTTTTTTATGAATAAAATCTGAAAAGATCTCATTCGATGGGAAGTTAGTTGGTTCCAAAGGCATGCCAGATTTGTAACCAACTAACTTCCCATTGACTCTGAGTGACTGCCATTTGTAGGTTTCTCACTGGTGGTCACACCATCATGTTATGGGGAAGCTTTTCTTTAGCAGGGACAGGGAAGCTGGTCAGATCTGATGGGCAATAAATACAGGACAATCCTGGAAGAAAACCAGTTACAGGCTGCAGAAGACTGGGGTGGGGGTTCACCTGCTAACAATGTGACTAAACATTGAGCCAGAGCTAAAATGGACTAGACTTAAGTATATTCATGTGTTACTATGACCCAGTCAAACTCCAGATGTAAATCTAATTTAGAAAAAGTCATCAAGTGCATCAAGAAAGTAATCACAGCACTTTACTTTTTCCACATTTTGTTATGTTATAGCTTTATTCCAAATTGTACTAAATTGATCTCCTTCCTCAAATTCTACACACAAAACCCTGTTATGACAATGTGGGGAAAAAAGCTTTTGAGATTTTTGCAAATTTGTTAAAAAATAGATGGCCAAGAAGTCACATTTATGTATTTATTACCTTTGCTTAACACTTTTTTGATCCACCTTTGGCTGCAATTAAGGCCTCAAGTTTATTTGAATATGATGCCACAAGCTTAGCACACCTATCTTTAGGCAGTTTTTCCCATTCTTCTTTGCAGTTCTACTTAAGCTCCATCAGGTTGGATAGGAGATGGCTGCACAGCCATTTTCAGATTTCTTTCAGATTTAAGTATGCACTCTGGCTTGGCTGCTCCAGGACATTCAGAGTTGTTCTGAAGCCACTCCTTTGAGATGTTGGGTTATTGCCCTGCTGAAAAATGAACTGTCGCCCCCATCTGAGGTCAAGAGTGCTCTGGAGCAGGTTTTCATCCAGAATGTCTCTGTATTCGTCTTTCCCTCTATTCTGACTAGTCTGTCTGGTCTTGCTGCTGCAAAACATGCCCATGGAATGATACTGCCACCACTATGTTTCACTGTAGGGATGGTGGCGCTTCCTCTAAACATGATACCTAGCATTCACACCAAAGAGTTCAATCTTTGTCTCATCAGACCAGAGACTCTTGTTTCTCATGCTCTGAGAGTCCTTCAGGCACCTTTTGGCAAACTCCAGTCGGTCTGCCATGTGCCTTGTATTAAGGACTGGCTTTCGTATGGCCGATCTACAATACAAGTCTGATTTGTTGTATTGCTACACAGATGGTTTCCTTCTGGAAGGTTTTCCTCTCTCCACAGAGAAATGCTGGAGCTCTGACAGAGTGACTATCAGGTTCTTGGTCATATCCCTGACTAAGGCCCTTCTCCTCGATCGCTCAGTTTAGATGGCCGGCCAGCTCTAGGAAGAGTCCTGGTGGTTCCACACTTCTTCCATTTATGAATGATTGAGGCCACTAAGCTCATTGGGACCTTTTCTGTATCCTTCCCCTGATTTGTGCCTCAAGACAATCCTGTCTTTGAGGTCTACAGACAATTCCTTTGATTTAATGTTTTGTGTTTGCACTCTGACATGCACTGTCAACTCTGGAACCTTTTATAGACTGGTGTGTGTCTTTCCAAATCAAGTCTGATCAACTGAATTTAGCACAGATGGACTCCATTTAAGTTGTAGAAACATCTCAAGGATAATCTGTTGAAAGCTCAATTTTGAGCTTCATGGCAAAGGCTGTGAATAGTTAAGTAAATGTGTTTTCTTGGTTTTCTATTTTTAATAAATGTGCAAAAACCTCAAAACTTTTTTCCACATAGTCATAATGGGGTTTTTGTGTGTAGAATTTTGAGGAAAGAGATTTTTTTTTTTTTTTTTTTTTTTTTTTTTTTTTTTTTTTTTTTTTTTTTTTTTACAATATGGAATAAGGCTGTAACATATGGAAGAAGTGAAGTGCTGTGCCGACTTTCCGGATGCACTGTAAAAAAAAAGACAAATATTTGTTTGTGGTTATAATGTGACACACTGAAAAGGTTCAAGGATTAAGAATACATTTGAAAGGCATTTAAACAAACTGCATTTTAACTGCATCTTGTTTTTAGTGTTTATTAGTGCTGCAACTCATGACTCCCTGGTTTTTAGCTGTCTCACAAGACATTTGTTATTTTGAAAAGATTATAGTTTGTAAATTTGATCACCTTAAACACTAAAGCCAATGTATTCCAGCTGCTTTTTATTTGACCCACAGTTAGAGAAACTCAGTTTACAGAAAAAAAAATAACATAATTACCTCAGTCAGCAAGCAGTTGATTTTTCTTGCTTGTCTTAGACTAATGGATTAATAACGAACAGTCGCTTCATTCTTGTCCACAGGGAGAAACCCATTTGAGTCACTGTTTCTTGTAAAAGCGAAATCTCAAAGCTTGATATAGGGAGGCCAGTGTAATTAATTTATTTCACATTTTCATTCATTTAGGACACTTACTGAAGCGAAGCTGACTGTCAGGCAGAGTACAGGTGTAGTGATAAGATATGCTTCTGTTTATTAAAGCTGGTTTTGTTTTCAAACCACACCTAATAGCACACCGTTTCAATCCTGTACTCCTCATTTCATAAATGTTTAGCACTCCGTGGCATAAGTCACCTTCTCACACTACATAGCTTCAAACATGTTCCCAATTAAAAGGTTCCATTTGATTGATGCTTTAGCATTAAGGCCCTTCATTAACATTTTTTTGTTTTTGTAAAATAATAATTAGCATTTTCATATTATTTCAGATAGATTAAATGCATGCATCCAGCCTCTGGACAGTGTTTGCAGCAGTGACTCTGCTCTGCAGGAGATAGATGGTTAAAAACAATCTGAAATGCTTCCTATCAAACAGTATTGTATTTCAGTACTTCATTACAAATTCAAACTGCATCACCGTTTTGCACTTACTGAGGACTTTCCAGACAGGTGTGATTTCATTCTGATGTTAAGACAACATTTCTCTGAGGCTATTGCATTAGCTTTTATACTCAGACTAATGTAGTACTTTCAGTTCATGCAGTCTGTATCTGTTGTAGAGAATGTCTATAGTAAGGCGTCTCAGAGCATGTTACAGAGCTGGCTGTGTAAAAAGAAAACACATCCCATTTAGTCAGTTTATTTTAAAAAAGACAACAACATAACCTGATCACTACGGATATGGAAGCAGAGAGCGGACGCTTTATGCATAAACTTTTTTCTGATGGTTTTCTCGAGATAATGACTTAATTTCAAGATCACGAGATGATTGGTGTGTGTGTGTGTGTGTGTGTGTGTGTGTGTGTGTGTGTGTGTGTGTGTGTTAAAGCTGATTCCATCATTCAAATGCATCCCACACCAGTGGGAGAGGATATATAAGTGTAAGTCATGGCATGCATGTGTAATTCTGTGAATAAGTGATAGGTAAACCATAATGACACCATGTATGATTAAACCATCTGGAAAGAAATCAACTCGTTATCTCGAGAAAACGCCATCGTTATTCGTGATAATTACATAATTATATCGTTGTCTTGAGAAAACGGTCGTCATTTCGTGATAACGACATAATTATCTTTATTATCTCGAGAAAACAGTACTCGTTATGTCATTATGATATAAATAACTCGTTATCTGGGGTTAACCATCGGGAAAATAAACGTGAATACGATCGCTCTCGGCTTCCGTAGATCAGATTATATAGCATATATTTAAATTTTTTGCAAAAACCTAAAATTTGCTTTATTATTTATCTTTTATGTGATTTTAATGATTTTACTGTTGACAGTTTTATGACTGTTTATGAATGTTTGGATTGTCACATTTTAATATTATATAGCACTCTAGGATCCTATAAATAACTTTTCCAATGAAAATATTAAAATTAGGTCTGAGGAAGCTTGTTTTACTATTTGTTTCTGGGCACAGAGCAGCATTTTTGCATTATTTGAGATCTTTTTTGGTCAAAGAGAAAGAACTTTGTGTTTAGATAAGAGATAAATTTGCTTTATTAATTTTTTCTAAGTTGCTGATTAAGCACAGGCATTTCTAGACATCAAAAATGTTTGTTTTTCAACAGAGAAGCATTTTTCTCAGTATACATGAGCCTGATTGTTAGACCAATCTTCAACAGGATGTTTTTTTTATTTATTAGTTAACTCATCAATTTAAATCTATTAAGTTATTATCAGAACTGTTCACTTCTCAGCCTTCACACCATATTTGATTATTTGCTGAATTACATGAATTATTACTAATTGCATTGGTAATTTAGCTGTACTGACATACAAAATTATAAATATATATAAATATCTCCTATTAATTTAGCTTTATATACTTTTTGCTTCCTGCAGCCCTAAGTCTGTCATTATCAGCCTTTGTGATGCTCTGTCTTCTTTGCATAACTTTGCATGACCCCTCTCTTTGTTACAACCCTACCGCTTATTAAAGCAGGTGTAAGTGAGCCATGCATCAGTGCCCTGCAGCCCCTCAGCCTGATAAATTATTTTAATTCAGAGATAAAGGAAATCGGTTAGAGGCTATCCAGATTGTTTGTTCTGCTTGACTGGAGGATCAATTCCCTGGCTGGTCATGTTCTTGTTCATCCCCTAACCTATGGGCATGTTACTCTTAGGCTTAACGTCCCTTGTGGTGATATCAAGCTGTGGCTGAATCATTTGTACCTTAAGATGTATTAAGTAGGTAGCTTCCAGGCACAGTTTACTGTTGGTGCGATATCACCTTTTAAAGTCTCTGAGCACCAAGTGAGCAAATGTTCAGATTAAAATCCCCAGGTTATGCCTGTTCCTGGACTGGAGCGGATGGGATTTATGGAGCCAATACAGGTGTCAAACAGCTTATGCCTGAGGTGCATAATATGACAAGATCAGGTGAACAAAATCAATGCTGAACATATTTTTACACCCTGGTTATGTTGTTATTCAAGAACATGGGAAATACACAAGTTGGATCATTCTTATTCTAAAATATTCTGTAGACAGGATGTGGTCGACTTTTTAATAAGGTATTTTGACTCAAAGATTAGCATTTAGGAAACAGCTTGGCTGGATCACACCTTTGAAGAACCCCAGTAAAGATAAGGATGTCTTGATTGAGATTTTGTTCCATAAGTCTTCAAAGATTAGGCAGTTGTCCATGTAGAGTTCCCATCTGATACTTCATTAAATTTGATAACAATCAATGCTATGTGCAATATATCTCAGCAGCATTAAACTAGGTGTGTTGCCATCAGCAAGGACCCTGTTCCTGGAATGGTGAATACAGTACTGGCCAAAATGTCTCCTCAAAAACAACTTCTTATTTGCTATTTTGAGTTGCAGTTCAGAAAATTCCTATTGAGAACATAAAGTGAATGTAAACAGAAGCAATTTTTAAATATTACGTTTATGGTAAAAGTTATTGTCAAAGTTTTGATTAACAAAGCTATGTTTGATTTACCAGGAGTAAAAGTTTCAAATTAATAAAATCATCTGTTGGTAAATGTTTAAGACTAAGTTATTTTACTGATTAGGTTAAAATAATCTTCTGGCATAGTGTTAGTGTTAGTTTTGTTCATTTTGCTCACCTTTTAATATAACTATACCTGGATCAATGCTACATTTATTTGTTTTTCAGTGGCAGGTAGCACTCAACGTTGTGCAGCCTCTTGCTGTTTTTCACGTTCTATTTTCCATATAATTAGTATTTTTGGAGAAGCAACCAATTCTCTCTTAATTGGATACAACTTATGGCCTTAGTTTAAAAAAATATCCTTGTTTTAAGGAAATGACAAAAAAAATTGTTTATACTGCCTCCCAATATATATCTTCCCCATAATGATTTCCTTTGTAAACTACTTAACATTTATTTTTAAACTATTTCTTGGTTACAAGCTTCTTGACACTAAGGAAATATTTGGAACATTCAGTAAACATTTTTTTCTTCATTTTTCTGAGGGATACAATTTAAGAGGCAAGTACAAATACAAATTCTCGGAAAGAGCAGGAATGTGAACTTTGGATTTTCTGTAGGTAATACTAAGTTTAAGAAGACTAAATTCAAGCTTTTAAGTGCCAGGGTAGCTAACACTGCATGGAAAAGGAAAATATAGGGAAATAAAACACTTTCTTTATAAAAATATGAGCTATTACTTACTACTACTGGTAGGGCAGCAGACTTTTCTAATCATTTCATTCACAGGCAACACTGCAGGTCTAAGAGGTGTAACTAAGTCCATTGGTTTTCAGACAAAGCTGCACAATGATCAGCAAACTCATGGTCTATTCTGCAAAATAAAAGACAAACTAAAATGCAAGGGAACAAAATCAACAGCAATGAAGAATGTTTGAGCAGCATTAGTAACAACATGAGGAATGTGATTGTATCATGTTTTCAACAAACCAAACAATGATTCATGTGGCTGATGGTCATAACAGTCAAAGAAAGTAAAAAAAAGTCTCAAATTACTGTACCTGCAACACATCTTCGGACACACATGTATAAACGTCTGATATTTACATTTTTTTTACCCCCCCCCCTATTCGGAGTGCATCTATATCACAACGTTTTTCAGAGGTCCACAACATACAATAAATTCAGGGTTTCACCTTTGGTTATGTAATTATCAAGGCTAGGTTTAAAAAAATATAGAACACATGTTCATGTTACTTTTGCATACAGTAAATTCAGAGTGAAACATATCAGCAAAGCAGCTGGTCAGCTCTAAATTTGCATCTTAGAAAATAAAATAAAAAAAAAAAAGTAAAGTATTTTATCTGATCGATAAACCGGAAGGTGAAAGCTCGTTGAGTTTCGTCTGCCATTTCACCATGATAGAAAGTGAATGTGGCAGATATTTATGACAGGTGTTTATGTGACTGACATCTTTGCTTTAGTGTAAGTGGATCTAGATGAAAGAAGATACTCTTCCGATGCATTTCAGTGTGCTGCGTTCTCTCCCATAACTTTATACATTTCCTAAATGAGGATTTTCTTGTGTTATGAATATAAATCAAGATTTTTGTTGCCAGCAACTCAGGCCAGCCTTGTTCTGTTGACAATATGAAACAAGAAAAATAAATTTGGACTGCTGGCTGCACAAGAGTAGAGAGCCAACATACTGTTTAAGAACCAATGACGCCTACAAAGCCGACTCAGCTAAAACATAATGTCGACATTACAACCAAACATCTCTATCATATTAAAATATTCACATCTGTTCCTTACAAGACACTTTTTCACATCAAAAGAAAACATCTTTAAATTTTTATAAGTCTCTTAGTATCATCACTCCATACATTTATATATGTGAAATTAAGGCAATCATTTGGGGCCACAACTTACTCTTTTTCCAAGTCCAGTCTCAACCCTTTGAGGGTTTGTTTAATGACAAATTACAGCAGCTTTCGTCCCTGCTTCTCAGAATTTGTTCGAGGTCCCGTCCGGTTGTTGCTTTTTTGAGTGTCCACTAGTGCTTAAAGATGACTGGTCACAATGTTTTGCTTGTTGTCTGCACTCTCCAGAGACGTGGGGGTATTCCCTCTCTCTGTAACTGGCAGCACTGCAACAAAGAGAGAAACAGGAAATGGCAGGAAATTCATCATCATTCTTCAGAAAATGGCACCTTCAGAGTGGAGCAATTACCCCAAGCACAAAACTGATGTAGTGCATGCTTTCATTTCCCTTCCAGGGGTTGTACATGTTGATACCAAGACAGATAAGGATAAAGCAAGTTGAGAACAAACTTTTCATGCAATCTAGTATAAACTTTGTTAGACATACTAGTCAGCTAGTTGTGGTAAAAGGAAAGTACACCCTCTGTACTGTAATCATGTTTTAATTTTCCACAATTAACATGAGTGAAGAAAACTTTCAATTTCTTCCATGTAATAATGATGTCCAAATAAATTTAGCAAATGTGAGTCTTTGGTTTCGCATTTGTATTAAAGTGCTGAGCAGCATGACATACCATTTCAAGTGGTTTGGTTTTTTTAAAAACACATATTTCAAGCATTCATGTAAACGATATTACTGTAGTCTAAAACTAACAAGAATGGGCTCTGGGATTATCTTGCAAAAAACATTTCTGAAACAGAAATTACTCAAAAAACCCAACTTTGATCTAAGCATTTTCAAAAGTCCATCAATAAGATAATCAAAGGTTTGGTTGTTGTCAGGCCAGATGCTAAAATACGTTTAAAACTCACAGCAGAAGGGTGCCATCTAATGTAATACCTGTAAGGTAATAAGCAGAAAAACATATATTGTCTTTTTGACATTAAGAGACAATTTTAACTTGGAGAAGAGAACTTTGAAAAGGGTTAAACACAAGTTAAAGATAGTCTTGCGCTACTTGTAAAGCTTATGCCATTGTATAAATTATTGCATATCCGGCATAAAACCAAACCTTTCCCAAGAAAAGTTTTATAATTAAAGAAGAAACTGGTTTTACAACTGAACCTTCAGGAACAGCTGTCTTCAACCCTTAAGCTGCAATGTTCTAGTTATATAGACTCACACATTTATACATTACAACCCTATAATTTAAAGAGGCTGGACTCGCTTTTTACTGTCACTGTAGATTCCTCTAGGCATCTTGTATTCCTAGAACAGTGAACTTTTCCTGTGTTTTAAATTTATTTGAATGAGATAGTACTGGGGAAGCACAAGGTTTTCAAATCAAACTCTGCTGTTAGGATTATTTCTGGCACAGAAAAATCAAATCACGGCATCTCAAAACTGTGATTCGATATATAAATAGCTTAAGGTTATCGTGTAGACAGAAGCTTATATCAACATGCAATTACTCTAGTGCTACTTATATGGTATTACTGTATGCATCCAGAAAGTGTTTTATTGTGATATCATTGAATATAAATGTCATTACTGTGGAAATGTTACCAAGTTATCCATTTACATTTATTGTTATTTCATTGTAATTGAAAACTGTACAATTTTAGTAGTCTTGTCAACACTAAAGGCTAAGATGCTTCTGAAGAGAAGTGGTCACATTAAGAGCAAAATCAATATACAGTATGATGCAAAATAAACTCAGTAAAACCACAATCACACATTAAATACTCTCTTTATCTTGTTTCTTAGCAAACAGACTGATCTACAATGCGTGCACTGTGATTCAGCACGTTTTGGCATAAATGGTATAATACTGGACAAAGTTAAGACTCTTCTTTTATTTTGTAGCTCTTACTAAGCACAGGTCAGTAAAACGGTAATCACTAGCTCTATTCTCTTTACTGTATAAAGCCAAACAAACCTTTAGACTAGTGTGTAGGATTGTTTCAAGTTGGCAATATTAATGAATGTTAGAAAAATGTAGAACTCGTACTTGTTTCATGGATATGCATATATGTGCAGGATTTAATAATAAATAAAAAAATGGATGTACTTCAGTTATGAAGGAACTTGAAAACTGTTTGAATATCTGCTTTCTGTGGAGAATTAGTTAATCTGTTTATTGGAAATCAACACCAATTTAGTTGTTACTGAACTACTATTACATTGGTTTGAAGGAGAAAAATGAGTCCATGCAATCTTCAATTTAAAATGAAAACAATGGATATTTTCTTAAAGGAAATGAACAACTTTGTAGATGTAGGTAAAATGCATTAAAAAAACACCATGACTGCTAATTGGCCTTGAGCCTAATATAACTTTGCCTGTTTCTGTTTTCTTTTTAAATGGAGTTTCAACTCAAATTGCAATTCCTTCCTCATGAAGTGGTTATGTTGTTTTGGTTACACCCTCTTGGGTGAAACATTTTGCCGAGTAACGGTTCTGTGTCTTAGCTATTTGTGCTTATTAAGATGCACACTATTAGAGACGAGCGTCCTCTTTTCAAACAGAGCAGCTGTTGTATAATTCTCCACCTCAATAATTTGAGGATTTCCACAGTCTCATAGGAGTTGAAGACATTCTGTATGCAATCATAGCAGCAGCAGGCGCGAGGCAATTATAACAAACATGCTAAGTGTTTTATCTAATTCTCTTATTGTGGCTTCTTAGCAAAACATGGTTATTTACATTTGTTTACCTTTGGGGAAAAAAAACTACACCTCCCAGTGCCAAATGGACAAATGCAAGTTTTACAAGATGTTTTAAGTATAACGCATTGTGCTGTTAAATTGGCTTGAAGTTTTGTCAGGTTAGTCACAAACCTCAATGCATTTAATCGGGATTTTTTTGTGATTGATCAATATAAGAAGTGCATAATCTGAAAACTGTGGCATGCATATGTATTCAGTTCCCCAGAGTCAATACTTTGTAGCTGTAATACCAGCTACAAGTCTTTTGGGCTATGTCTCTCACAGCTGTGACATAGAGAGACTGAAATTTTTACCCTTCTCCTTTTCGCAAAATAGCTCAAGCTCAGTCAGATTGGATGGAGAGCATCTATAATCATCAGCTTTCAAGAGTTGCTTCAGATTCTCAATTGGATTTTGGACATTTTAACACATGAATATGCTTTGATATAAACCATTTGATTGTACCTCTGGCTGAGCATCTACCCCAGTCTCAGGTCTGTTGCTTAGCATAATTTAGCTACCCAGCAGTGTTGACAAGCTTACCTTTCCCTGTTGAGCAAAAGGATCCCCAGAGTACAGTACTGCCACTACCAGTTTTGCATGGAGCACACTGCATACTGGAAGTCTTTTGGCTTCCTTTCAACAGTGACTTTATTCTTGGCACTCTTTCATAAAGGCTTGATTTATGGAGGGCACAATTAATAGTTGTCCTACTGACAGATTCTCCCACGAGCTTTGACTCTCTGGAGCTCCCCATAAAGTTACCATGCAACTGTGCCAGTTTAGATGGACAGCAGCGTTTTTGTAGGTTTTCAGCATTATCATAGCCTTTCCAGTTTCAGATGACAAGCTGAACAATTCTTTGTGAAAAGTTGTAATGTTGTACACATAATCCCTTATGTGTCTGTTGGTTTTCTTTTGAATTATTAGGTGACTTCTGATGGCAAATGGTAGCACTGGATTATATTTGGAGGGTATCAGAATAAAGTGGGTCAATATTTATCTACACCACACTTTTCAGATTTTTAATTGTGAAAAAAATGGAAAAAACTTGCACCCTTTTCCTTTCACTTCTAAGGTTTTATTACTTTATGTTGATCTTTCATGTAAAATCTCAGTTATCACATTCAAGTTTTTGCCTATAAAATGCCAAAATGGTTTTGCATGGCACTGTACATTGCATATGTTAAGTTTATTTTCTCAAATGTCATGAGAAAAGCAAGGTTTACATTTTAAAGTGGGAAACCAAAGCATGGACAGAAAGAGGGGCACAATGCCAATGCTAATTTACACAAAAAAGAAAATACTTAATGACGTGTCTATTTCTACAAAATGAAGGCAGATAATGTCTGTCAGGATCTCTGAGGTTCACAATTATTAAGGGTATTTTGTATGAAGACTATAAAATAAAAAAATAAGACTATAACATAGAAACTGTGGTTTTATTAGAAGATAGGATATTAGCAAATGTAATCGAATTTTATCTCGATGGGAGGGACTTTCATTAGGATGGAGCACCGGTTGAGTGAAGAAACTTACTGCAATTAGCTTTCAGGGAATGACTGATAGAAGACCAGCAGCCCCATGCACATCTTCAGTCGCTACTGTGGTTTAACTAGAATGATATAAGGGTCCTATTTTTTATAAAAGAAGTGACATAAAGAATGATATAAGGGCTAAATCTATGAATGAACCCATACATGGGCAGAGCAGAGTGGGGGGAAAAGAAAACATGGTGCAGACTTGGTCTAAAGTTGACTATTTGTACATGGAGTTCACAGTTGGAGATTCTCTGCTTGAATTGTTATCACACTACTGGAAATACTCTTTAGAGACACCTGGACAGGGTACACAGGAGGCAGGAGAATATGCATGGAATGTGAAATATGTGAAAACATTTTGAAATCTGATAATATTAAACCCCCACAATAAGTCTCATTGAAGTGCAGTCTTCATGAAGCACTGTCATCAGATGCCTTTGCCCTCTGCAAGAAGTGTAAGCTATGATCTTGAGGTCCAGATATGAAGATGAGGTTTTAGGTTTGACAAAGTTGTATCTATTTTTGAGACTCCTAGTTTGAAGTAAGAAAGGAAATGTTTCCAGAGGAGGGCTGATCATTTTACCCTGTTGCTATTTTGCACACTAGCAATTTTAGGCAATTTTACCGCACATTTCACACAAAATGGTGCCGTTTGTCGCAGGGACATTTTGTACCCACCACTTGTCATCTTGTACCTGTTAGGGGGACATTTCTTACCCACTTTGACAACTGATGATTTAAAGTAATTCTCCATGCTCTGCCTATAGTCCACTGTAAAATAATGGGGTTAAATCAAATAAATATCTGTCAACTTGAGTTTGAGTTGGTTATTTAGGTGTGATCAGGTGGTATAATCTTTTATCACAAGAGTCAACTGGCCCAAATACGAGTAATCAGTCTCCAAAAAATGTTATGAAATCAGTTGATATGAATAAACAAATCAAAATGGTTTAGGTAGATGGGTAGCAACTGGTTTGTTCCCAGATATGGTATGGGAGTATGGAAGTAATAAATGACCCTTTAGACCCTTAGGAGAAAACAGTGACAGACAAAATAAACATGAAGCACTATAGCACCTCAGCAGGCTACCTCTCAGCTACCATTGATGCTACATTTGGTGTTTGCTTTGCAGCAGAACTAAAGAGCTATTTCACAGTTTTTTCATGAGTCTGGGCTGTATTTGATCATCACTATTACAAGCTCTAAAGTACAGATCAAATCTGAAGTGGATAGTTCTGCACTAAACAATTAAAACTTACACCTTGAGAGTCATGAAACCTTTGTGCGATACAGAACAACACAAAAGAATTGTATTTTTCATAGTTTTTGGTAATAGGACCATCAGAATTAGAAAGTCATAAATACCTTAATAAGTGAAATATCCATTAAATTCTAGATTGATTATTTATTCTTTTCAACACGTTTTTTTTTTAAACTTTAACTTTACTTACCAAAAAACACGATTTTTGTGAACCCAGTACCATGTATCAGCATTTCTCATTAGCTAGTTGTCATGTTAGACTTTTTGTTTACAGATATCACAGATGTATGATGGCTCTCACTGATTTTTCCATAAGGATGGAATATTTAGAAACTAATTTACAGTTCCATAGAAGTCATTATGAAATGCATAGTGGATCATCACACACTCGCCGCCATGGTGTAATCTTCAAAGAGGAGTTCTGTTCATACATACTGAGGAGCTGCTGAGTAAGCTCAGCTGAAATTCTGACATTTCTCATAAGGGTACTAGTGGCAGAAAACTTCCACAATCTCTGCTGTGAAGAAGAAATGTCTTTTTTTATACTCAGCAGCATAAAAACTACATATAGTGCCATGAAAAAGTATACAACCCCTTATAGATTTCTTCAGTTATTGTTTTTTTGTCACAGTTGCTTGTTTCAGACAGTCAGTGAATTTTTAATATCAAAAAGATAAATTGAGTAGGTACAAACGCCGTTTTCAAATGTTTTATTTATTAGGCTTGAAAATCTATTCAAACCAGTATAGGCCTTTGTATGAAAGTAATGCCCCTAAACCTAATAACTAACCTAACTAATCTAAGCACCACTTTTCTTTGCAGAATTAATTCTGTCACACTGGAGAGTTTAAGGTCTAGAGACTTGACTAATTTATTTTAAGCCTTTTTATTCTCTAGCTGTTGAACTCATTTTGTCCCTTCACTCCATGCTGTTATGAGGCACAGTGCCGAAACACGAAATTGCTTCTGCGCAAGTTACTCACCAGGTCGTTGCTCGCTTACCAAAGAGTGAGTGATTTAGTTGACGCCGCCCATGTCAGCATGTTGTGTTGCTGGCCGTAAGAGATTGAGCAGCCTTTCCTCTGACTACATCCCCCAGAATGCTGTGCAGTTGTGGGTAGGAGTTCACTGAAATTACTGAAAATTCTATGGGACGTATTCTCTATTGATATTGATCATGTGTCTATTGCAATATATATTGTTATTGATTTATTGCCCAGCCCTATTTTAAACCACAATGTTTGTTTTATTCATACTAAGATGTTGTCGTCTTTCCATACCTGGGTTTTGCAATATCCAAATTTTTATTCTGCCCCACACAGAATATCTAACCACATCATGATTAATAATGACAAACAATTTTAAAGCTAAATAGGAATTTAATTTTAATGCATCATATGTTTTCTAAGACTAACAGATAGGAATGCACTAAATATGTCATGTGTCCACCTGGATGGATTGTGCACCCTTGAACCTGCTCACTTCTGTGGCAAAAAGAAGCCATGGCTCTTTTTTTTATTGCCACATTAAGACACTGTTTGCTCAAGGGGAAGCTGAGAGCACCGCATTAGACCTGTTAAGATCTACAAAACCTTCTCTCTGCCAAGAAGTCATCCCTATTCACAGTTCAGGGGCCTGGCAGCTGTTTTCTGTGGGACTGGATTTAAAATGATTATAGCGTTTGCAGAAAGGAGCCAGTCGAGACTGCCAGAAAGAGATCCTGCAGGTACAGCAATTATGTGGGGAGACTTTTATAGCCTCAGAGCATGAAATGATATTAACTAACAAAACTGCAGGCGGTTGATGGAATTATTAAAACCAAATGACTCAACAGCTACTTCACCTGATTTCTGAAAATCACTTTGCAGTTTAGGGACAAACAGGCTTTGATTGCTGAAACTTATATTAAGCCATATTCTAGCCAATTACTATTTTATTTTCTGTGCAGATTGAGTTCAGCTTCATTCAAACCTCAAACTCACTATTGATGTTTTCACTAATTCATTTAGCGCGGTTGTTCTGCCCATTGACAGCAGCACCACTTTTTTTTTTTAAACAATGATCAGAAGCTTCATTAAAGGTATTGACAGAAAAACGGTGACAAGCTTGAATGTACTTTACTGCACCATTACAGACATTTGTTGTTCCAAAATACTTTAGATAAACACAAATTCAGAAAAAATGGAGCTTCTATAAAAGCAGGAAAAGGAAAATGATAGAACTGATTTGCAAAGCAAAATAATCAACAAAATAAAATTTGAATTTTCTTTCAAGTTGACTGCTGTCAACTTGAATGAACCAATATTTCTTTAAAACTTATGAAAAACCTTCTGTTTGCAGATTACATTTAGGTGCTTTATTCAACAGATTGTTTTTACAGGTTCTGGTCATTTTGTTTTATTTCTGGTTGTATTACATTGATCAATTTGTACCCATTTTGTCAACCTTTCATCACCCACTTTGACAACCAGTGATATTAAGTACTTTTTCATAATCTTCTCACAGTGTGCTGTTGACGAATGTTGTCAAATGTCTTTAATTATTACATCTAGAAGCAGAGTTATTTTGGTTTGATGATGGTCAATCTCCAATATATCCCAAACAATGTTCAAAATGACTCTAAATGGAATAACCATGAAATATAAAATCTTCAGAAAACTATATACAATTAAATTATACTATCACAATACCCCACCGCATGTCCCATCTAGTCCCTATCTTAGATTCAGCAGTTTTTCTGCATTTTGGATATGTATGGTTGTACTGCGTATGTAGCAAACTAAATCCAAATCAGATAATTTCTTCTGAGCACTCGACCTGAGTTTAATGTGTGTTTAATCCAAACATATCTTTTTAAAAGACTGTTTTTCAGCCAATATAGAAATAAGACATTTATTTCAGTGATATACTTTTATACATTCTATTAAAAAGAACATGATAGCTTTGAATTGATATTTCGTAGCAGTCTTTGTTGTGCATATGTCTTCTGCATTATTAATAGAAAGAAACACTAAAGTAGGATCTCTGCAGCTCACGAAAACTGTAAACTAACAAACCTTTAATTGCTAAAGACAAGGATTTGTGATGTTAAAGGTGTGGTATAGAAGCCATAATACACAAAGGGGAAAAGAAGGAAAGTCTTATTATTGGACCTTAGCGAAGGTATACAGTCCCCACTTAAGATGCATGTCTTCTTGATCATTCTCATCAAACAAACATGCACAAAAAGATTATGTTTCCTCCAACTAGACAGAATTAAAAAAGCCATTAACATGGTATTCATTCTATCAATCTTGCATCATGTTCACACATGGCTGTAGTGTATTTTATCTAGGAATATCAGAGTAAAGGGGGAAAGAAAAGCACAATATATTTTTTTAGATCCTTTTTCACATAATGTATAATTTTCCAAAGCAAGCATCCTGCCACTTCCCACTTGTTCTGCCACATAAAATCCTGATCAACTACATTGAAGTTTGTGGTCATAACATAGCAAAATGTGAAAATGTCAACTGGCATGAATACCTTTGCAAGACACTGTGTATTCTGAAAGCAGCAATCACTACAGAAGCCCTTTCTTTCATATCTCGCTGACTTGCATGGTGCATGTGATCATAGCTAACGTTGCTGCAGTTTTTCTGAGCACTTCTATAGGTCCAGATGACTTACAGATAAACATGAATACATGTGGAGGAAGGTGACTAAATAAATTTCTCATGTGAGCAAGGATCAGTGTAGGGGAAACAAAGCAACATGTCTAAGTTATTGCTGACAATGCTACCAGTAAGTAGCACAACTGCAAGAAAGGGATGGTGGTAACCAAGCAGAAGGAAAATAAAGCACATTTTCTTTCACAGTGGCATTACCTGATATCCACATTCTTTTTTGCAGATTTTTGAAGAATGTGAAGCCTGTTTTTTTGTTGTTTTTTTTTCTTACACCTCAATTATCTTGATATTGTGTGCACATAAGAACATCCCTGATTTCTCACGTCCAAACTAATAAGATGAACAGGAAGGAACAGAAGTGTTTTTCTCTGTAAATATGAATAATAAATGAGGATTTAAAGCAATGCATCAGTATCAAGCTATGAAAAGAGGACCTGCAGGCCCTTTTTCTTCCAGGCCTGTACACGGATAGCTTGTATACTGGGTCATAATTTTGTGTGGACATGGTCAGGAGGGAGAAACAGGAACAGATGGAGCAATTGGCTGTTTTCTATAACAGCCTTCAGAAGCTTAATGTGTACCATGTGACAACTATCATTTCAAGCCAAAAAAAAGAGAATCTAAATACTTTTTTAACATAAATTCAGAGTCTCATTTTCTAAGTTTTCATCCACAGAGTCATTGTTATGGAAAATCAAAGGTAGAGCTCTCAATGTCAAGATAAAAACTAAAAGAAATGTTCCAAAGAAGAGTGAATCACACAAGGATTTATAATTAAAATAACTATTTTAGTGCCGCTGAAAATGATGCAAGAAGCTGTTGAATTATAAATCCTAATTTTCACACATTTTGCATTTTAGCTCAGTTTCATTTGAATACATAAAACTTTGCAATACTATTCAGTCAAGGCTCAATATTCTTAATGCAAAACAGCCTACACAGGTTTTTAGCCTTGATTTGAGTTCCTTTAAATCAAGGCTAAAAACCCACCTGTTTAGAGCAACCTTTGATTAGTTGTACGTGGAACATTGATTAATATTTTCAAAATATATTTGCTTGATGATCCTCATGATTTTGATACATTGATATTTGCTCAATGATTTTGATGATTTTCATGTATATTTGCTTGATGATTTTGCTGTACACTTGATTGATGTTTTTATGATGTGAAGCACTTTGAACTGCCTTGCTGCTGTAATGTACTGTACAAATAAACCTGACTTAATTTTAACACTTGCTGAACACAAGCTACATATAAGTTTTTGTTCTAACATTTATTGAAAGTAAATGTTAGAAGATGTGTATCTACAGAAAACTTTATGTCTAACCCCTGCAGGGAAGTGCAGAGCTGAAGCTTTTCCACATGGACAGAGACATAATATCTGTACCACAGACCAGAACAACCTCTTTAAGAGGCATGAGGGTGAAAAGGACATTAGCACAAAAAACTATTATAACTGAATCAAGTTGGGAAATGAGACATAGCAGCTTCTCATTACCTTGTGTGCACATTATGTCTACAGGCACTTGCTACCCATGAGTTATTCTGATCGTATATATCATGGTGTTAATTGGTGCTTGTATTGTAATGTGAAAATCTCCAAAGACAATGTGAGAGTTATTCTCAGGAAACAGCTTCTCCTTTCAAGCAAAATTGTTCAGCAGACATTCAGACCTGCAATGGAGGAATTTAAAAAAGCAAACAAGTGCTACAAAATGCTTTGTTGCTGAATTGCTGGTGGAAAACTGTCAACTGAGTTTTTAATTTCATATTAAATAGGTTTCCATTATTGTGACAGTTTCCATATGAACTGTCTCCTTTGAAGATATTCTTTCTGGCAACAAAGTGTTTTAAGTTCTCATTTAAATAATTCTAACCTCTGTGTCTCAAGCACTTTGAAATTAACTATCAAAGGAGAGGCAAGCACTTCACAGAAAAGCCATTTTTTACATTTTAAAGAGAAAAACTCAGTCCAGTGTGCAGCTATGCATCTAATATTGCTACAGATACTATGACTATGAATATACATTACTTAGGATTTCATATTCTATTTATCATCATATGTATTTGTACGACTTGTTGGAGAACAAAAGGTAAAATAAGAAAAGTAGGGAGCATCTAACTTGCATGTTGGTTTTTAAAAGGGTAAAATGAGGATGCAGTGCAGGGAATGCAATTAGATAAGATACAATAGATACAAGATTAAAAATACTGTCCAGTGCTGATTTACTTTCACTGACAAATAGACACTGAAAAAAACAGCAGGGTATTAAAATCTGGATTTACAAAGCAGAATATCAGAAATTATGTGGTGTATTTTCCAGTACTGCAAGAATTTTTTTTGTTTTGTTTTTTAACTGCACTGAAATTAAAAATAAGAGCTAAATCTGCTTTTTATGTTTTTTGGGTTGATGACATCACAAGAGGCACAACAACTGACCTACTTGGAAATAGAAAACACTGTAGGAGACAAATTTGAGTTGCATTTGGATAGCAAGAGGTGCAAATACAAACAAAAAAATAACATGTAAAATTATTAAAAATGACTCTGAATCAGCTGCCTGTTGTGATGTCACAACATGCATATACCGGTGAAGGCTTATTTGGCATTTGGTGAATTTGATCTTTATCATAAAACAAATTCCAAACGAACTGTAAAACAAACCAATAACCAGTATGTCTTGTTGGTCTACAGATAATAAACTATATCTCAAAGGAGTTTGACTGGTTTTACTGACAAATCTAATAAATAGCTTTAAAAAAATGTCAGTAAAATTTAACAACATATTCAGTGGGATTTTTCCATGGCATCAAAAGTTATCAAAGTTATGGTGCTGCAAGTGCAAACAAAGTCTGAATTCAATAATTTCTGTAAAAAAAATTTTTTTACCCATATTTAATACAAAGGATATAAAATGTTAACTTTTTTTTGTTTGTTTGTTTGTTTGAACAGCATAGAAAAGATAATTTATGAAAAGTAAATCTTTTAAACATGGACTGCAACTTTATAGATGTGCAAGTTACCTGTGAAACATTTTGTAATGTACCCTCATAATATTTACACAAAGAAATGAATGTTTTAATTGGTGAAACCAAAAGAGAATATCTTCCCACTTCACCTCAGTCCATCTTAAAATTATCTCAGCTCAGATAAGATATTAGTGTCTCTAAATCTGAATTCTGGATTTTTTTTCCTCATGGTAGACTTTTGCTTGCATATGTAGAAATAATAATAACATTCAGTCTGTTTACTTCAGAGATGTACTGGTGCTCATGGAGCGATTTCCATTACAGAAGAAAGCCTCTTTTTAATGCTGCAGCTTCTGAGGGCTTGAAGATCCCTAACTCAAATCTTTATGGCATAAATTTGAAAAATGATGTTTTTTATTTTTAGCCTTTAAACTTTATGTGCTATTGTAAATAAAAGCAAAAGCCTTGCCAAAAGAGATGGTTGAAGATGTAGAGCGAGTGTTTAAAATAATTTCAAGTAGTCAACAGCACAAATTACATAAGTTCTGAGAAAAAGTATTTGGCCCCCTTACAGATTGCTTCTGTCTTTGACTATCACTGATGCTTCAGCTCATTAACAAAAATGCAAAATGCAGTCTAAAAAGTATAATTTCCTTCATTTGGGAAAACGTTATCCAAACCAACCTGACCCTATAAAAACAATAATTGTCGACCTTGTTAAATGACAAATTGATTGCGGTGAATGACATTTTTTGAAAACCAAGTTTAAGTTCATTAGCTACAACCAGGGCTGATTACTGTCAGATTTTTAGAATGGCTAAATTACTTCAATGGCACCTGTCTGACAACATGTAGTAGGTTAAAAGATTTCAAAACACAACAAATCATGCCTCTGTGCAAAAGAAACCAAACCTTTACCATTTTTTTAGGCTTTGGGGCAACAATAAAACCACAATAAGTCATTAACAACAAATATATTAAATATGAAGTGGTGAACCTTCCCAAGAGTGGGTGGTCTACAAAAAATACTGCAAAAACCTGTTAATGACACATCCAGAGGGTTACAAAAAAACGCAGAGCAACATCTCAAACTCAACAGGCATCAGTTTCCTCAGTTAAGGTCAGTCTTAAAATTCAATAAGTAAACCATGTAAAAACATTTAAGTTGTACAAAAAGCAACATTTGTTTTGCTTTGAATCTAAATTGAGGAACTAAATTGCAATTCATCTGGGACTGACTTCTGTATAGCACAGATGTACATATAACATGATGCCTGGATCCTGTTTGCTGACATTAATCCAAAGGCAGCGGGGATTTTCTGCCTCTTGCTGCTTCTTGCCTCACACCCCTGCAGGGCTCTTAGATCCACACTCGTTCCTACTCACACACACACAAACATCCACAGATGAACACGATAGGTTATAAATATTCTGGCAAGGAATGGCTATATGTGCAGCACAACATACCAATGTACACCGAAGATGTTACACACACTGTGTTTATGTCAACCCTGCCACCAAACTCTCTGTCAGCAATGTCTTGTGTGGAAACCCCCCCGCTGCCGTTTTTCACATCTGCTTATTTGATAATGCTCATTTAGGCAGAGTTGTCCATGAGCTCAAATATAAGCAGTGCCGTCACTGTATTCATCACTGTGCCGTCACCGTACTGCTACTGCTTGACCTGTCAAAGCTTCAGGTGCTGCAAGTTTTGTTTGTGCCTTCATCTGAGTGTGAGAAGCGTGCCGTTTGGAAAGCACGTGTGCAACGCAACACGTCACATTACACCGTGACAGTCTGTCACAGTGAATTAAAGCTGGAACACAAACGGAGGCAGGCGTTGGGGAAAAAAATCGTTAATGCCACAGTGCTCTGGTTCACCACAAGCAAGACCTGTCGGTGACAGAAGTAGCAGGAATTAGACTGAATGGAAGCAACAAAACTGACTTTCATCTTTGTTGTTTTCATTCAACAAGTCAATTATGGTCCAAACATAGGTTGCATAACCTATGGACAATATTTGCTGCATGATATGACATGGCAGAAGCAGCTTAAAACTGGGTTACCATCAATTATTTCCATGTCAGCAGCAAAAAAAAAAAAATCTATAAGTTTTGATAGTTGTTTTTTTTCTGTCAGTTTGACAAAACGAGACCTCAGCTCTTATCTAATCTTTTAGCTCATAACTTACTGACAGAATAAAAAGGCTTACTGTCTAAAATGTCAGATTTATCAGCACATTTGGTAAAGAAGGCAATGAATGAATCCAGAAGAACCATAACCAGCTAGATTCATCTGAACGTCTGGTGTGGTATCTGTCACTCAGCCGACATTTAGACATCCTTCAAATCCTGTAACTAGTGAGGTGGGACCTCGCTTGAACTCCCTTGTTCTCCGCCGTGATCTTCAGATATGGATTGAAGGACCGCTGAACCGAAGCACAGAACAACATCAACAGCTGGAGATGTTGCCTCTTATTAACTGTTCTAAGCTCAAGTACAGTAGTAAACTTTTTCTGCAATAAAACAGAACTCAAGAATCCTCTCAGACAATAAATGCCAGAATATCATAATGTTATGCAAATTAAATGTAACTGTGTAACCCATGTTCTACTTCCCCTAATGTGGCATAAACTTGAAGTTATTGGATTATTTACCCACTTAGCATAAAGCGAACAATACACATCACATTGCACACATCATCATTGCTGTGGTGGGGGCAGTATCATGCTGTGGGAAGTTGGTGAGGGTTGATGGAACGCTGGATGGTGCTAAATCCAGGGCAAATGTGGATGAAAACATGCTGCGAAAGACAGAACATAGTTGTAATCAAGAAAAGAAATTTGAAGGGCAGAGTTTTGAATGAGATGGAAAAAAAAGAAATCCTGCTCTTATTATTTTGAAAGAATAGTTACCCTTCATGTGTCATTTTCCTTCAACGTCATAATTATGGGCTACTTTGTGTTGTTCTATTTCAAATAATCCCAATTTAATTGGACAAGTATATATAATTGTTCAAGAAATATACTTTTGCAAAGTGCTGTACATAAGAACAACTAAGTCCGTTTTTATGAATCTTAGAAGAGAGTTTCTTTAGTTTTCTTAATTCTTTATCAAAAAATAATGTTCAGGTGTTACCAGTTGTAAAGATGGTGGATTAACTGGATAATGTGTTAAAAGCTTTAATATTTCTTTTTGCATCTGAAGCAAATTACAAAAAGTATTGCATATATTGTGGATGCATTGTTTTAATTTTCTTCACAAGTGTTTACTACATATATAGTCTTTAACTGTGGTTCTGGTAAATTAAGCACCATTTTATAATTTGTGCAAACAAAAGGGAAGAGGAGCATTACACAAAACAAAAACTGTCATTATCTTTTTCTCCATGTCAATCACAATGCACCACCTCCAAACCAGCCTCCTCCATCTCAGGCCCCCGCAGGCATTTCTCACATATGTGCATTACAACAGTGACTTAATGAAACGCCTACAATCACTTATCAACACCAGATGTAGATGCCTGCCAGTTGTGCTACCAAGCATAAAAATTACCATGTTGTTTCCCTTGATAATAGTAGCTGCTGGCAATATATCCCCCAATTTACAAACTAAATTACAAACTAGATCTCATTTTGCCCCACTGTAATTGTGTTTTTGGATATTTTATTATAAGCCTCGGAAATGGCTTCATCACTTATCTTCTGCAACAACTTCAAACATATAGAAAAACACAATCTTTTTATAAAATATTTAACAGGCTGACAAACTTACTAATATCATTAATAATTTGCAGCATAATAATATTGCATTGCATGCCATACCTTTAATTTTTAATTAGCTGTCCTATTTCAGCACAGACATCAACAAAACTGTGATTTGTTGTGAAGCTCAGTGAAATGGAACATATACAGGTGGTTTATCTTCTCTTGCAGAGGAGTGTTGCTTTTGTTTACTGTTCTTGCAGAATATGCACGCTTATATTATAAATGACGACAGTAATGCTTGAGGGGTAAATAAAACAAATATCAACTGCAAGTCAGCATTTCTAGATTTATTTTTTAAATAATTTCCTTCTCTAAGGCATGCTGATGTGGATGAATGTAACCTCTGTAGTTGTTTCTTTGATGATTACAGTACATAAGAGCTACCGAGTCAATTTTCATGAATATTAGTTGAGAGTTTAAGCACAACCATTTAAGAATGCTTAAAAAAAAGAGATGCAGATGCTTTTTTTTTTCAAAACTGTGAATTCCACATGGGGAGGGGATTTATGGCATTTGTGTTTGGGGGAATGTGTTTGATATTTGTGTGCTGGTTGAGGGTGGCCCTGTGGGGGAATTCATGTTGAAGTTCATGGGGGATGGGAAGTTCATGGAGTTGAGACTGGAGTTCGTTGGGGGGTTGGGGCTGTGTCTGGATGGAGTTGGGGGTCGGGGTGGGAGGTCAGGGTATCCTTCATTCCCTTATAACCTTTTGCACCACCTCGCACGTGTTCTTTTTTCTCCTTTTCCCTTTTTTTTGTCTTGGTGTCCATTGTATTTGAAATAAACCCAAAGCAATTTCAAAGCAAGTGAGTCGGGCTGGGCAATAAATCAATAACAGTATATATCGCCATGGACACATGATCAATATCAATATAAAATACATCTGATAGAATCTTCAATAATTTCAGTGAACTGCTATCCACAACTGCACAGCATTCTGGAAGATGTAGTCAGAGGAAAGGCTGCTCAATCTCTTACGACCAGCTACACAAGGTGGGTGGAATCAACTAAATCACTCACTCTTTGGTAAGCGAGCAACGACCTGGTGAGTAACTTGCGCAGAAGCAGTTTCGTGTTTCGGCACTGTGCCTCATAACAGCATGGAGTGAAGGGACAAAATGAGTTCAACAGCTCGAGAGTAAATTTTGGATAGAACAGGAAAAGTCACGTCACCAGTCTGACAGTATTTCAGAAATTTAAAACAAAAAACGAATCAATAATTATCGATATTGACTGACATGAAACATATTTTTCAGCCATATCGCCCAGCCCTAAAAGCTAGAATACATATGTCAAGGGGAGCATTTACAACAAAAGTCATAATGCTCCAGTTGTGAAAGTAAATCTGTTGGGCTCCTCCTTGGTACTCAGACAACAATTCTGAGTGCTACACTGCTGGACAGGATATGTTTAAAAAAAAAAAAAGAACAACATGTTTTTAACATAATCTCAAGGGTAACATTTCCAGGCACTTTGAACAATTTCAATATAACAGGCATTTCACTCATTCGTTATACTTTGTTTGTGAACAAAGTTAGTATCTAGGTTCTTAAATGGAAATTAATGACCTACTGTTTCCATCGGGTTCAGTTGTGGATAGCAAAACTCTAAATTCAACTATCCATAACAATCATTTTATTTATAACTCTTTTAATATCTCTTTAGGGCTCTCACTAACTATGGGTGGTGCTGTGTCTTTAAAATATGTAAAATAACTTTGTTTAAAATGATTACAATTCAAATGAAGTATGACAGTACATTCTCAGTCAGTTCAAAGCAAAGGAGTGGGAATGCTAAATTACTCTTGTTAAGAAACTTCATTGTGTGGTGTGGAATAGAAAGCTGTATTTATATTTAAAAATATAAATAAAAAATAAGAGATAGAGCTAAAATGCTGCCCTCTCAGCACAAAACAGCATCTGATCACAGATGACAATCAATCATGGGAACTCAGAAGCATTTAGCAGCATGAGAGCAAAAGATTTAATTCGCTTTTGCAAAAACAAACAAAATAAGTTAAAATTGAAGAGTGTGTGTTGGCCAGGATAGTATGTTCTTCCTCATAACTACTGAATGCACAAGAAAATATGTCATTGTTACATTTAATTTTAGTTTCATCTGCACCCAGGATGGCTAAAAAGGGACCCTTTGAAATTCTTCCCCAGACACCCATAATGATTAACGAATTCCTTGTAGCATAGAATTTGTCCAGCATCAAATTAGATATTTTACCTCAGTTGTTCAATGTATGGTGCCAAGTAATCACTTTGAAATCTTCATTTCATTTATCTGGTATTTAAAACACACTGGTGCATTAGAGGAGGTTTTAGTTCTTTTTTTGTAATTATTCAAATCCAATTAGTTTATTCATTCAGTGGAGCCGTGGTGTGTCGTTGCTTCTTAAAAACTAATTACACTCAAGATTAAAGTTCCTTTTCACAGATTTATTGATAAAATGTGAATTTTGTGTGGTCTTTTTTGTGCATTGGAGACTGTAGACATCAATGCTCTTCCTCCAGCACACAAGAAGCTGCCAGACACCTACTTGCACAAATTGCCATGAAAACTATATCAATCCAGTCCCAACCCTCTAAATGTATTTTTCATTTCTATATGATAAAGTTAAGATCATCACTACTTTCAGAGCTTCATTTAATTGAAAGCATGCATGCATACTGTAACCTTTCAGAAAAAAAATGATATCAGACTCTGTTGGGCAAATGTACAACCTTCACCAGCTCAGAGTCAGTAAAATAAATTGTTTGATTAATCTTAGTCTAAGCATTTCAAAAATCACATTCAATAATCTTTTGATTAATTTCTACATCCTGTCAGCATCCACATAAATTTCAAGGGAGCAAGGCAAAGCTAAAGGTGGGCCTCATGCACAAACTGGAGCTATGTTTTTTCAGACATAATGACTCATTAAACGCTTCATAGACTAAAATGTTTCTGCAGTAACCACTGTCTTCAAAGACCACAGGTGATCCTGCTGAGCTTAAATACCCCACAGATGAGCCTAATCAACCGGCTGTGTGATCTCAAACAAGGGGAAGTCTCAGAATCCTTCAAACTGGTGTAAAACCTGTGAAAAACAGTTTGATTTGGCTCTGTCATCGTTATCTTTGCACATCTTGATAACAGCACCATGTCTTGTCAAACAGCTAAATTAGTTTGTCCATCACTTCTCCCAGAGTGTGTCCTGCCTGGCCTAAACTTTGCCTTGAAAATCTTTATTTGCTTCCTTTCAAAAGAAGCTCCTAATGAGCAGTGTCACTCTGAAGTTTCAGCTTAATTTAGGAGTGCAGTAAGTTCCTCTTTCTGCTGCTTCATTCTGTAGGAAAAGTTAAATATAGATTTAAAAATAGCCATATTTTCAGAAGAAAGATGATTGTGAGTGAGGTTCCTTCACAATTATTTTAAATTTCAGAATTAAACCAGGAGAAAAATAGACTTAAAAATAAAATTATACATTGAATAAGTAAGGACATTTAGCACATGGATAAATTAGTACAGTTTCATTTTTAACATTATTTTGGCAGCTTTAGTTCTCTAGAATCCTCACCCTTCAAAACACTAAGGTCTTGACTACTGGATAAAGAAATAATATATTTTTTATATATATTTAGAATTTTTGCAAGTTTTCAACCTATACATAAGCTTGTGACTTATAATTAAATTGTTCTGGCATTATTCTGGTAACACGAAAGAAAATCATCTTCATTTTCATTGTATTAGGAATTTAGTGAAATGATTTATGCTTATTGGAGCATAGTTTGATGTTGGCTGTTTTCTGCGTGGTACTTGGATATACTTTAATATTGCATTTAACTGCCCCATCCAATTAGGTTGAGCACTGCTGCCAAAAACATCTAAATCAAATTTATGCAAAGTATGGGCGATTTAAAGGGAGAATTGTTCTACTTTATTTTCAGGTTTTTTTTGGCTGTTTCAGTATGAAAGCTAATGTGCAAATAAGAGCTGTGTGGAACAGCAGATGCAAAGCTGTAATCAGACAAATTATTGTTATTAAAAATTTGTATAGTTGCCCAGAGTAATGAGCAAAGTGACTCACACTGTGGCCCTGTTTACCTGCCTGGGTTGACTCAACCCAACTCTACTCAACTCAACGGTCCACTTGGCAATTTGCAAGCATGAATAATGAGGCAGTGATGCACAGGAGGCCACAGTTCAGCAATATGCAATCTGTTGCAGGCTGACATGCACACAGAAAGCTGTTTATTCTTCCAAGTTAACCCTGTATGCAAACAAATATGCTTCTGCACGGCTAAAATGAGGTGCCAAATGTGCAAGAGCTTTGCATTCTTTAGATTTTAAGACACTTGAGAATTATGTGGTTTCTGTTCAAATGTAAATGAACATGCTGAGTCCAAAATGTTTTCACTGTCACAGATATGACATGGATACTTAACCTTTGCTACATGGGATGAATCTGTTGCCACTGCAGCATCATAGCTTGATGAAACACTATGTAATAGTGTGCCTAAAATTCACCAAGCACTGTTTTAGACTGATGCTGTTATTAAAAACTTCAGCCTGAGAAATCATTTCAGCATTTGGTTTGTAATGAGAGCAAAACAGCCTTGACTTCTATGGATTAGTCCTAAAGTATATTAAATCTCCTTATTATTCTCATCAAGCCAGGGTGAGAGTTAGTTAAACCAAAAACTGACTTTAAATTAATCAAACCTGTACATTAGAGACTAAATTATAACCTTCAAACTATGGATCAGTGATACTAATGGTATTGCATCCATTATAAAAATTCTTACTCAAAGTTGATGCAACATAAGTGAAACAGACCAAATCCTATCACTATATTTCTATATTTAGTAACCTTTGAAAAAAGGGCTGGTGGCATTTTTATGGATATTTTATCTTGGTACAAAGACTAGAATTGTAGAGGGATATCTTTACTTTTGGCTTTTTACATTTATAATAAACCAATGGCCCTTATTAAACTTTGCAGCTGTAGAATTTAAAATATACAGCTATACAGTGAAGTATTCCTACCCCCTTAAACTTTGTTACATTTTGCCTTTTTACTACTGCAAACTTTCAATTATGTTATTGGGATTCAATGAGATAGGCCAATCAATAGTGGTGCATAGTTATGAAGTGAAAAGAAAATGATACATGTTTTTTAATATTTTTACAACTAAAGATCTTAAAAATGCACGCATATTTATTCAGCCCCTGAGAAATGTTTTGGAGCGTCTAACAGCGTTTCTTCCTGTACTTAGCTCCCATCTAGCTTTTCAAGAGACCAGTTGCTATGTTCTTGCTAATGAAAAGCATTACCACAGCTTGATGCTGCCACACGTTTTACATTGGGTGATGATGCAAAATCTTGGTTTTGTTTTACTAATAACGTTTTGCAGACGTTATAATGTATCAGGCAAAAAAAATAATTTATCCAGAGCTTCCCCCATGCTTGCTGTGTCTTCTACAAGACTTGGAGCAAACTGCTAAACGGACTTTTAAAGGGCTATGTTGTAGTAATGGCTTTTATCTTTCCACTCTTCCTTATAGGTCAGACTAATAGTTTACTACAGTGGCCTAGAAGGGTCAACAAAATGCAGAAGCCACAACGCAACAACAAAAGCCACAAAGCAGTGACTACAGCCCCAATGCAACAGTAAAAGTCACAATATAGTAACTCAAGTCACAATGTAACAACAAAACCCACAACACAACAGCAAACACCCACAATGCAACAGCAAAAAGCCTTGACAACAAAACAACGGAAGTTATGCTAAAACTGAAGTTAAGCTACCTAGTTTGTCATAAATTCCATTTTAGCATAACTTTTGTTGTTGCTTTGTGGTTTTTTGCTGTTGTGTTGTGGCTTTTGCATTTTGTTGACCCTTCTGGGGCACTGTATTTTATAACTTTACCACACCTTTATCCATGACCTGTCTGGTTGGTTCCTTGGTTTTCATCATGTGATGTGTTTACTAATGCTCTTTGAGAAACATTGGAGGCCTTTGCAGAACAGCTGTATTCACACTAAGCTTAACTTACACAAAGTAGACTCTAATTTAGCTTAAAGGGGTTGAATACATATGCACACCACACCATACAGATTTTTATTGTTTAGAAAAATAACCAAGGAATGCTTTTCCTCCTTGCTACTTTGAGTTGGTCTGTCATTGTATACAGTACAGCATACAATGTTCTGTGTTGAGCTGTTATTAATAAAGCTTTGTATTGACTCAAGACTTGTGAAATCAATGGTTACAAATCATAATGTTGTTCATTAAAACATTCATACCAGGGCAGTTATTCTCACTGTATATGACTTTTATTGACTAAAAAAATATTTAATTTGGTTGGTTTTTGAAAATAATTTTACAAGCTTCATTTTTATACAAGTTTTCTTTTTTAGTAAACTGTTTCTGTATAAAACCTTTTATCAACACCTACGTAAAGTTTCTACTTGTACATCAAACGGACTTTTTATATAATTTCAAGCAACTGATTAGCCTAAGCATTGGGGAAGTGCCGTGAATGTGCTGTGCTTTACAAATTGAGGACACTCAATTATCTTCGAGTTTCTCCAAGACACTCTTGTCAAACTGTCAGTCTCTTGCAGTGGCACTTTCACTTAATCCTTTCATGGTTCAATAAAAATATTTTTCTGAATGTGCACCAAAGACTTCGCTTCTCTTATAAACTGAGGAATACACAGCTCTTTACGACCACCTCTGTGCTTTTGAACTTTTCTTTTGTAGTCCTCCCTCACTGATCTCATTTCACGAAGCTGTTTTGATTTAGATGCACAGATTTAGCTTTTCTATAACTTGCCCACTTCTTTTACTACTTCTATCTGCAGCTGTACTGCACTCTATAATTAATATACCAATATATTTCAAAAATCTGTTTATTCAGAGAAGCAGTTCTATAAATGCAGGCACAAGCTATCATTATAATCGATACACAACATATCCTTTTTCCATTGCTATTAAAATGTTGTTTTTAAACCTGAATTATACCTATTTTTTTGTAAACAAAAATACTGGGGAATCCAAACAGAAATTCTGACTACTGTCAATCATCACACAAGTTGGAGATTGTTTATTGCCATATCCATCCATCCATGCATGCATGCAAAGCACAGAAGTAAATTATTGACCAACTTCCACATGAAAACAACTTGAGTTTGTTTGGTGGCTTTGTAAATGGATACACCAGCTGCTCCTCTGTTGTCTGACTAAATATCTGCTCAACAAATGTTTGCCTTCCCCAGAATTTTGGCCACAGACCTATGTACTGGTTTCCATCTCAGAAATAACCACATCGATCCTAAAAATGACCTCCAAGAAGCATTAAAAGACTGGCCATTGCCTATGGAGTTTGGAGATTAAAGAAGTTTTTCGTTGTACTTTTCATTGGATTGTTTTTGAGGAACAACAAACAGATTGGATTTATGGATCAATAATACTGAAACGATGAAGATTGAAGAAGTTTTCATACAACATCAACTGAAACTGTGACCTACACCCAGGGCTATGCAACCTGCGACTCTGGAGCTCCATGTGATTCCTTAAATGTTTTACAGTGTCACTTCATAACTTTTACCAAAAATAATACAGTAACCAATGTCTCTAAATATAAGGACACAAAGAGCGTCTAGTTTCAGCAGTTCTGTAACAGCAGGATTGCACTAATGTTACAGTGGATTCTTTCTTCAGTCCTTCAATGATTTATTTTTGTTGGTTTTTCAATTTCTCACAAATATAGAAAGGGTTCAGTTCCCCTAATTTTCTTTATCTTATTAAATAAAATTAGATGTCAATAGGCATCTTTCTTTAGGCCTCTTTTCTACTTTTCCTTCTCAGTCACATTGTAACACTGATTTGACAGAATGGAATATTGTCTTTTGTGTGCTTTTTACTGTAAATTCTTTCTCAGGGCATCATACTATTGTATATCTACCTTGTGTTTTAATGATGCACAAAGACGTGCGGTTCAAGTAAATAACATCTCGCATCACCTTGCTGTGCATCTGTTACTGCAGCATATTTAATCTCCAGCTTTAAGAGCCTCAGCATCTGCACTTAGAGATGCAATCCCACACATTGATGCCACTGCTACAAAAAAAAATGCATAAATGCAGCTCAAATCGAAGCAATTATGTTACTTAAACTTATGCTACGCTATCCAGATGCTCAGTCTGCACTGAAGAAAATTCACTTAGCCTGGTATGCCAAATGCCTGGAGTGACTTAACTAAAAGCTATTGGAGCACATAGGGACTTTGATAGACTGTGTTTAGAGCATTTGAGTTTCAGATTGATAGTCAGGCAGTTACTAAATATGAAAGCAAATAAAATATTACCGATTCTGCCTTTATACGCAGACAACTGTAAATGTATACCCATCATCCTATTACACACAAAACAGATGTAACAAAGATGGATTAAAATGACATAAATAATTCATATACTTGATGGGACTTTGTAAAATGCACTTACTTGTTGTTTAGACTCATATAAAATCTGTTTTTTTAAGATGCAATAACATATGTGCCAAGATGAGAAAAGTATGACAATAAATTTTAGTTTTGGCAACACTGAATCTTTTAGATGCTGGCATGGTAAGAACAGCAGTCCAAATTGTTTATTAGGAAGGTTCCACCTGTTACTCTTTAGGAGAGTAACAGGTGGAGGTGTTTCCTATTATTTGTTCCTAATTTGGAATCACTAATCTATGGAATTGCAATAAGTATGCATTCATATTTTTGGACTTTTCTATCTTTGTTATAAACTAGAACAAAACTAGTTGTCCATTTTGAATGCATGCAGTTTAAAACAGATGTCCTTGTGATATAATGGAAAAACCTAAAGAAATTCTGTAAAATTAGTTATGAAGTGGCTTGAGGGAAACAAAGTCAGTTACAAATCCCTGGTGTGAGTAACATAGAAAATAAGGTGGGTAAAGCTGAAAAGTTTTGTGTGGGCAAAATTTTTGGGTGAGACTCAGTTACATCATTTCTCTCAAGAGGTATGGAACAAAAGTTCAGCAAAGTATTGCGAGCACCATTTAAAAGGATACCCAAAATGTTTGACCAAAGTTACAGAACTTAGAAGGCAATTCTGCTAATTACTAAGAAAACGTATGCTCATTTTGGTGTTTGAATAAAATGAAAACAATTATATTCTCTCTTTCAATATTATGACATTTATCAAATAGTAATAATTCTGGTAGTTCTAACTAACCAATAACAGGAAAAGTTTAGTTTGAATAAATTGTCAAACACTGATTAAAAATGATATGCCTTAGTACATTTTTATTTTGCAATTTTGTGAATATTAAAAAAAAATCAGGTTATTAATATACTGTGGATACTTTCCAACAAGGGGAACTGTTTTAGAATAGTTGGGACAATTTATCTGTTTATATATTCTCAATAAAGGCAAAACCCTGTAAGTATGTAAATTAACAATGAAAAATCAGCTGGGCATCCAGAGAATACACTGTTTTTGCAGATGGCATAATAATGGTACGGGTTTTAAAAATTATCAAATAAACCAAATCCATTTATTTATAAAGCAAAACTCCATAAAAAAGCACAAGAAAAACACTGGATATAATGACTGCTATTTTTTGTTATTCTGTCACAGCCCAGGAGCTTCAAAATGGTGCAGACTGAGACACACAACAAGCACTGCATTTAAATAGACATGGTGTAACATTCACAGTATAATGCATAATTCAGTCTCGCACTGTGGATTAAACTCCACTCCCCAGCTGTTACAGAGAGCCACTTAAAAACAGCATGTAGCGCAACAGCCGGGACCCTGAGCTGTTACTGATATCATGAAGCTCCTTTTTGGCTGTTCAGCAGCTGAATTTCACTCCAGTAACTGCAGCAGATCGACTCAAACCAGAAAGGCACTTTTTTATGTAGGTCTTAGTGTTTTCCAGAGGTTTGTTTGGGGGGAAAATCACACAGCTCTCCAAAACACACATTTTCCAAACTATGGGTGATACATGGAAAAAGACAGCAGGATTACATAAAGTGCAAATGTTCACACACAGATGTTTTTGGTGTGTGGCACACTCACACAAACTCATGAGAATAGTGTTTTCCATAGACAAACAGCCCCTATCAGAGATTCCAGCCCCCGTTGCCATGAGAATAATTACATTTAGCCCAAACACTAGTTTCTTAGTTATGACTTATGATGCCCTCCGCCCTATCCTGTGGGATATTTTTTTTCAGCATAATGTATATCAATGCAGCCCTCGAACATAAAACCAATTGATCAAATTTGACAGGAAAACCCTGGCATGCACAGGCAAATACAATTTGGTGATTACAGTAGGAATAAAACAAATAAAAATCATTTCCTGAAGTTAAATCTTCAAAATCCTACCTTTAACAAAAACCATTTTCTATAGTTGAATGTTCTATATTTGGTTTTAAAAAGGGGTAACTGTTTACAAGTTTGGTATGAGAGCGATTGCATTCCTCAGTGATACACACCGCCACAAAAATCAAATCATTTCCCCTGAGTGAGAAAAAAGTCAAAGTCTGTCAGTAAAAGAAAAGTAAAAGGAAATCCGTTTTTTGAGATATGTAGTGCTGAAAATCAAATAAAATGAGGCAGCAGATTGATAATACCACATCAGATGCTAAAATTAAGTTCTGCAAGGTTTTTTGGATGTCAAACAAGATTCTGGGTTGATTTATGTGAATGGGAAGATTGCTTTGAATTCGACTAGTGCAATGACACTGTCAACCAAGACCTAAGATTATTTTTAATATTCCTTCCTTCAAGCATTGCCAACTTCTTTGGCTCTTTTGGATTCTGTAACCCTGCATTCATCTTGTGTATCATTTATTCAAAAGGGGCCTTAAATGGATTGTTTTCATTGATTCACTGCTGCCTAAAGCAACGTGTACCTCTACCAGTGCAGAAGTTTAGGTTTATGGCATAATGGCTTTGAAATAAAGGTTCAAGACAATAAGAGCTTCTTCAGCCATCAGATTTTTCAAAAATGGGTCTGTGGTAGATAACAAAATTATTTAATTCTCTTGTACCACAAAGTCTTAAACAAAACTGTGATTAATTTACTAAATTGGTATTAATGAATGGTGGGATTGCTACACAGATCTGTGAAAAAGTATGTGTTCCCTAGAAGATTTCTTTAGTTTTTGCTTTTTTTTTATTATACCAAAAGTTTTTTAGATAAAAAAAAAATGCATATATTAGCCAAAGATACTCTGAGTAAATACAAAAAGCAGATTTCAAATATGTAAAAAAGTTAACTAATTCAAGTTAATTCAGTTTTATTTATATACTACCAATTCACAACTTGTAATTTCAAGGCACTTTACAAAAGAAAGTCTATTCAATCTAATCATACATACATTGCAATTGATCCAAGTTATCAAACAATGCAGTAAGGTTTATTATATTATTTAAATTGGTTAAAAAAGTTTTCTATCAATGGAAACTCATCAGATTGCTTTAAGTCATTGACATGCAGCATTCAGTCCTCCTGGATGAACATGTATTGCCAGAGGACAATCACTTGCATTGTGTCGTACATCTTGCAGCAAACCCTCATACTGGGCATTCATGTAGCAACAGTGGAAAGGAAAACTCTCCTTTAACAAGAAGAATCCTCCAGCAGAACCCAGCTCAGTGTGAGCAGCCATGTGTCAGGACTAACTAGAGATTTGAGATTACAGAACATACACTCAAAAAAGAAACAGAAGCACTGATCCAGTAGTACTTTCTATGTAAGTAAGAAGTTAATGGCGGTAGTAGCTCCTTTACTGGTGACATCTAGGACAGAAACACAACTTGACAAATAAGCTCTGAGTCGGTTTTAAAGGCTATAGGATGAAAGAGAGCACATATAGTTAGTCACAGCAAAAGCTCAGCCAATAGCTTTGTTTAGGAGAGAGACAGGGTTATACACTGAAAGACAGAAACAAGTCTGTCATCTATAGAAAGAGAATGTTTAGATGTTGGGAGCATTGGCTCAGCCAATATCCCCCTCCAAGAATGTGTCATAGCTAAACAAAATCCCAGACAGATATAGGTCCTACGAAGTTGAAATAATAGCAAATAATTCTAAATTGGAGAAAATGGAAGAGAATGTAGTAATTAATCTCATTGTTTTTTGGAAAGCGGAATTCAGTTTGTCTAGATACAACTAAATCTAAATACTCTTAGATCTGTATAATGAACTGAAACAGAACATGGCTCACAGCATGAAGCAGAGATCACAAAAAGCAACAGCTCATGCCCCAATCTAAAGAAATGGATTTGGGATAAAGAAATGGATCCATAAGGTAATTTCAAGGCTAAAGACACAAAATATCCTTTTTTTTTTTTTTTTTTTTCAGCGTGTCCTGTCTGACAATGTGGCAACCATAATTGTTATCCGAGTGTCATGGTGAGGCCCAACAAATTTACTTTCACTAGTGGAGCATTACGACTTCCTCCATGATGCTCTACCTGATATATATTTGAAACTTATTTGAAAATTGCTTTTTTTTTTTTTTTTTTTTTTTTTTTTTTTTTTTTTTTTTTTTTCAAATGTAAAGGACATGGAGATGAAAGAGAAAGGTGGGGAAAAGGTTTAAAGGGAAAGAAGGAGGTAGGAGTAGAGGAGAGGAAGAAGCATAGAGAGAACACAAGTCAACACCCTTGAAGGCTGCCTCTAGACCTGCAGAAAGAGAAAAAACAAAACAGAGAAACCACAGCAACAAACAACATATGCATAAATAATAATGATAATTATAAAATCACTGAAAAGTACACAGCACAAGTTAATACAAGATGTTTTAATGGCAACCGCGTCGAAATGTTGTGTATCAGAAAAACATCTGAATCTACACATCTGTGTGTGTGTGTGAGAGAGAGAGAGTGAGAGAGTGTGCTTGTGTTTGTAAGGTTTCTCCATAAGAATGTTCAATAGCGAGTGTGGGGACCCACAAACTCGGCCCCCAGGACCTGAGGACGACACGAGGAAGACCGGAGCCCCAGACATCCAGTGGGCCCCCGATCACTGTGCCCCGGGACAACCCCTCCACCCCCAAAGATAAATAGAGGAGAGTCCTGCCTAGCAGGACCCCCTAGCAGCCACAATGCAGAAACCCCAGGGGGCTGCAGTGATGAGCCTACAAGCTCCGCGGACAACCCCCTACACCAGAGCAGATCCAGGCAGGACCCAGAGAGCACACCAACCCCCCAGCAGAGGCCCAACAGAGCCAGAGCATCCAGGCCCCGCCAAACAGCAGTCACCAGAATGAGGCGGCACATACCCAAGCACTCAGCCCCGGACACTGAGAGCCACCAACACACCAGTGGCCAGAAGTAACAGCCACCGGAAGGGAGTATGACGGGGGAAAGTAGGCCCCACATTTAGCGGGGGACCCAAGATGATCCAGGAGAGGGGGCAGCCCAAAACCCAACCTGACAGATAAACAGGCACATGTTCTCACCCTCATGCTCACACATAGACATTCACACTCACTCACCCAAGGTAAACACACACAAAAATGGACACCATACACCTACTCACACTCCCCATGCATACTCTATACTCTCCAGAGGGGTAACCCATCCAGAGACCCAGAAGATGGTTCCCTTCATTCTGGGGTGGAGAAGAACAGACTGCCCAAACCTCTGCAGTAGCAGAGCAGCCCATCAGCCTGGACGAGGGCCAAGCACCACCAACAGCCCGGCCCCAGATGCTGGCCCCGACCCCATCCAGAGACGGAGCCAGAAAGAGTCCACACGGTCTAAACTAGCCAGCCAACCAAAGCAGCCCTAGGACAAAACACTACTAATCCCGCAGCGAGCCCCAGTCTCAACTCCACAAACCTCACCCTCTCACAAGCCCCGACAAGTTCCCCCACAGGGCCACCCCCTCCCAAACACAGATGCCACAAATCTCCCATCCACAGGGGGCACCCCCGCAGGAGAGCTCCAGCCCTGAAAAGCTGATGATAACACATCCGTACACCGCGAGGTCTGCACACAGCCCCCACTCCAGACTCACTCCACCACATCCCACCCCACAAAAAATATATTGATGATCCCAAGACTTTCAGGAAAATATTCTGGGGAAGAACAAGATGAAACTGGAACTTTTTGCAAGGTGTGGGTTTCTTTATTTCTGAAAAAGATCATTGTACTGCAAGCCAAGCATGGTGATGGCAGTGTGATGGTCTAGGGCTGCTTTGCTTCTTCAGGACCTAGACAACTTGTATTAGTTGATGGAACTATTAACTCTGCTCTATATCAAGAAATCCTGAAGGAGAATGTCCTGCCATCAGAACATGATCATAACCTAAAGTACCCTTGGGTTATGCAGAAGGACAATTATCTGATGCACACCAGTAAGCCCACCTCTGAATAGGAACCAAAATAAAGACTTTAGAGTGGCTGAGACTGGGGCGCTGTGGCATGAGCTCATGCTCTGTTCATGCTCGAAAACCAACCAGTGTGACCGAAATACAAAAATTTGTTTAATAACCTGAAACATTCAAGTTTGCAAAAAAAGAAATCTGTAATTGTGCACCTTCTTTTTAAAAGCAATGTGGATGCACATTCATATGTGTATCTGCGACAGCAAACATAAGATTCAAGGCTGAACATTTGAAAGGAAACCAAGAAATGGTAAAGATTAGGAGAATGATGGATATATTCTGACATACTCTAAACTGTAAGGTACAATCTGCACTGACAGCCCTTGGCTCTACCTCAAACCAGCTAATAATAAACCTCTTCTATAAGTGCACTCGCCAGAGTCAAATATAGCTGTAGTGAACTTGGACTGTCACTATAGAAGGAAAGAATACATGAATGGATTAGGTGTGGGACTTTTTATGATGAAAAACATTTCTATTGACTTTCTAAAAAATAACCTGCATTTATCCTTGGAGAAGAAAGTCCCCAACATTTTCTTGCAAGACATGGTACAGTTACAATGCAGCATGTGATTAAGAGACTGGGAAGTAACAAGAAATCACACTTCTACCCCATTACTACAGTTGTTTTGCTGAGTTCTTTCTGCATGTTCCCTGCAGGAGAATGTACCATCCATGGGGTGCATGCGCATCTTAGCATGCAGGAAACAGCACAAGGGAGAAGAGGAAGTCGAGGTGCAGGCTTTGAGACTTTGATAAAATGTTTGAGTGATTCTGGCTCTATTAACTTTGTCTTACCATCTGGTGACAGAAACAAGAAATAAGCAGTGGCACTTTGGTTGTAGTAAGATACAGTATGTGAACAGAGAGTGCAATAGAAAATAACACAGATCTGAATTGCTGGTACAAAGCACAATCGACTTTGATGTAGTGACATAAGGAGTAGACAAGTTGTCTCGTAATTTATCTTTTCCACCCATTTTGACAATTGTTTTTCTAACTTCATATTTTTTACTGCTGGAAGTCTGCACAACACGCAGGGCATTTTTAGAAGGACTTTTTGAAAATGCATGTAAAAGAAAATCTGCTCCAGGAAACAAGGATCTGTTCAGTGTACTGTCCCTTACAGTCAGCTAACTGCTATCTGGACCAAACAGGAGCAATTTGATTATTTACAACTATTCACATCTACATTTTCCCACCATTTTTCCAATGTGGTTCCAGCACTTTGGAGTCGACCAGTTCTTAATTGGATCCATGAAAACAAAGCAAACAACCTGTTTGGTTTTCCACAGCTAGAGAGCCAACTTGGAGCCACATCCCCGTATCAGTAAAATTCTCCTTCCAGCAAATGTTTGATCTTCCCCTTGCAGAAGATTCTAGACGCAATATATTTGTATTTGCATCATTGTAAACAATTCTACAAATATTATCCATCAAGTTTATATGTGCTATTTTAAATGCCATGATATTTGTAGTATAACTCCACAATGCCAAATAGCCTTTCTGAGCTCTGATCAGTCTTTAGAAACATAAATAGTTTCATGGACTGACTGATGAATGTCATTTAAATAATCTAACAATTTTTTATTAAAGGAGTACAACTTAATGGCAAGGCAAGACACACTGAGATCATCCTATTCCCAAGCAAACCAGACTTTTTGTCAATGTTAGATTTTTTTTTTTTAATTTTTACTTGATATTAAGCTAAAATGAGTCTAAAGTCTTTAAAAGTGGCATTTAAACGATTTCATTTCTTGCTCTTCAACAGATCACCTCTAACAACTGATGCAGCTGGTTTCTTGCTCTGGTGCAACAACGAATTTAAGCCCAGATAGAACTCAGATAGAACTCATTTTTTAATCTTGGAGTCCTTGCTTCAGTGTGGTAAACAAACAGCTCTAAGCAAAACACTGAGCAAGAGCTAGCAGCAGTTTAGCACTGGACAGAAGCTGTGTCAGTTGAAAATCCTCTACAGATGCATACGAGCCAATAGTAGAGTAGGTAGGTAGGTAGGTTTCACCATTACACAGCTACAAGTGCCATTTCTTTTACTTGCAAGCTACATGCAAATTCAATAAAAGCGGAGTGCTCCAGGTGTTCCAGATGTCTGACCTTATGTAGAAATCATATTTCAATCTTTAAGCATGAAGTTTGACAGTTGATGCAATAAAGGCAAAAGCTGATGGTGGATATCCGAAGTCGTAACAAATAAGAGAAGGTGATCTACATTAATGAACAATGAACTATTGACCAATACCGTTAAATGGAGCACAAGAGAGCTAACATGAGTTTTTATATTTTACTAAACAAGCCAAAACAAAGCCAACAAGGACTATCTTAGAGTTAACAGATGCTAGCTATAGCTAACAAAACTAAAACAGTAGCAGCTGGTAGAATGGTTCTTTAAAATCCTCTTTAGTAATAAAAGACCCATAAATTTTATCATTATCAGTTTAAATGTTTATTGCATTACATACTTGAACAAAATGATTTTGATAGTTTTTTTTTTTTTTTTTTTTTTTTTTTTTTTTTTTTTTTTTTTTTGGGGGGGGGGGTGGGGGGTTATTTGCATTTGCCATTGAATTCTCCATTTCCAATGCAGCAGATAGCTATCAGTGGAAATAACAAGCAGCACAAAGGTGGAGTCTGTGAGACAAATACCATCTCTGGCACAGCAGGAAATGCTGTACCTATTTTTATCAGCAAACATGCAGTTTTTTCAGCTGGGACACATGGGAGGACTCCAATTAGCTCACAGGAAAACCCACAGAGGCAAACACTGAGATAACTAATAATACGTCTTCCCCCTCCTGCTGACACAATGTGCCACAATGTAGCAGAAACATGTCTAGAAAGAACATTTGATTCATACTTTCAGACATTTAAGTGACAGTCTGTGATTTTAGGTTAGTTTTGGTCACATTCATATCACATTTAAAACTACTGAAACAGACTCCCATTCATATGTGTACACTTACAATTCCTAAAGATCACAATTTTTTTTGTAGTTTTTACCTAAAAAGGTAAAAAACACACTAAACAAATACATTATTGCAGTTTTATTAGTTAACTCTTTGTTACTCACTCATTCAGTGACTCTGAAACACCTTTTAGGGCATCTTTAACATTTATTTGTCCATTGACCTTTTTTCCCATTCACACACTGACTGACTCTCTATTCATTCACAGACGCTCATCCATTCAAAAACTCCCCTACTGACTGACCCAGTTAAAGCCTTCATTCTCACTTATGGGTTCATTTTTCAAACTCCAGACTTGCTCTTTATTTAGCATTCTGTTTTGTGTTTTTCTTTTAATTCCATGGCTGATTCTCTAGATTTTTGAGACACATTTAATCATTTATCTGTTAGCTTACTCCTAATATTTGATTTTAGCTACTTTTAAAGAAAGTTGTTAATTTAACAGTGATCTGCTAGTAAAAGACAGTTTCATGATGTTTTTCCTTTGCTTTGGGCAGACATAAAGTTTAATTTTTTTCTGGTATTAAGTTTTTGGGGGTTTTTTAAGCAGGGTTGAAAGGTGTCATTTAGCTTTTTTTTTTTAAGCAAAAGCTACTGAGTCAACGATTTCTCAGCTCCAAATTTCTTTGTCTAGTCTCCTTAGATGGTGTTTGGAACAAAAGGGAAACCTTTTTAGTGTAATTTGTTTTAGATATGCAGGGTATACCCTCTTGGTAGCATGAAAGAAGCACAGGGTGCATTGCCATGTCAGCATGTCTGTGAAGCGTAGTTTAATAAAAATGTCTTTAAATGTTTAATTTAGGACATTCCCATGTTGTTTCTGTAGTCTTATTGAAGAGGATTTTATTAGTAACACTAACTAAAAGCTCCAGTAACAAAGAACCTATAATGCAAAGCTAATTTAAAAAGAAAAAAAACATGCCTAAGGGAGTCGGGAATCTAAAGAAGGTCCATGCTCGGATTGGGTGACTATTCCCTGCCTCCCTTCCAACTTCCTTTAAAAGTTTATTTTGCCTTCTGATAAACATCCAGTGTTGGGTGATATTTCCTTTAAAATAGTGTCCATGTAGACTGCAGGAGTATGTAACATTGTGCACCTTCTGATTTAATTCTAATAAATCAAACTCTTTTTCTCTAAAGGTTTGTTTATTGGCCAATAATAGTTGGCAGAGAATAATTGATGCTAACTTTCAAAGGTAATTATGCTGTAATATTGCAGTCCCTTAAAAAAAAATTGTTTCTGGCCAAAATTCAAGACTCAAGATAAGGGCCATAGTAGAAAACTAATAAAACTAGTTGAAAAGCTTTTCTGAGAGGAAGAGATGGAATTAGCTGCACCCTTCTACAAGAAACCCTCCAGGGAAGGAGGGATTTTTATTTCGGTAGAATAATATCTTACAGAAAAATTAATAACCAGCATTTAATTAAAGTAGTATAAAAGGGGAGGAAAAATGAAAGTCCCATGCTTTTTTTTTTTTTTTTTTACAAATTCACTCCAGTTTTTGGTACTTCTAACAATTCCTATAAAACTAGGAGCATGTTTTAAATATTTTCTTTACTGTTTTAAGTGAATGTGAGTGTCAAGAAACATTCAGCAATTTATTACTTCCTTCAAAATGGGAAAGACAAGAGAACATACCATTTAAATAAATCAAAACCTAGTTTTGATTTATTTATCTACAATCAGCAAACTTTAAAGTTTGAAACAAGTGGAAGAGTGAAGAGCAAGGCTGGAGAAGTACCCCATTGTATCTTTACAGCACACACAGTGAGAAGGATAAAAAGGAAGCTAAAATATTTCCAAACCTCAATGTCAGCTACAAGAAAAAAAGGGGCATCTTTAGGTCACCAAGTTTGATTTTGAGGCTTAACAGGGGTGCCAGTAATTGTGAAGTGCTCTGTGCATGACTAGTCTTTGTTCAGAAATAACAATTTTGTATGATATTGTTATTCATTTTACATTGTTTTTAGTGACAATCTGCCGTTTGTTCTCTCAGATTTAAAGGAAGTTTTACAGTATATGTTGGAGTAGGCTACACGTTCTATTGATTTGTAAGTAATTCAAGATTTTTCATGCATTTTTTTTATATCAATATAAGCTCAAAAATCACAAATGGATAGTTGTTGCTGCAAAAAATAAGAAAATACAAAAATTACAACCTTGTTTTTAACAGAAAGAAATAACTGGAATTTTCCATTAGGACTGTGCTATTCATTTAAATCTGCCGACTGCAGAACCAAATATCTCAACAGAGAGGCAGAAAACCATGCCTGCATGAAGCCAGGAGCTGGCTGGAGGCAGAGAGGATAAACTGTTAGTGGCAAGAGAAATAAAACAAAACTCCTAAAAGAGGACATTGTGGTTTCCCCGCATAACCCAATAGACGTCAGTTACAGCAAACCAAAATAGCAGCGCGGAGCCGTTCCAAGAAAAATCCCTTGAACATAAAGACGGTTTTCAGCCTCAGAGGTATGAGCAAAGCCAAAACTGGAAGTAGCTGGCCAGTTGGCTGCTGGGAGAAGTATTTCCACATAATGGTATTAATAACATTCCACAACCTTGGCAAAAAATTAAAAAACTATATATGTTTATGAGCTCTTGCTCACACTTATGCTGATTTTTTTTTTTTTTTTTATGTCAAAATTGATATTTACGAATTTTTAATCTGCAATCTTGAACTCATTAAATGATGTCAGATACATGCTTTACTTTAATTTTAGCCTCTCAAAATATCTATTGAACCTATTTTACAGCAACAGAATGTGCATGTATTAGTCAATACATTGATCTATATTCCTCTGGTCAATAATGTACATGTTTCAGATGCAAAAACCACAAAAAATAACCAGTTTCTATCTTAAAAATTAACCATTGAGAGCTCAGTAATTAAAGTGAAATTACTCAGTTAGTAGAGAGACACACAGAGAGGAAACTGGATGGCAGTGGGGGAGTGTTAGAGCTTGGTGTAAGGCTACGTGTGATCAAAGAGGCGAACAGGGAGCGAAGGAGGGAGGCTCCGATGTGCCGCTGAGGTAAACTGTCAAGCAACCAGAAGAGAAGAGAACCGTCGACCAGAAGCAGCTTACGTCAACCACTGAGCTGTTACTGTTGCTTTGACATGAAAGTTTAGATGAAATTCACACAACCAATTTATTAATCTGATTCATGATTACATCATCACAACAGCATACACATGTTCTTTAAAATGAAGTAAGCTTACAGTATTAATTTACTAACTCACTAGCTTGTCATTTATTTTATTTGTTCACCAATTTGTAAATTAAACTGTAATAATATCATTCAAATGTTCCCTCATTTCTTGGAGTTCTTGCTAGATTTTACCCTTGATGTGTCCTTTAACACCTTAAAAACTCCAAACTTATTTTCTTTAAATCAATTAAACTCTTAAGCTTACAGTGAATTCACCCCCTTAGATATTCCAAAGTTTTTCATGTTATGATATTCAGTGGATTTCTTTGGAATTGTATGTGATAGATTAAGACAAATTACTGCATAAAAACAAAACAAGCAAAATGAAAGAAAGGCATACGGAATTGTCAAAAATTCTTTAGAAATAATAATCTGAAAAGTGTGGTGTGCATTTGTGTTCTGCCCCTTTTACTCTGATACTGCTAAATAACATTGTCTTAAGAGTTCAGTTATTTAAACACAACTGTCCTGTGACGGCTTCAGGGTTGTGTTAGAGAACATTAATGAACAAACAGCATGATGAAGACCAAGGAGAACACCAGACAGGTCAAAGATAGCATTGTGAGGAGATTTAGGGTGTATTCACACCAGGATAGCCCTTTGGTCTGCTTGTTTGGTCCAGACCAAAAGCAGATTTTTTTTTTTTTTTTTTTTTTAGTTTGGTACAGTTTTCTTTCACATTCTGCTTTTTTGCAAAGTGGACTATAATTTGTACACAGTGCCATGTGGGTGACGACCATTGCTCCCATTGGACAGAAATGACAGAGCACAGACCAAAACAAACATGGAAATCCTGTGTGCTGCATTGCTGTTGTGCACATCCATCCATCCATTATCCATCACACTTATCCATGGAGGGTGGCGAGGGGGGCTGGTGCCTATCTCCAGCAGTCATTGGGCAAAAGGTGGGGTACACCCTGGACAGGTCGTCAGTCCATCGCAGGGCCTGTTCTGTACATTTATGCTGTTATTCTAACTGCAATCCCATTTTGAAATTTTGGACTGGTGTCAGCAAATGCATACCGCAAGCTGAATGAGACAAGGTGCTCTGTGCCCCATGCCCAAAACATGCTGGCAGCAGCATTGCTAAGCAGAAAATGGCAGATGAGGTATGAGTTAAATACAATCAGTGTATGCAATGGTAACATTAGCAACACTGAAATATTTCCTGTAGTTGGTTTGGAACGAGGCTGGTCTGTATTCACACCAGAAGCAAACAGCACCAGAGTTCGTCTGAAAGCGGACTAAGACCACCTCAAAAAGTAAATCTCGGTCAGGTTGTTTGGTCCACACCGGGGTTCGCTTGAGTGTATTCACACCTTCACAAAAGGTCTGGACCAACAGGGGGGAAACGAATGCTGGTCCATTTAAAGCAGACCAAATGTGTCGGGTGTGAAATTTTTAAAGAGGGCTGGGTTATAAAACAATATCCTGACCTTTGAGCATCTCACAGAGCACTGTGAAATCCCTAATCCAATCATAAAAAAAGTATGACACCATTGGAAAATGAACACAACATGGCCATCCACCCTAAAATGACAGGCCAGGCATGAAGATCATTGATCAGAGAAGCAGCCAAGAAACCTATAGTTACTCTGCCAAAAATGCAAAGATTCAGGACTCAGGTGGAACACATTTTCCACAGGAATGCTTTTAGTTATGCACTCAATAAATGTGGCCTTTATGGAATAATGGCAAGACAAAAAACGATTTTAAAAGAAAGCCAAAAGAAGTCCAGTGTTCAGTTTGCCACAAACCATGTAGGGGACACAACAAACATGTGGGAGACTGGAAGCAGAATTGAACTTTCAGGCATACAGACCCATTCAATAAATTAGAATAATATTGAAAAGCCCATTTAGTTTATCACTAAGTGAAACACATTATATAGATTAATTACACAGATGAATGTTTGAAACCCTTTATTTGTGTTAGTTAGAAATGATTTTCCACTTACAGCTAATCAAAAAGACATTTAAAATTAGAATATTAAATCAGACCAAAAAACTATCTTTAAAATAGAAATGTGGGCTTGATTAAAATTATGTTTAATACCTGCTTAAAGGTTGTTAAGCAGAGACTCATCGGGAAGTATTTTCTAACTTACTGAATATAACTGTATATGCCAAACACCAATACCACACATCATCCAAAAACCTTTATTATCATGGTGAAACATAGTGGTGGAAGCATCATGCTGGGTGGATGGCTTATTTCAGCAGATATATGGAAGCTGCTGAGCTCTGTTAGAACAACCCAGTCAAAGTCTAGAGTTAAATCAAATAAAGATCAGTGGTAGGCCTTAAAAGTTGATGATCACAAACACTCTCCAGCCATTTGCTTGAATTATTTTTGCAAAAAATAATTCAAGCAAAATCTGAAATGCACCCTTTTCCTATCATTTCAAAATTATGCATTATTCTGTGCTGGTCAATTTCATACCATCCCCCTACATCAATGTTTGTGATTGTAATATGACTAATTGCAAGAAGGTTCAAGGGATGTGAATACTTTTGCCAAGCACTGTATATGTAGTAGGAGATCTCTTATGAGGAGAAAATACAGAGTGCTATATGTATTTCACTGGTGTTTGGCATAACAATGTCACCCTGTAGCTGCTACAATCTTTTTAAGGCAATATTTTCACATTTTGGGAAATACGGTTCTTTGATTTCCTGTAGAGTGAGATACAAAGACTAATCCCACTCTCATGACTCAGCTGCCACGAGTGATTTCTGGGTGGTTGCATAATGCCTGAAAACAGGCAAAACAGCTCACTTGACTCAGCCCAGAGGTACCAGGTAAATTACTCATAGGTGGTATGCTGAATCCCACACTAACACCAAGGTCTCAAAACAATTTGTCATTTCACTGCAGGTCATATATGTGTCAGGCTGGTTGTTCAGTTAACCTACACGTGACAGTAAAGTGGTCCAGCTTTATAGCTTGTTTGTAAGAAACGGATTTAGTGGGTTCCAAAATCATTAAAGCTTTCATTTAGTTTTGTCTCTCTGCTTAATATGCAGTGCTTGCTACAGAGTTTTAAAATCCTAGACTCTATGTGTAATCCAAAAATAACAAACTGTGGGTCAGTTTATATGTCTTGGGATATTGTAATTTTTAGCTTTATGATTAGTGCAACATGTGCAGTCAGCATCAATTACTCACCTAACCCACTGCAAATATTTACTATTTCTATATTCCTTGAAACAAGAACCATAACCAGGATTTATCCTCAATGCAGTTTTTCACTAATCTCATTCAGAGTTCGAAAACATAAGGTTAAGAACTCCATACAGTACTTCAAATAACTTCTCTCAGTATTGTTTGCTCTAAAAATTTACATTTTTATGTTAATGGTGATCAAATCAGAGGTAGCTAAATATCAGAATATTGCTTCACATGTTCATACAATGCAATAAAAAGTATCTGTCCACTCTTTATTCTTCTGGGTTTGTTTTTTGTCTTACTTGTTTTCACGTTTCAAATCAGAAAGTACAATTTTATATCAAAGATAACCAGAGTAAGTACAAAATGCAGTTTTTAACTGGTTACATGTTTTGCAAAAGTATTTTATTTCCTTGTTGTGCTGTGAAGCAGTGATTTAATCAGTGAAATGTGCAATGTGAATAAACTTCGCTTACTTATTAATTTACTTGTGCTAGTGCGTTGTTTACATCTCTGTAGAAGAATTCTGAGCCACTCTTTTTTGCAGAACTATTTTAGTTCAGTCACATTAGAGGGTTTTCCAGCATGAACACCCTGTTCAGTCTGCCTTATTGTTGAATCATAAACTCTGAGCTTAACTTAAACAACTGAAGCCTGAATAGCTGTAGCTGTTGGTCTGGGTTCTTTTGTGAACTCCTGGATGAGTTGTTCGTGTGCACTTAGAGTAATTCTGGTAGGCCGACCACTCCTGCGAAGGAGTGTTTTCTCCATTTGTAGAAACGGCCATCACTGTGGTGCATAGTTTTAAATCCTGAGATTATCAATTCTAGACTAACTGATATGTTACTTTCTTTCTCATCTGTCCATTAATTCGAACAGATGAGAAATGTATTGCTTTTTGTGACCTTTTAGCCTATGCTATGTTGTCATCCAGGTGATTATTTGATTGTACAGGTCTGGCAGTATTCACATCTGGCTATAGCCAATGCTAAAATACAGCTTTAAAAAAATATGTGTTTAATCTCATTTGGTTAATCTGATACCTCTGACAATGGCAATAAAGCAAAAACAGAAGAAATCTGTTATGGAGGCATATACTTTCACGGCACTGTATAACCAAGTGTCAGTGTGCCTAGTTGTATCCATGTGGTAGAAGGTATAAAGTCATTGGTCAAAACTACGAACTACTATACAAACAACAATAAAGAGGGATAAAACCTGAAAGAACAATATATAGTTAAGATACAGTCTGTGAATATGAGTTTAATATTTCTGATGCAGTAATCCCTTAATTAATCTGCTGTTGCTTTGAGTTTATATTGACATAAAATGCCCATAGCTCTTTTTTATTGACTAACTTTACCAACTATTAATAATCATTAATGTGTACAAGAAGTAAGACCCAGGATCACAAACGCAGCATGATGAAATCCGTGAGAAAATGCACATAATGTGACTTGCTCCATATTCACAATACAAAGATTTAAGACAAAATTAATCTTTATAGATAAATCAATACCTTGATTTAATATTTAAAAATGATGACCCTGCTGCATTACTTGCTGCTGTGCTGGCCATAAAGATGATGACCGATTGTAAACAAAATATTGGTAAACTGCTCCTCCACACTTATGTAACACATGAAAGAAGAAAATATAGTAAGATAAAAACAACATGAGCCTTATCACTCTTTAAGACCTGTTCAGACCAGGGATTAACATTTGCCCTGGTTGAAGCAGATAAGAGTGGACAACACCAACCACCAGGTGTTCACAAAAATTTGACCTGCATAATCAGATCTCTGTTTCCACATTATATGCTGAATTTTCAACCACACCAGCAGGTTAACTCACGTTTTTTTTTTACAAATCACAAATACATTCAAGCCCCTGAACTACTTACAAGTACTAATCTCAGGTTTCCTAAATCTACTGGATAGTATATGAGGAAAAACTAAAGTGAAACTTAAGTGATTTGTGACTTCACAGAGGACAATATCAGCACAAAGAAGTGAACCCATGAAAACATAAGTGATAATGATAGTGATAATTTTGACAATAAAGGTTGAGTAAGATTTTTTAACATTAAATTTGAGCCATAGCACAGAGACACTGAGCAGCCATCTTACATCATGCTTCCCATTTACAATTAATAATCCCTGTAGTTTTGTACATATTGGTCATTTCTAAACAGCTGCTGAATCCAAGATTATCAGTTTAAACAAATGCTCCCACATTGCTACAAATTAAAGTATGTGTCACAGCTTTGACCAGGTCTGAAAGGAGATCCAAACAGTTTCTATCAGATAAAAAGTTAGGATGTTCAGGAACAATCCAAGAATAAAGTAGAAACTGCTGTTCCACACTGACTGAGACTGAAATTTGCAGTTGCTCAAAATGGACAAGACAAATTTTTTTGAGGGAAAAGGGTTTGTGTTTTCTGTCAAACCTAGGAAAACAGTTTCAGCTGTCAAGTAAGGTCATGGTAACATCATGCTTCCCCCCCCACACACACACGAACACACAAACACAACTGGATGTTTCTACAAGAAATAACATATCGAAACTGATTTCGGAATGGGTGAAGAATGCTGACATTAATCTTCAGGGAATGCATTAATAAGCCCTGGTCTACCCTTGTTAAAAACTTGTGCACTATGCTTGAAATAAAAACTTGGGTTCATGCCAGGAAATTAACCAATTTAAGTCATCTCTAACAGCCAAGAAGAACGGTTCAAGACTTGCATCCGAAATTTGGTTGATTGGAACCAAAAACCATGTGGTCATTCATTTAATTTATTATTGACTGTTTATATACTTGGGTCTGTATTTATAATACACTCAGGGTAGGAATTAGAGAAAAATAAATGTATACTTTATATTGAATTCTTCTTTTTCAAAATCATTTTGTCCTGCAAGGACATTCATGGCCACAGTGAATGCATGCAAAGCTCTGACCATAATGATGTTAAACAAAAATTGATCCAAAATGAAAAGGTTTACACCACACCCATAGATGTGTGCAAGCATGTCTGCATAACTTTAAGCAGCATTGTAACACTGTAGCTTTTTATCTAAGACAAGGCAATGGCATACTTCTTAAATTTGTATGCCTACTTCTTAAATTTGTCTATAAAATGATATAACCTGTAACTATTTGATAGAAGCTTTTGTGTGACCAATTTTTGTCATATTGAGTTCATTCTTTGCTGGTTCTATTCTTTTCCCTGTAGTCTTCTTTTGTATCTTTGTATATCTTTTGTATATCTGCATAACTTAAGTGAAAACATTTAGATTGAAAAGGTAAAAACAAGTTCGCATTAAAGGCAACTTAAAGAGTACAAACCAGACACAAAATGCCAGTTAGTTATTGTTCTTTCTCATCAGCCTCTCCTGCAGGCTCTCACTGTAACTCTCATCTGATTGTCCTTACATGTGCTTGGATTGGCATTATGGCATCATGGTACAAAGTAACTCTTCTGCACATTTACAAATCAAACCATTTGCATGCATCGAGATGAAGTGTGTGTGTGTGTGTGTGTGTGTGTGTGTGTGTGTGTGTGTGTGTGTCAGGGAAGGGGGATCTTGGTCTTCACTGACCATGAAAGTGACTCACTTTCATGTAAGCGAGTTGAGCCCTGGTACGCCGATTGGTTGTGTGCAGTGTTCGCAAGTGTGTGCACACACACCATTGCATCAACCAGACACGTGCACATCCTGCAAGATATACCCCAGGCCGTTCAGAGTGAGCATTAGTCACTCCACATAAAAGTATCTAGTTGCTCCAAAGCATGGGAGCCGAGAGAACAAGTGGGAGAGGAGGTCTGTAGAGGTTTGGCCATGGCAGCCATTTCCCAACATATAAAAGCAACGCTCGGACAGAACAGAAACCCAGAAAGCTTTAAAGTTGGAGAGCAAAGCTCAAGTTTGCATAACAGTGATCGATACAAGCAAAGACGCCCCCTGATCCAGTCTCAACTGGGATTTATGTTTTCTATGAGCTAGACTCACCACAAGAGGAGATGTTCTGACTATAATTGATGCTGACTGCACACGTTGCACTTATATAACTAGATATTACTGATTAGCGTTTAACATTTATAGCTGACAGGCTGGTCAGAAGTAGGGAAAAAGCCATGAGGGAAAGAGGCATGTATTCAGCTGTACTTAATAACTGAATCTGATCTGTATTCAAGCCTCAATTGCCTGAGTTGAAAATGCACCACAAGTGAATAACACAGCATGCATTTGAAAAATCTGCAAGAAAATGGTGATATACTTCTTACTGACAGGGCAGTCAAACTATCCAAAAACTTTTGGCTCAAGCATGAGACAGATGGTTGTTATTGTGATCTGAGTTTGAAATTTGTCAGTTAATTTACTTCCTTGTTTAAAAAAAAAAAAAACAAAGGAAGAAAGAGTTTTCATCTTATGTGATGCTTATTCAAAATGTGACTGAAGAGAGCTGTGAAGTTGAAGTATCCAATCAATTTCACAGCATGACAAAAGAACAAAATATATAAACCTTATAGAGCTTATAGAACAGCTTATTTTTTTGTTTTTATTTTCTTGTTTTTTATTGTACTAAATACTTTCAGTAATTGAAGACTGCTGTTATGTCTACTGATTACAATGAAACGAAAGGGGAAAAAAATCTGCATTGCAAAACTGTCGTTCAGATTAATCTAAGATAATTCTGACAGCAATATCACATCAAGGGGACACAATGCCTCACGCTAACATCATATCATGAGATATACATTATGTTACAGCAGTCCTTGGTGTTGAAGAAAAGTACAAGTTCATTACAAGTTAATTGATAAATTCTTAGAAAAGTATTTTTACAATGCAATGTACTAGAGATGATTCTTGGAACATTCACAAGGCTGTTAATCTCAGCCTTAAGCAGTTCTTTGGATACGTCCTTTTGTGTGCTTTTTTAAGCATCTGCGTTGGTGATCAGCATCTGTGGCCCCTTAAATGTCTGCAGGACCAGAAGGGCACATGTCCTCTGCTCCCGAGCTCATCTTCACAGAGAGCAGGAAAGAAAACTTTTTCTATGGTTAAGCAGCTCCTCCATTTAATCAAATCTCAAGCTCGTTCATAGAAAGCGGCAGCAGCATGGGGTTTTAGGTTGCACTCTGGAAAATTAAGGGAAAAAGCCTCAACTTGATATGACAAATCTTTGAAATGCTTACCTTTTCCAACAAATCTATAATCCTCTGTTGCCCCAGATTGTCTGTGTGCAATGGTAACCTTAAAATTTAGAGCAATCATACCTCTGTGTATTCTGTAGGTAAACTGGCTTAGATCCAGTCTATCATCATACAGTAAAAACTGATTTAGATTAAGTATTATAAACTTTAAAGCTAAATCTAAACACATAAAATCAAAATATACTTCTTTTTCTTAAGTTGGATAAACTGTAAGAATCAAATAAAAGAATATACTGTAACAAGCAGCTGATTTCTCTGTGGCTGTTGAAATCCAATACAGAGTCATGTGTGATTAGCAATGCAATCTACACATCTAGAATAAAGAAATGCACTGAGGCCTGAGATATCTTTTGATTAAAGCAGCTAATTAAAAAGCAGAGATACAGGGGAGGGTGCAAAGAATCAGGTTTCTGTCTATCAATAGATAGATGCTACATGCAAACCATATGATGGTTTCAATTTACATCGGGGCTTTAATTCCTAGGTGGCTTTATTAGCTGCTGTTGTACCATGAGGATAATATGTTTATGTAGGAAGGGGGGAAACTGGTTACTGGATATATGTGGGATTTTACAGAAACATCAAAAATTAGCTGTTAGAAAGCACATAGAAATGTATTTAACCACTAAATGTGAACATACAACACTCATTGTTTGCAAGAATAACGTTAAATTTAGGGTCTTCGTGATTTATTCAAAACCACTCCTTTTTTCAGTGTGGAATGATTAATAAGATGCATTAAAAAGAGAATGAATTTAAGTAAGTGGTGCACACCTTTTTTTCATCTAAGTGTTTTAATAAGGGATGCTGAAAGCTCAAGAAAGTCTTTTAACTTTATAAAGTCATGGTCTGTTAACTTCATGTTGTTGTTATTGACCAACACTCGGAACAATAAAGCCAAGGAATTCAGGATGGATCCAGGAACAAATTATAGATTTAAAAGTTGATAAAATTGTTTGGAGCCATGTCCGGACACCTGCTAATTAAAAAATCAAATCCATTTAAACATTTTATTCAGATGTGTCACCATTCTCCTAAGAAGACCCAACATGCTACTTTCTGATGAAAGAAATCCGGTGAGGAAGTTTAGCAACAACCTTGGAAGCACCAAAGCTTAAGCCTGCCATGAACTTTAAACTGCTGGGACACCAGAGCCTCTGTCCACAGAGAAGCCAGTTTTACATCAATACAGACTGAGAGGGACTTGACTTGATGGTGTTGCTCCAAAACTGACACCTTCAAGCTCAACTGAAGCTCATAATGCAGCTGTCCATCTGGACGAGACAAATGTCCTCTGGAGAAAAATGTTCTCGTCAGATGAGACTGAAATTGAGCTATTTGCCCCTTTACAACAAGAAATATTTTTCATATTATGTTTCAACATGAGGCTTTTAAACCTAAGAACTACGTACCAACTGTTAAGCCTTGTAAAGGAAACTTCATGCTGTGGAGCTGTTGCCAGTGGTATGCTACTGGTGCATTGCACAATGTGGGTTGGAATAAGAATGAGGACTACCTCCAAATTCTTCAACTTCATCTCAAATCAGCAGCTAAATGACTGAAACTTTTTTTTTCCAACAGGACAATGATTTCAGTCACAATTTAAAACTGATTTTGGATTTAATAAACTAGGTTAACATTAGCCGTCTGGAATAGTTTTCCCAAACACGCTACCTAAACCCTATTAAAAATAACTGAGGCTATGCTTGAAGGCTGAGTCAGTGCCAGGAAACCATCCAAATTAAATGAAGAGATGTCAACTATTTAGCCAGAAATATGCCAAAAGGTTGTAGGTTGTTGCAAAAATTGTGTGCTCAATGTGGAAATTGAAGAGGCAGAAATTATCATTTGTTAGTAAAGATTTATGTTTTTATTTAGTTTATGTATATATTTTATGATTGATGGTGAAATACATAATGAGTTTCTGAAAGATACATCCTGAAGGTAATATACCGAAGCAAAAGGTCAGGAACCTCTGTAAATGATGATGCATCAATAAATTAACATTAGGCAAAACATTTGCACATCATTGCAGTGTTGAGCAGGGGTCTCTGTCTATTAAAGGAAAATCTAAACTATGCAAGTATGCTGTATCACTTTTTTGTTACACATACTTTCACACAGTTTAATGTTTTACCATTGAGCAAGGGAAGACCTACAAACTAAGTTGTGCTTTGTTTCAGTCCTGCAGCTGCACCAGGATAAATATACCCAAAAAGGGATGTAACTCTTGCTTCTGTTAGTTTAACATCTGAATGTTACTGAACATTGGTCTTATAGCAGCAAGTTAGAGTCTACTGAGCAGATATGATACTTTTTTTCATGTTACAGGGTCTTCTACTGTAACTAACCAAATACTGACACAGTTAATTCAGTAGGTTTAGGTTATGTGGACACGCTTACTTTTGGCTGGCAACAGAAAATCCACCAACAATAATCTATTTTAGGTCATTTTGTTTCTTTTTTGAGAAAGTATCCACATACTTTAGATCCAAACAGAGCTGCTTTTCTAAGCTGTAGCTGCTAAGTCATGTTTGTTTTAGGAAGATGTTCAACAGCTGGTGAGCTGACCCAACAGAAGCACTGCCAATGCTGGACATGCTTCCTTATCAAGATGCTTAGCTTTATGTTTAAACTCACCAGTTTTGTTTCACTCAGTCTGCCAGTTTTCTCAGACCTGAAGATTAACACATCAGCTGAAAGGAAATCTGAGTTACTTTCCTTCTTGTCCAGAAACACATGGATTACTCGGCTCTTATTGAACTTCTTCAATAAACTGTCTTATTTTTCCCCCCACTGATAGAAGTGCTCCACAACGAAAACAAGCTGAATTTGTCTGTTGTGTATTTTGGCAATTCATGAAGCTGGTAGGCCTGATTAATGTATTGGAAACCCAGACGAATGCTTAGACATTCCGACCTAATGAAATTCCTACTTTTATGATGTTGTTGTTCTTGTTGCTTTGGTTACTTCCAAGGAAAATATTTTTTCAGGTGGACGTCATAGATCATATGCAGCTTGTAATTCATAGTAATTACCTAAAACAATACATGTCAAGTTCTTTTTTTGAATTCAAAAAAATAAAACATTTTTCTAGACTGTGACTTTCCACAAAAACCATCATTGTTAGTGGGGTTAAGACCAGCTGTGCAGACATTAATTTGTATGAGCTAAAGCTTAGATGATGTCCCCACACTCACTAGTGGTTTTAATTTGTGCAGCTCAGACTTTCACTATAATGATTAAACACATGAGACGCCAATTCTTTTAAAGTGGAATACAACATGACAAAGCCTTTTTGGTTTGTTCTACTAACCACAAGGTCAGAAAAAGTTCATGGAAACACAAGAATAAAAAAATAAAAAAAACACCAAAAGACAAAAACTTGTGTGGATTTTGGTTGTTTCAAATTTCTGAATGGAAGTCACATTTTGTTTATGTCTTCTGGTCTAGTTGGGTTTGGTCTTGATGTTGTCCACTGTTCTTTGATCGTTGGGTTGTTGACCTGCTTTGGTTGCCTGTGTCATATTTACAGGGTGCCTAGACATTTTTCATGTGGAAAAAAAAAATCCACATTTTCCAAATAAAAAAATCCAGACTTTCTTAGCCAATTTGTGCAGAAGAAATACAAGAGTTCACTATGAATTTAGGAGAGTGGTTAGGCATTACAAATGGAACCTGAAAAACCTGGGATGGATGGAAAAGTCTAACTTCAATCAATTCAATTTTGAAACTAACACTTTTTAAAATCTTTACTCCATTATTCTAAACCAAATGCATTTTATACCAAAGTTTCTAATCAGTGATACCTTAAATTAGATTGTAAAGTAAAAAAAATAAAAATCTATGCTTTGAACCCCAGGATATGTTCAAAACCATAATCTAGAGGAGTTTAGAAGTTGTATTATAGCAAGAAAATGTCCCTTTTATTTTTGAATGAGAATTTTCTGTAATATTCTCTCTCAATACCTCAGAAATAAAAAAAAAAAAAAATCAATCAAATGAAATTGGACAAATACCCAAGCTGTGATATATCAAATCCAAAATAAAGGATGCAATTTAAATATAAAGCAATGTTAACATGTTTATTTTTATGTTTCTTCCAGAAATTCAGATTTTCATAATTTTTTAATGTATCCATTAGAAAATGATCAAATCAAATCCCATACTTTTCTAGACTTATAAGACTATGCAGAAACTTGATATCATGTCACCCTCTTGACAGCAAGGTTTCATGCATCTCCAAAAAATTTGATAAATTCAGACATTTGCTGATTAAAAACAAAGATCTTTCAAAGTAATTTAAAAATTTGTGCTGAAGACAAAATCCACAGTCATCTTAAGTCTCAGTTAAGAAACTTCTGCTTAAACTAATTTTGCTGGCTGTCAACTGACTAACAAAATCAAACATTATTCTTCACCAGTATAAGATCAGTTCCTTCTGAGTATTCCTAGAACAGCTTTATTTGAAGAACCTTGCGCATTAAGATAGGTGGGATTTTTCAACTCACAGATCAATTCACTTTGCTGCACCTCAAAATCAGAAGATATTTTCTGTGCTACCACTAAAGATCACCTGACTTTTTATTTGTAATATGATTTCAAGATGGTTTCCTAATCCTGTTATGCTGATTGACCTTAAGTGAACTGTGTATTTTAGGACAAAAGTAATTTCTTTATTTCAGTAACTAGGACAAACAACAAAATGAGTTATGGATGCAGTTAACACTGTTGAGACCACATTAAACATCCAGAAATCTTACAAAGCTCTTTCTTTCCTAATTACTGCCACTATCCAACCACTTTCAGGCAGTTACACAAAGTTTGTTGGACAATTTAGAGCTCACTTACTATTACAGTTATCCTGCAGAGATTTTGACAGCTGCAAGGTAACTTTTGACATCCATCTTTTGCTGCTGTCTGCCACACATGCAAAGAGACACATGTGCAGGCACAAGAGGATGGCAACCCCAGCAATGACTAAAGTTTTCACTATCCCTCTGCTATTTAGGTAGTGGTGATGTAGCCAGTATAGAAGGCATGCATCAGCAAAATGGAGGGAAGAGTAAAAATGAGCAAAATAATCTGTAAACAAGGCACAATTAACAAATAAGCTCAGTAAGCTGTTTTATGAAAGAAGTTATAGCAGTTTCACAACATTATCTGCAACTCTTGTAACAATGTTCAAAGTCTAACAACTAAATTCATATTTTTTTCAGTAGCATAATCTTATACAAAATAGAAGATCCCAACCTTTAATGTGAGAACAACTGGAAAAAACCATGTTAAGAAACAGATTGACCATTCCTTGGGATTGTTCAGAGTGGTGGGTCCTCTATTAACTTCTCATCACTAAAGTTGGTCTCAGAACTGAGGTAGAGCCATAGAAGAAGGTTGATTTTGTGTGTGGTGAATCATTTTTGTGATAATTTGGCCATTTCTTTTGGATGATTACCCGAATCAAAGACCAAAAGACAATCCGTTTTCAGTTTTATCAGACGTCCGCAAGAATTTTATTTTAAATGTCCTATAATTTAAAAGGGTTCTCAATGTAATTTACTCTAACAAAGCTCACAGGGCCTCTGGAAGAGAAACAGCCACACAGCATCACAGATCTTCCATCACACTTAATAGTTGTCATGACCAAACTCCAGAGTTTTTAGAGTAACCAATTAACCCAGGGGTCAGCAACCTTTTCAGTTCACAGAGCCACTTCTACACCCACAGCTACACAATAAAATTGAAAAAGGGAATGAAATTAAACTAAAATGAATCTCTACTTTCAGATTTTTGACCAAACTGAACCATCTAACTTTTTCAAAGGGGGAAAAAAAACTTTATTTAATAGAATGAGGCCAGTTGAGTGAGCAATCCATAAATATGGAAAATGAAGAAAGATGGGTAGCCCACTTAACAATATAAAGCACATAGTTTGAAGCCAAAAAACACCAAATTGGTTTTAAAAGCCTTGTACCATTAGTGCCCTTCTGCTGTAGATATTCTATGCACATACTGTATCAAAACATGCAAAAAAACAAAAAAACAAAAACACTAAAACCACCGCCTTAATAATCACAACCTGTTGTGCAAGTTTACTATCAGCGTCCAACTTTGGAAATGGCATCAGACTTCACTCTTCTGATTCTATGTCCACCATCTAAGTTGGATTTCCATTTTATATGGGGTGGTGGTATACATATACTATATGTTATCTAAAAGTTGTTTCAGACAGGTAACCATTCAGTTTTATGTCCACATTTAAAGGGTGCATTTATACTGATAGGTGTTTCCAGTATCGACTGCGGACTGCCTTCAAGGGGCAGAAAAAATATTTGAAATCCCCAAGAGAAAGCTGTAGCACATATTACCTCCTTCTAGATAATTGTGTAGGCAAATCAACACCTCTCTAAAACAGGGTCCTTTGTAGAGAAATAATTGATTGCAGGACCATTGTATTAGACTGCAGTAGTTTTAGTCAATGCTGAATTTCAATGCGTTTTTGTTTTTTTGTTTTTTTTTTTTTATCTGTCTCTATAGTGTCTCATCGACATGTCCTCCGTGTCTCACCTGGTGTAATCTGGGATGGACTCCAGCACTCTGTGACCCTGAGCAAGTCTACACAGATGCAGAAGATGGATGGGTGGATTGGCTGCAGGTGGGAGTCATTTCCTCAACAGCTAAATGAGCTATTATTCAGCAGGGTCAGTCGTGACTTTGACCTTTCGGTTGTCAGCACAATTTGGTATCCACTATGCAGAGCAGGTTGTTTGAGTCTGAAGGAGTCACTAAAACGCAGACTGCAGAGCGTGTGGAGCCTAATTTAGTGACACAACTGTTGAAGCAGACAGGGCAGAGAAAACCTGAAGCCTAGTCTGTTACTCGCACCTGAGACTGTTTAAAAGGAAACATTATGAAATGAGGTTATCATTATAAAGCTTCACAGAAAGAATGCACAGCTAAATGAGGCCATATAACTTGTAATGCTGAGCTGATTGAACTCTAAATTATTATGAAAACATCATCAAGCAAATATTCCTCTGCATGAGAAAATTACATCCCTAGTTAAGGACATTTCTATCTCAGCAATCAGAGTATATTTAGCAAGCTATGCAGCCCTTTTCTTCTTCTTTTCTTTACAGTTTCCTCTATACCTCTTATGTTCTTTATTATCTAGCAATAATCATCTGTTTTTGGTGTATTTTAGGCTCTCACCAATTGATAGCCCCACTTCGTACCTACTCGTTAACATTTCGCCCCCACAAGCTTCCATTTCCTTCCCATAAACAAACCATTTCATACCCATATACTTAAAGTTTTGCATATCAGTTCATTAATCTTTGAGGTTATGTATGTAAAAATACTCACAAAGATGCTCAAATCTCAAGTATAACTTAAATGAATATTATATCCTGGAACTTTGCATTGCACCTTATTTTTGACTTTTGTATTAACCCTCATTTAGGCCCATTAACTCTTATGAAATGTGAGATTAGGAACCCTAATCAGAACCAAAATACCTCTTGCTTATGGAAGTTATTAAGTGGAGTAACAAAACCTTATTTTTCATCATAGATTATGAGTAGAATATCAAAAATAGAGTGAGTGAAACATCCCAGTGTGAAACATCCCAATAGTGAAACATCCCAATGTGAATTATTGTATGGCCGGTATGAAATGTTCTGCAGCAGATGACTCTGTTTTGTATTCTAAAAACTTGGGTACAAAGTATTGTTAATTTTGTTGATCAACAACACTCAGAATAGTTTTCTCTCTTTTTTTCAGATTAAAGCTAGTTTAGAATAAAGATAACTCTAATGAAATTGACACTTTCATCAACAAAAAAAAAAACTAAAGTGAAAACTTTGAAGGTGAAATCCAATCAGATCTTATTTTAGTCAATTTAGAAAAGACAGAGTAATTTGAACATATAGCCAATGACACTTTATCTGCTGGAGAGGTAGAAGTGAATGATGGGGGGGAAAGGAGGTCATCATGTATTTCTGGACTGAATATTTCACATTTGATGACAAAATGAAGACATTTTGCAAGGTCTGTGGAGCAACAATAAGTGTCACAAACACAGAAAACTTGAAGATAGATCTGGAGGCAAAACGTCCCGAAATCAGTTCAAAGGTAAGTATGCTTTAACTAACTTTAAAACCTGAGCTACTGTGTTTTTCAAAGCTACAAACTGAAAGATGTTGTGTTCATGTGTTTCTCGGTGGAGCAGCTGGAATCTACCAGCAGCTCTCCTGTCTTTTGAGCTGCATGCAGCTGAAATCGGCTTCATGTGCTTCAGCTGACAGCAGAGTTGATGGAAGCTATCAGGTTTTAGTAGCTTCACCAAAATTTAATACGATGTAGTGTTGCAGAGGTCATTTTCTAATAACCTGATTTAAATTATGAAAAAAATGTCTGAAATATTTAAATGATTATAAAATACAGTTGAAACCATATATTTACAGAGACACATACACATTTTTTCTCTTTGTTTGAAGTTAAATCAGACCAAACTTTTCTTGTTTTAGGTCAGTTAGAATTACCAAAATTATTTCTATTTCCTAAATGCCAGAAAATGTAACGAGAACTTTTTTAGAAATTCTTTTCTTTTTCTTCAAATTCAAAAATGTACATATATTTGGTCAGTATTTAAACTGGATAACTTGGGTCAAATATTTTGAGTTTCCTTCCACAAGCTTCTCACAATAGTTTGCTGGAATTCTGGCCCATTCCTCCTGACAGAACTGGTCGAACTCAGTAAGGTTTATAGGCCGCCCTACTCCCATACGCCTTTTCAGATTGACCCACAACTTCTCCATAGGACTGAGATCAGGGCTTTGTGATGGCCATGCCCAAGTTTTTACTTTGTTGTCCTTAAGCCACTTTATAACTATTTTAGCTGTATGCTAGGGTTATTGTCCATTTGAAAGACCCATTTGTGCTCTAGCTTAAACTTCCTGCTTGATGTCTTTATATGTTGCTTCAATATTTCCACATAACATTCTTTCCTCATGGTACCATCTATTTTATGAAGTGAACCACTTCCTCTTGCATCAAAATAGCGCCACAACATGATGCTGCCACCCCCATACTTCACAGTTAGTATGGTACGAGAATCCCCCTGTTTCCTCCAAATGCAACGATGATCAATATGGTCAAACAGTTCCACTTTTTTCCATCAGATCACAGGACACGTCTACAGAAGTGAACGTCTTTGTTCCTCTGTGTATTTGCAAACTGCAATCTGGCTCTTTATGTTTCTTTTGTAGTAAAGGCTTCTTCCTCACTGAGTGGCCTTTCAGCCCATGTGGGTACAGGACATATTTCACTTTGAATAATGACACTGTCTAACCAGCTTCAGCAGCATCTTCACAAAGCTTTGGCTTTTGTTCTGGGGTCAACTTGCACATTTAGGACCAAAATCTGTTCATCCCTGGGACACATGATCTCCTTCCTGAGCAGTATGATTGTTAGACATTCCCATCATGTCTATACTTATGTATAATTGTTTGAACAGATGAATGCAGCACAATAAAGCCTCTGGAAATTGTTCCCAAACTTTCCAGCTCCAAAATTATCCTCCTGATATCTTGGCTGATTTCTGTTGACTTTCCAATCATGTCAGACAAGAAAGCAGTGTGTTCCTGGTGTGGCCTTAATGCATCCACAGGTGAGCCTCCAATTAACTTAAATGTGTCAATTAATCTATCAGAGGTTTATGGAAAGAAATCCAAAATGTTTGACCCAAGTCATACAGTTTAAGAGATAATTATACCTGAGACTGGCCAACTATATGTAAGCTTTTGAATTAGAAGAAAGTTACTAAAAATCTCTAAAAAAAAATGTTCTCACTTAGTTTTCTGGCATTTATCAAATAGAAATAATTTTAGTAATTCTAACTGACCTAATGATAAAAGTTTAGTCTGATTTAACTTCAGACAGTGAGAAAAATTGTGTATGTGTATTTTTATTTGGTGTGTGTAAATATATGGTTTCAACTGTAAGCAATTTAACACGACAAACATTTATTCCTGGGTGCTGCTTGTAAAGTTTATTGGGGGATTTTTCCACAAGAATGTTCACCCGTCATGTTTCTGGTACTGTTTGAGGAATGTGCATTACTTTTTTGTTCACTTCAAATTACCGATAGTGTTTTTCATTGAAAATGTTTCTAAATTGCATCTGAAATGTTAAGCAACAAATTAGCAATTGAAGAAAAAATGGTAATATTTCATGTTTACATTTACTTTCACATAGGCCAGGCCAACCTTGTTGCATGTGCACTTCTTTCTTTAATATGCTAATTTTTGTTTTTGATATAATCCTTAAAGCTAACTTGAAGTTTTAGGATGTTGCACTATTATCACAATTTTTATTTTAATAAAGAATATTGTGTGTAGTTTGTGTACAACATGCATTAGTTGGGTCTTTGTTTTTGGAACTCATCTAAAAAGCATATCCTAATGAACAAAATGTAACATTAACTTTATTTTGCCCTAGGATAAATATTTAAAGAAATTATTTTTAATAAAGGTTTAAGAGGCCACCCAGAAGTACTGACCTGAACAACAATATTTGAGTCAGAAAAACTTGGAGTATATTTTAGTCGACTAAAATGTAGTAAAATTTGGTCTACAAAAACAAAAATGACAACAGATGACTAAAAGACTTGGACTAAGACTAAGAAGTGCTTAAATTGACAGAGGTACAAAACTACCAATGAGCAAAATGGAAAAGACCTATACTGATATTATAACGACCAATTAACTGTTTTGCTCTTTACTGACACACAGTAAGGTAAAATAGACTTACAACGGCCTGATCAGCTTTTCACAGACTTTGAATTGTACTTGAAAGTTGTATCTTATCATGTTCGTTTGGGATTAACAAAATCAAGTTCATGCCACACGGAAACCTTACAGGACCCAGAACAGTTACTGACTTCTCTCTGACTTTGGTTATATGTCTTACAAATGTGACCTCAAGACTTCATTCTACAGGATGTGATTCCCTGCAGTGAACTAGAAAGGAGCATACATTTATCAATGGGCAGAACTTCTTACAGATTTAGTGATACAACCTAGAGTTGTGTGTGGTTATCAGTCATTTCGTGTAAAAATCTAATGTAGGTTGTAGTTCTTCTACTTTTCTTTCAGCAAAAACATCTAAATTATTCATACCAGCTCAGTACTACAGATAAATTGTCTTAGACAATTATCTGATTAGCAGAACTGCCATTTAACTTTCTGTTGCCCAGCCAGACTAATTTGGACTCTGCCCTATTGTTGCGTAACCTAGTCTAACATTATCTACTGCCGATTTATTTCCACTTCTCCTCTATGTCCTTTGACAGACTCGACATACCTTTGGAGAAATACCCATAAATAACTCAGATTGTCTTTTCACGTAGCCAAGCCATATGTTTGGTATCTGCACCACAAACAATCAGCCTGCACGTGACAGTAGGATTCTCAGTGCCTCCATAGCTGAAGATGATACAGGCTGTTTTCACAGTCAGCTCAGCAGCCACAAGCCTCAGAATATGCCTGACCCACACACACTTTGCAGAAAAATGTTTTGGATTGTGCCTCTTGCTGTAAGCCACATTATGTAAGTGCTGAGTGTGAGGTGTCAGGAGCTGGCTGGGTGCCAGCATGGTGCTGTGGATGTTTGGATGTGGGTGTAGGTGTTAAAAATATCTTGTATGAATAGCTCCTCCGAGGATATAAGCTATGCAACAAATTGTTATGCACCGCTGCTGATTGTTTTGTGAGATGCACTGATGTAATGTGTGATAGCTGAATCAGTCTGCTAACTCATAAAAATGTCTATAAATTAGAACTTAAGCTGAAAACTAGGTTTTGATGTAAGCATTCTGATGCTCTTTGTTAGTATGTAAAGCACAAATTTTTATGGCAAATTCACAGAAATAAGTTTAACAAGAGGTTTGTTTCTGATAAGAAAAGAGGCAGGCATCTCTAAATCGATAAAACAATGTAAAAGCATCAGTTTTGGTGAAATAAATTTCTTGTTTTTATTTAAATTTTATTTTAAAAAAAATGGCATGAGGACATCTATTAATTGGACAAATCTTCATTGGGATTACTGCAATCAAATCATTTTTGGAATTGCTGACACTCATATTTTGACAATTCACCTTTGGGGATGGGCATCATATGATTTCTTGCCATCCTCTTAATCTTTAGTTCCCTTTACAGATTCTCTTTCATATATAAGTCAGGACTCTGGTTGGGCCACTTTAAAACACTAATATTATTTCCAATCAGAAGTAACATTTTGGCAAAATTAAAAGATGACTTTAAATGTAAATCTACCAGGGGTGTGAATAATTTTGGCCTTAATAGCAGCCAAAACCTCAGACATATTTCTGATTGGATCTTTAAATAACTTTTCTGATAGAATTACCAGAGCTCATTTAAATGTAAGTTGTTACCTAGTATACACTTAACTTTCAGGCATAGTCCATGCATTTTCAGTAGGGGTGAAGTCAAGACAATTCCATAAGCTTAATGTTAGCCTCCTTTGCCCTTTCCAAAAAAGGTTTTCATGTCTGTTTGGCATTGTTATCCTGCTGAAACGCCCAACTGTCTTCAGGTTTAAACAATCAGACCCAAACTTTCACTCTGAAAAAAGCAAATCAGTTAGAAAGTTTCACAACAACAAGGTATCAGCCAGTGGTACAGGTGCCTTACACAAAGTGGAAGGAATAACGAAGGAGCGGTATCTTTAAATTATTAAAATTTCTCTCAAATCAGCAGCTAGGCAGTTGAAACTTTGACCCCATTGGAGGTTTTTAAAGCTCAAACAGTGTCTGGTGATGGATAAAGAAGATGATGTTTCTGGAATAGCCCCAACCTTAACCCTATTTTAAAATGTGCAGACTATGATTAAAAACGGGGTCCATGCCAGGAAACCAAACTGTTTAAATTAGCTGTACTAAGTATGCCAGGAAAAGTGGTCAAAGATCCACCTAGAAGCTTGTTGCTGGCAACAAAGAGTGTGTGGTCTATCTGTAAGTTGATGAAGAAACGTTGCTGTACTAACACATTATTGGGAGGGACATGTGTGTATTATGTGTTTGGATTAGAAAAAATATATCACACATTTGAAATTGTGCACCCAACTCTTGTTTTTACAAATTCAACATGACATCCATCTGTGCTGCTGATGAATGCATGTAAATGTCTGGCCAGGACTTGAAGTTCATTCTGAGAATAAACTACACTGAAGGCTGAAAACTTTCCACTTTGTCTAAAAGGCATATATTCAGCTTTCAAACCAGCTGATGTCATGGAGTCCTGCTCCTCTGTACACTCTTAACTGAGAGATTTAGAGTAAACAGAGAAATTTTCCTCTGGTTGTAAAGCCATCTTTCTAGTGCCAAATGCTGCTCAGCACAAACACAACCATTACACATCCAAGGCCCACTTTTCTCTGTTCCAAGGCTTTCGCCTTTTAGACATTGTTAGATTTAGTATACAAGAAAGTTTTACTAAAAACGTTGAGTTCATAAATGTTAATTTATTAGACTTATTATGAGTGCAACACACCAAATCCTCATGTTACACTTTCCTCCTGCTACATCTGCTGTTTGGAGTGAAAATGGATGCAGTAAAAGAACTGGGAAGCTGAGACCTGACAAATCTTATAAATAAGCCTTTTATGTAAGAACTGTCCAGCAGGGGAAGGAAGGAAACTGTGGACTACTTCAGCACTATATTAGTAGTTATATAAAAAGAATAACATTCAATATCCTAATGAATTTGTTTAAAAGTAAAATAAAAAGTGATAACATGAAAGTGCAAAATTCTTGGCTGGAAACTTTCCAAAACCATTTGGCACAAAGTCTAAGGGGGCTAACCTGATGTCACCTTGAATGAGATAATGGCAGCTTTTATTAACTGATCAAATATAATTAGATCCCTGCATGGCATAAATGTTGTAAAAGAGAACCTTTAACTCGTGATGGCAGAGAAATTAGTCCAGGCTCTTCAACTTTTCTTTTAAATATGATCTCATATGTACATTTATAACCCAATATTTGCCTTCCAGAACAAACAATTGGTACATGAGACATATTAAATGTTACAGTGTTAAGCTATGTTCCTTACAAAACAAAGTAGCTCTTTAATTTAACACCAAAATTGAAACTATGAATCAGATCCCAACTTCAGCTTTTTATTTATTTATTTATTTTATTTTACCAATCCATGGTATAAGACCATACTTTTTGCACTACTTATATACTGCACAATACAGTGGGAGCTTACTCCCTGTTGACTGAACTTGCAATAAGCAATAGAAAATGTGTTTGGTTCTCAACTAACAGATAAATGTTTCACTGCTTATGTGTGTCTCCCCAAGACTGTGCTGCCCTGGGCAATGAGCCATTTAGCCTATATCCTATAAAAAACAACAAAATTGATCACTTTTCAATTAAAAGTTTGCTTTACACAAAAATTGAACACTACATACCTTGGAAGACATCCACATCCCGATTATCTTCTGTGCTCTGAGATAATCAAAGTCCTCTTGAGCAAATATATATATATATATATATATATATATATATATATATATATATATATATATATATATATATATATATATCTTTTTGTGCACTGAGTCCAGCAGAAAGGCAAGAAAATTGCTCGTAATCTCTCCTTTTTAAAGAGTTCCCACGTCAGAGTCTTAGGCTGTAACTTTCCATCTTCATCTTTGTAAAGGGATATCGTCATTTTGAGGTGCTTTTAATGAAAAAAATGTTGCAGCCAAGGCTTTAAGAGTGTCCGTAAAAAACCTGGGCTGAGTGACTTCTCCAGCCATTTTAAACAACAAAGACTCCTGTGCTTAGCTCTCATTGTGGGTCTTTTTTTTGGCCTCTTATGGAAAAGCTTATTTCACTATAGCCCTGGTTCATTTAATGCCTACTTTATGACATATCTCATCAATGTGTAGATAAGTGTTGTTTGAGTATATTAAATGAACAATGATAAAAGTCTTCTCTCTTAAGCTTTTTATGTAAATGGAGCTCAGTTTTACATTTCTCTCTGGCATCCTGTGTGAAATAGTTTCCCCTTTTCTCTGCTCATACATTCTGTATCCAGGTGAGCAGAGGATGACTACAGTGTTGCCATCTGCATGGCCTACAGTTACTGTCTCTAACCCAGCGCAAATTCTATGTTATAGTGCAAAGAAATTTAAACTTTATTGCATAACAGCAAAAACCACGTCCCTACCCCTGTGATGTGACAGATGAAAGTCATAAAGTGCGAATGCATAGCCTGTTGTCTAATTCAGATTCCATGTCAGATTTGGAAGCCCACACTGGATAAACGGATATAGCTATGTCTATCAGGCAAATTTAGGCATGGATGCTATTAAGGTGCCAATTGGTGCCCTGTGAGTGTGAGTGTGTGTGTGTGTGTGTGTGTGTGTGTGTGTGTGTGTGTGTGTGTGTGTGTGTGTGTGTGTGTGTGTGTGTGTGAGGGGTCTCTGAGGCGTGCGTTAAACGTATATAGGCTTATTGGGGAGTATGATTCAGCTGCTGTTGGCCAGAAAGAGTCTTTAATCGGATGTTTATCTCGCTTAGAAAATAATAAAGTAAAACTTTTAGTCACACGTCAGTCTGAATCGATTTAGAGTTAGTACTGTTTTTTCTGCTAATGTCTGTGCCATTTCCTTTACTGGGGCTCTTGTCGAGCCCGCAGAGCGACTCCGTCACCCCCTCCTCCATCTCCATGTACTCCCCTTTGTCACCCAGCGAGGAGCCAGACGGCGAGCCTTTGAACTTCCTAAGAAAGTCCGGGAAGTACGGGCAGCCCGGCGGCATGCTCTCCACCACGGGCGACTGGTCCTCGTTGTCCGTCTCCCGGTGATAAAAGTAGTTAAAGTTGGACACTATAACAGGCACCGGGAGCGCGATGGTCAACACGCCCGCGATCGCGCAGAGCGAGCCCACTATCTTCCCACCGACAGTGATTGGCTTCATGTCGCCGTAGCCCACCGTGGTCATGGTAACCACGGCCCACCAGAAAGCGTCGGGGATGCTCGTGAACTGCGAGGTGGGTTCATCCGCCTCGGCGAAGTACACCGCGCTGGAGAACAGGATGACGCCTATGACCAGGAAAAAAATGAGCAGGGCCAGCTCCCGCATGCTGGCGCGCAAGGTATGTCCCAGGATCTGCAGCCCCTTGGAGTGTCTGGACAGCTTGAAGATGCGGAACACCCTGACCAGGCGGATTATTCTCAGGATGGCGAAGCTCATCGCCTGCTGCCCGTTGCCCTGGTGCTGCGCCAGGTCCGTGCCGAGGGTTATGAAGTAAGGCAAAATGGACACGATGTCTATGGAGTTCATTATATTTTTAAAGAAAGCCGTCTTGCTTGGACTCGCAAAAAATCGAACTATAATCTCAAAGGAGAACCAGATGATGCAGACCGTCTCCACGATGAAAAACGGGTCGTTGAAAGGTGTAAATCCGTGGTCAGGCTGAGAGGAGTTCTGTCGTGGCTGCAGATACTCTTTTTCATCCCTGAACTCGGGGAGCGTTTCCAGACAGAAAATAACAATAGAAATGACTATGACCAGGACCGACACCACCGCTATACCCCTGGCAGGACTCGAACTCTCCGGGTACTCAAAGAGGAGCCAGATCTGGCGCTTGAACTCGTCCTCCGGCAGAGGTTTCTCCTCCTCTTTCACAAACCCTTCATCCTCCCTAAACTTCAATATCGCCTCCTCGCCGAGTTCATAAAACTTTACCTCCTCGGAAAAGATGTCAAACGGGACATTGACAGGTCTTTTTAACCGGCCCCCTGACTGGTAATAGTAGAGAATGGCGTCAAAACTCGGCCGGTTCCTGTCGAAGAAGTATTCATTCCTCAGCGGATCAAAGTACCTGATTCGCTTGTCGGGATCTCCCAGAAGGGTGTCCGGGAACTGAGTGAGAGTCTTCAACTGAGTCTCAAACTTCAGCCCCGACACGTTGATGACGACCCTCTCACAGCAGCCGCACTCGCTGTAAACGTTCTCGTATCCGGACTGGGGACGCCTGTCGGTGATAGACACGGTCTCCTCCTCATCATCCATGTTGCACAGAAAGCTCGACCTCTTGCTACCCCGGCCGCCCTCCGTCGCCTCTCCCCCCTCCACCCCCCCCTCCTCCTCCTCCTCCTCCTCTTCCTCCGCTCCCTCGGCCTCTTCCTCCTCTATCATGATGTCCTCCTCAGATCCGAGCAGCGCCAGCTCCGAGTGGCGCAAGTCGCCTCCGAGAGTGCTCCGGTTGCGCCTCCACCGACCGACGCCGCGCTGCTTTTTCCGCTCTCTGAGAACTCTGTGCTGCTGTTGCTGTTCGGGCTCCTGCTGCGAGGAGGAGGTGGAGGAGGAGGAGGGGCGCGAGGCGGCGCCGCTGCTGCTGATGTTGGCGGAGGAGGAGGAGGCGGCGCGAGACTGATGTTGGCGGTTGTTAAGGAGATGAGCGCCCGAGGAGGTGGCGGAGGTGGGGCCCCCTGCGCCTCCCTCCGCACCGGAGCCACCATCGGCTGCTGCAGCCGCGGCCGCCGCCGCCGCCGCTCTCGACTGGGCAGCCTGGCGCTCCCTCTCGCGCTCCCTCTCCCGTGCGCGGGCTTGGGCATATCCATACGGCAGGTGACTGTTGCACCCGCCGTCTGCACCCACCATGGCAAACTCCATTTTTTTACAGCCGAGGTTCGGTCCGTGAAGGCTACAGAACCCTCGTCAAGGGGGATGCAGACCAGAGGATAAAAGTTGCAGCTCTGTCGCGCAGACACAGAGAGAATGAGGCATCAACCGTTTAGAAAGTCAGATTAACAAACACACCTCAGTAAGGTCCATGCTGACTGGAGTCCGCGTTGCTACTTACATGATAAAAAACACTGATGAGCATATCTTGTTGCGCCCAGTGTATATTTTATGACATCATTACGATAACCAAGAAACACCAGGGCCGGTGGCATAGCCTGTTACGCAGACGCTGTGTCAAACTTGCGCCCCTTTTATACTCAGCATGATAAATCACCGAGTCAACAAGCGACACCCAAACAGTCTCTCCTCGGTTTCTCTGGTGCCCATCAGGTGGTTAATTTCTCAGCCCCAAAAAGCGCCTTTTGATCCTCCGTGGTCGCCCATGGTTGCCATTTTATGAGATGAGATTTTTTTTTTTTTAATGGGTCTTCGCTCTTATGTTTTGGAGCTCCGATGAATCTGAATGACTTTGTTCCTCCGATGCGCTCAGCAGCTGCGAGAAAAAAAGAGAAAACACCAATTGGTTTATGCAAAAAAGGGGGATGCGTTTATGGTAATGTCAGTTGTTTTGGTGAATACATTGTCCACGATGCTACGCATATTACGCAACTTCACCGCTTTATAATAATAATAATTATTATTATTACGATTATTATTATTATTATTATTATTGGCTTTGGTAAACAGCCTACATCAAAAATAAATATATGCTTACAATAAAATTGCGCATGCAATTCTTTGAATAAAGTATCTTTCTTTCATCCATACTTACATTTGAAAAGGGGCCAAAATAAATCGCCTCTGTCCCCCCCTACAAACAAATCTGAAGGAAGAGGAGGAGGAGGAATGCTGGGTGAGGATGCAGCTCTCCGTATGTGCTCAAATCCCCTTCTTGATTTTGGGGTGTAATATCACAAATCCCTCGTCGTATCCAGCGGGCAACCATATCCACATCTACATCCAGCATATACATCCGTGCTCTGACGCACTCTGAGGAGGACACTTTTTTTTTTTTTTTTTTTTTTGGCTGTGTCTCGACGCCGTGTCTCAATTCAACAGGGATCTACTGGCACTTGAGCCCCCGTAGGTGCTGCATCGCTCCTGGTATACCGGCAGCAACAACCATGACAAGAAAAAAAGAGAAAAAAGCAAAACCAGGTGTGCCAGCAGCGAGTTGGCATCAAAGACAGTGCCTCTCGATAGCGGCGAATACAGAGGAGGGTGGGTAAAAGTTTACATTGGCACAGGCGCGGGTAAATGGGCCCATGGTTGAGTCTGAGCATCACACATCTGCCTGTTTGCCGCTGTAGCCCTACCTATACTCCTGTATCTCTCCCATTGTGTGTGATGATGGAGAGTCTTAGTGAGAAAGTCGTTCACGTACCGCAGCGCATGCAGGCGGTGCTCGGTCCTCCCCCAGTGGTTGCAGCCGGTCACTGCGCACCGTGCTGCAGTCTCACAACCGAGCCTGCTCTGTCCTTGATCAGGTCGCAACCGGTGTCATCTCTATAAAAAGTTCTGCGTTTTCTTTGCGTTCATCCCGACGAAATAAGGGTGACTGGAAAGTGCAATGTGCACTTTTCAATAAAAACGCACCTTAATCTCCCACGTACCAGTTAGTTTTTGTTATTTTAGTCTGTATTTATCTGTTTTCCAGTATTCTTTCAAAATGGAGCTTTATCTTTAGAGTGATGATTGCAAGTATTTGAGGGACCACTTTAAAATGACAAAAACAGTAAATAAACCAGCTGTTAATAAAACTGGAAACATTGGTAAACTAATAATAAAGACCGGTAGTGTGAAATTTAAAGGTTGAATGAAGTCACTAGTGCTTTGCCAAAAAGCATTGTCTGCGTCAATGTATGAAAAGTCTTTTAGAGCTGACTTACAATTGCTTATTCATTATTTATACAGCCAGTTTAATAAATAACATATGTATAAATTATGTATAACATCTTAAGGGTGGCCTTACTTTAAATGTTTTATTGATTTTAAACAGATTATTTATTTTATCCTTTAACTTATCTGTTTTCTGTAGAATTCCAGTAAACTGTGTTAGAATTTTCTTATATTAACATCTGTTATGTGTGTTTTATTGTCCTTGTAATCTCAGTAAAGGTTAGCTCTGTGCTTTAAAGCTTTAAAAATCTTTGCATACATTATCATTACCTCTGGGAGTGAACATTGTTATTGCCCACTGTTTCTGCCTCTCTCTGATGTATAATTAATAGAGCACTCTAATGGGAATATTACCTGTTTTGAAAGTGAAATTACTCAGTTGGTATTTGTGAAAATTAAAATCCTCCTTCCTTATCTTCAGAAGTCATAAATTGTTCTTTTTGGTGCATGCAACTTAAAAATACAACATAATATTGGTAATAATGTAGTTGGGTTTAAAAAGTGAAAGCAATGCAAACAAAGGCAGTCAATTAAAAGGTGCTATAGGTTACAGTCTTTCCAAAAGTTAAACAACAGAATATGAGTGCTTTCCAAATTATTCATACAACTTACAACATACAACTTTTTTTTACACTTTGTCACATTACAACCACAAACATCAATGCATTTCATTGGGATTATGGAACTGGTTGCACTAGATTTTATTTATGGTATTAGAACAAAGAGGGACAGAATACCAAAGCACGCCACACTTTTCAGATTTTTAAAATTTATTTATTTATTTTGTGTGTGTGTGTTGATGTGTTTGTGATTTAAGAACCATATGTTCTTGAAAACAGAAGTCTGGTTTGGAAATTAAAATGTGAAAAAGTTCTGGGGGTTAGAGATAGTTTTTCAAAGCATTGCACGTTTATCAGGTTTAATTTTTAAACGGCAAGAAAATTGTCATATTTTTAATAAAGATAACAGACAAGACTGATCAGACACTTTTAAAATTCAACTTGATTCCAAGTATTTAAATCTTGGTTGAAATGCTTTACCCATTTTCAAAAGACTAAGAATTTGGTCCTGAAAAAGTTTTAATCTTAATGGGAAATGATTCAGAGTCGAGGAAAAGATGCAGTAATGTCTGTGTTTGACTAGAGGATGAACATCATATAGCACTAACAAAACAATTCTAGATTCTGAGCAGCATCAGTATGCTTCTCATGCACATTTGAGATCTATACATCTTCAGTTTTAAAAAGCAAACCATTGTAAATAAAAGCATTTTGATATTGGTGTTGGCATTCTCAAATTCCAGCTAACCTGATCAAAAAAACAATAACAAACAAAAGCCCTGTTTGTTTCCCTGGAGGAGGACAAGTTTTGAACTGCGATGCACTTCCTCCTCATGGAGAAACATTTTAATTATTTGAAGAAATTAAGTCTGTGGTACAGAAAGAGGACTGCCTTTAATTCCTTTATCAATCAGAGAAGGGCGGCCTGAACAAAACTGATTTGTTTCAGGCATCTGCACCAGCTTGGAGATTGTAACACAGCGGTCAGGCTAACAAATGACTGCACTTAGGTATTAATTAGTCAATCCTTGTTCTACTATTGAAAAGCAATTAAGGATTCAAATGCTGACATATTTGTATAGTGATTATCATTAATGTGACCGCATTTACTCTTATGTTTTCCGTGTTTGTGCCAGACTAAAGGTTTGTTGAAATTTAAAATGTTGATTCTCACAGTTTAAAAAAAAACCGTATGATAGTTATTGGTGAAGTTTAGAAATTTACCAGATAGAAGAAGATCTCTCTGCTGTTCTTATGCCACTTCTTTTTTTTGTTTGTTTGTTTGTTTTTAAAAAACACAGACTTTTGAGTCCCTATTAATGATCACCCACCTGATTGCTACAATAGATTTATTTAGATCCCATTGGGCTATAGGAGAGTAAAGGTCTAATTCATTGCACCTTTTAAGCCTACTAGTTTGAATCTGATTGCTCAGATAATTAGTTTTTTTTTTTCTCACTCTGCAAGACCCCTGCAGGCCTGCTGCTGGAATACACAACAATCGTTAGCCATAGTCAATTCACCTCTACCCATCTGATTCATCTGAATCAAACACTCTAATTAGGACAGAACAGCCTGTTATTCCAGATATAATATTCCTCTAAGGGATTCTAATCTTCTCCTGAGGGTATCTAATAAATCTCTGGTTATGATATTCCTGCAGGGGTATTTTTGGGTGCTTGCCTGTCTCAAAAAGTAATCCAGTCTTTGCATCTTTTAGCAAAGACATCTGAAACAAACTGTAAAATTTTATACAGTGGCTGACAGTGTACTTTGGTAATCATCAGTACCGCTGACAGTGCAAATATCACTCAGTGCCTCTTTTAGGAGCTCATCTCCACAGTCTCCGTCTTTCACAAACTCACCTAATACATCATAGGAGCTCTTTTCTTGTCTGCACAACATGTAGGGAACCTTCCACCCACCTGACATTCATCATGCAACCTCATTTCTTGCACTTTATTGAGCATCCACCTCAGTCAGCACCAGGGGGAGTTGTGAGGTTAGCAATAAGGTGAGATGAAGTGGAGATGCAGGGTGCTTTATTATACATAGGTTAAGATGCATTTTAAACAGAAGTCAGAGCTGCAACAGATCAAAGCTCGTATGCAGTGAACAAATCCGACACAAAGTCTTGTGCTCTATCATTGTAATTCTTAGCTTGCATTTATTTCATTGTTATAGGAGAGATTTTTCCACACATAAATCCTAGACTCTAGAAACAGTTTAGGTTGCAGGGAATTAAATCCTTTTTAATCAATTCTTTTACTGCTTAATACAAATTGCTGTTTCAGATTATCAAAGGTACATTTGACTTTTGACACTTTATTTCCTGCCAGTATTGGATATCTAGGAGTTGTAATAATCATGTAAAAAATAAGGGTTGACATTCTTAAATGTTTTTATTTTATATTTATATAGATGTTCCAAAATACAAATTTAATTGACAGCTACCTCTAACGACAGTTTGCATTTTTATTAAACAATAACCTGGTTCTTGATAGGTTCACTCAGATTTCTCTTAGTTATTTTTCTGAACTTTTAGACCATATAAATCCAACATCCAACAGCATGCACTCCTTATATTGTTCTGCCACACATGTTTAAAGCTGTCTTTTTTATGTAACTGTGCCTTTTTATCTTATCAACAATCACTGATCTCTGAACTCAGGTCAGGTCCTCAGCATTATTTAAAAGGCTGTTATTTATGACCAAAGTTTAGTATTTGACACTCAAGATTATTCAGTGCTACTCTGTGAACTGAAATGTTAAGCGTGCATTTCTGCTACAGTTTTGTTTGTTTCTTGTTTTTCATTTAGAATCAAATTTTATAACAGGAATGATACTGATAGTTGCTGCTGCTTTCTGAGCTTTGTGTGTGTAGCTCAGATGAATAGTAACTTTACAGTAGTCCCTGAATTTAAAATCAGACACACATTCTGTATAAAACAAATTTCTCACTTTCTCTATGCAGAAAACAGCACAAGTGATGGATAAACTTGGTTCTTATTACCTAGAAATGCTGACATCAGTAAATGTAGTGTTTGCTTCCAGTGTTGAAGCAGTGTCCTGATAGACTGTGATGGGGAATGATATATACTGTACCATACAAAAATGCGATTGTGTGATGTAATTGTAACTGTTAAGTAAAGGCTGACTGGGACAGTTTTCCGTATTAACTTCAAAGAGATATGTTAAAACAAAATATTGCAGCTAGTTTTTCCTCAATAAATCCCAGGAAAAGTGTCAGACTTTGAATGAGTAGTACACTAAAGATATCGCTTTTAAAGATAGACAGATACTGATGGGTTAAGGTAAGGTGAGGTCGGTCACATTCATTAATTATTTGATTATTGAAAAGGTAATTTATTTCAGTAACTTAGTTCACTAAATTAAATAGATTACATAGATTAATTAAACACAGAGATGATGATGATGATTTCCAACTTACAGTTAATTAAAAGATTAAGATTAGAATATTACATCAGATCAATAGAAACATTTTCAATACAGAAATGTGGACTTCAAGAAAAGTGTTTAATATCTGCTTAAAGGTTATTATTTTCAAACCGTACTTTCAATCTGATGAGCCTCATCAAAACCTCAAATTTAAATTTATTAAATATGACTGTAATATCAAACTTATATTTAGCTTGTCTAGCAGTTTGAAACTTCAGGTTTGACCCAGATTCTGATATCTGAGAATAAATTGTAAAAAATAAATAAATAAATAAATAAAATGCATAATTAGTTCATGCTGGACTGAATAGTATGATTATGTATCTGTTTCCCCTGTACAAACATAAATAGCCATGTTCAAACTACCACTCAAAATTTTCGGAGCTAAATCTAACATCAAACTTGCAAGCTGTGATATAAGAGCGAGTGACTAACCCAGACAACAGGATGTGATTCGGTTAGGTTGGTTGTCTGCAAATCCTACAAAAATCAAATGTTATAGTAATTATCACAGCCTATTAAAGATGTGATGCTTCACTTTTGTAACTTATCCTAAAGTTGCGCTCTGCTTAGATGAGATCTTAACATATGAACAGAACATTGTATGAGTCCACTAAATTTTGGTTCAACAGAATGTGGTGTCTGCATCAGAATCAAATGTTTATTTAAAAAAAATCAATCTGCAGGTAATTAGAAAAACACTAAATGCTGGAAATAGACATTCAGGCAGACAATCCTGAAAATCTGACAGCTATTTCTCAGCATGCCATTTTGACATAAATATAGTCTATATTTCCCAGTAATTAAAACATTATGAACACCTAAACCATCCTGAGTAAATCTGACCATTTTCTTCTCACAAAAGCTTCTGTGGACACAGAATCAGTGGAGTAAACTGTATAGAGTGATCTATTTCATCTAAATTTGGAGCTAAAAAGCCTAAATGAAAGGCTTAGTAAAATGAACAGAGAAAACATGATTTTATTGAGATCTCAACAACCTATTTCTTCATTTTAAAGAAATGAAAGGTACAGTAATACCAGACAAACACAAGAAATATGAAGTTTGAAATAAAAAATAAATCCAAATCACTTTCTCTCATTTTTCCTAAAGGATTTTGTAGATTTTATGTAATGTTTCAGTAAATGGTCAACATGTTGCATGGATATACGAATCAAAGTTGAAGTATAATAATGTGTAATTTCACAGGAATAAAAGATTCTGTGACAAAAAGGTAATATATTCAACACTGATTTCAATTTTGCCAGAAGTAATGCAGCCATTTTAGCTTCATGTGTGTGTAGTTTGTTGTGTTTTTAGGCTAATGAATACTGACATAGTAAGGGAGGGAAAACTGAGAGAAGTTCAAGGAACTAAAGGGAAATAACAATATATGGAGCGCTTGCAAAACTTTTTTTCACTTTTTTACTTTTTTTATGCAATAGACCAAGTATTGCATAACTTTAAAGTGGAGTGTTTAATTATACACAGGTATACTGTATTTACCAGTAAGGTGACTTCTGAAAGCAATCAACTGCACCTGATTTTGTTAATTGGTATCAGCGTAGGTGGGGCTAAATATAAATACACCTTACAAATTTCAGATATTCCACTTTACGCCCAGCTAGATGCTGTTCTTGTATATAAAATCCCAGTAAAATACATCAATGTTGGTGATTGTAATGACACAAAATGTAAAAGTTTCAGCAGGTATGAATACTTTTGTAAGGTACTGTAGTCCTTGGAGGTTAATAGGGAGTTGTCACTTCATACAGTGGCTTGCAAAAGTATTCATACCCCCTGAACTATTCCATATTTTGTCACAACCACAAACATAAATATATTTCACTGGAATTTTATGTGAAAGACCAACACAAAGTGGTATATAATTGTAAAGTAGAAAGAAAATTATACATGCTTCAAAAAATTTTTTACAAATGAAAAAATGAAAAGTGCTATGTGCAAAAGTATTCAGCCCCCCTGAGTCAATACTTTGTGGAACCACCTTTTGCTGCAGTTACAGCTGCAAGTCTTTTAGGATCTGTCTCTACCAGCTTTGCACCTCTAGTGACTGGAATTTTTACCCATTCTTCTTTGCAAAACAGCTGAAGTGCAGTCAGATTAGATGGAGAGTGTTTGTGAAAAGCAGTTTTCAGATCTTGCCACAGATTCTCTTGGGTTTAGGTCTGGACTTTGACTGGACCACTCTAACACATGAATATGTTTTGTTTTAAATCATTCCATTGTAGATATTTGTTTGCGGTTGTGATGTGACAAAACATGGAAAAGTTCAAGGGGTATGAATATTTTTGCAAGCCACTGTATATTTCCCAAAACAACTTTTATCAGTCAGTTCACATGGAAACATAAATCCAAGTCACAAAGTAAAATCCTTGACCTTAAATGGGCTGTAGAGGCGTTTGTTTATGGAGATTAGTGTGGGGTGATTCTGGGAGACGAAGGCTTCAGTTTCATCACAAAACCAGAATTTGTGTTCTGTCTCTGATGTGACGACCAAGCTGGGGAGAAGCAGCTCCAAATAGAGCAAAGTTTTTGCAGAGAAACAAGCCAGTTGTGACCAAGTGGAGTTGTGAATATTGTTAGTCCTGTCAGGACAGTGTTTACACTGAGCTCACAAAAAGCAAGACAACTCTGTTCCTAAGCTCTCAGGCATTAACCTGTGACTTGAATTTGTGATGTCAGCAAGTAGTTCAGCTTAGAGATCTTTTATACATCTTTATATACAACTCATATGAGGTTGGTTTTTTTACACCCAGAGGTGCTTTATTTTATTGTAGTGCTCAGAGTTATGAACCAAAAACTTCTCATGGGCCCAGAAACCATCTCCTCATCCATCATGTATAAATTGATTCCTCATGGACATAAATGTGACATTACAGAACAGACCATCTTCTTTTTGCTGTGGGAAAGAGGGAAACATCCTTACCAGGACTGCATTGCTTTTTTTTTTGTACTTGCTGCAGGCAGACTTTGCTATTTTTGGGACTACAATGTTGACATGAACTTGAATGTCTTTTCTGCCCTTTACAAGTTCCAGGTCGAATATTCAAAAAAATCTGTTAATGTGATGAGTTTGTGAATGTAGTGAGTGTGTGGTTGCAGACTTAATGGAACATATTTTCAGTACAGATGCAGGCATATCAAGAGAAATTACCAGCTGTTGTATAAACCGCTTAGAAAATGGCAAATTAAGTGTCCTACCCTGAATGCAAGACTAATCAGATATGGCAGATATGGCTGGTTCTCATTAAGAACAGAGTGTGTACTAACAATGATGCATATCTGAGATTTACTCGAGAAAGCAGCCTTTCAAAGGACAGGGGTGACATTTTAAAAGTCCTTGTAGCCTTGTTAGACAGGTGTAGCAGTTCTGCAGGATGGTGGAGAAATAAATTCCCTTGTGGCTGCAAAGACAGACTGAGGCGCTGCTGGATGAAGCGTAACGCCTTGCCAAAGAAGTGCTTTACTGTCACTGTGGACGGTCCAGCTCCAGTTGCAGTTTTAAAATAACTGAAAGCTAACTGGAGACGTCAACATAGTATAATCCAGTGGGTACTGATGTCCTTGTGCCCATGCCTATGTTAATAAGGAGCATAGATTTACAAAAATTGTCCAAAAGATTCACTAGCAAAGACTATACTATAGCAATGTAAGTTTAGAAGTTTATTGATGAGAACGGTCCACAGGATATGGTTCTGACAGATCATAGGTTTTGGTAGACTCATTAGAGGAGACTCGCTTCTGGAAACTTGGGAGGGGGAGTGTCAGAGGGAGAGTCCAATGTCAGGAGATGGATTTCCTTAGCTAACGTAAGAACTCCTTTAGAATAGAAATTAATTAAATGAAATATGGAGGAGGAATGCGGAGGATTACTAATGAAGTGTAGGATCTGGTCAAAGAAGGGGAGGATAAATGGTGATGAAGAGTTGTGATGGATTTAAATAAACAAACAATAATCAGAGGTATGATTGAAGACAGACCCTGCTCCCTAAATCACATTGTCTCACTTTGTTATGCTAGATTTAAAAATACATGTTCCTTTAAAATGTTATAGAGATTTCATTTCATTTGGATGAATTCTCTATTTTCTCAACCATCTGAACCAAACTGTTCCCCTCTGATAAACTGAGAGGAATAAGAATGTTCAGAAAAAACCCAGGAACCGCCAAGGCTGAAGCTTACCATGAACTGTAAAGTGCTGAAAAAACAGTGTCACTGTCCACAGTGAAGGGAGTTTTACACTGGGATCAACTGAGAAAGGGGAGACAGAAACTATCAAGATCAATTGAAATTTGCTGCTACCCACATGGTCAAACCAAATGGCTTCTGAAGAAAGGTATGTGGTTAGATGAGACAAAGATTAATCAGTATGAGCACTGTGAGTAGAAGAATATCTAGAGGTTACAAGATGAGAGATTCAGACCTAAGAACACTGTCCAAACTGCCAAGCATGTTGGTTGCAGTCTCATGCTGTGAGCCTGTTTTTCTGAGTAGTGGATGGCACAAAATGGAGGATATTTTAGTTTTAATCATGTCAACAGGTTAACAGTTGAAAGTTGGACACAGTCGGGTATTCCACCAGGATGACGACTCCAAACACATCCAAACTAGTTTTTAATAGAAAAAGTCGGCTAACATTAAGCTTGTAAAACGGTTTTCCCACCTCTGACCTCAACACTATTGAAAATTTGTAGACTACGCCTCAAAGCCACTCAGTAACTCGATTAAGTGAAACACATTAGATAGATTAATTATTCAAAGACCCATTATGAACATGTTAAACATTTGCAACATAAATTCAAATAGTTTGGCTAAATTGTGTATTGCCAGTTGACTGCATTTATCTCAATGTGTCATATAATTCGTCTGGTCCAAATAAGGGTGGACCAGTTGTTCCATGGGTTACATATTGCATATTTAGATAGACACACATAATGTGCGTTGGTCCTACAAATAGACAAGACATATGACACAATGAGCAATAAAGGTACAGCAAATTAATTACTGCCTCTCATATCAACATTTTCCATCTCACTGTGAGGGCAGATGTATTTTAATCCTTCTGCACTCCATCTGAGCCTTTCCACCCATCTAATCTAAACAAGATTTCTGAAGATACAGACTCATTTCCATCCCCATGTCCCCACTCATCCCCATGTGTAGGAGGAAAGGTCCTGAGCCATATGCCATCCCTGAACTGTTGATGGGAAAAATGATGTGGATTTGACTGGAGCCTTAACAGGTAGAAGATAGTATATGTAAACCAAGATTGAGAAGATTAGAAGGATTATGAACATTGATATTTAAGCAGACAGAGACACCTAGGATCTGCAAACTACCACAGATCCATAAAGAGTGACTGAGGAGACAACATTTTATTCTAATTTTAAAAGAACAAACAATCTACAGGTAAGCTCTCTGTTTAGAGGTTTAAACTGAGTAAAATGTATTTAAAAATGTGTTGCTACTGTGGTTAACTTATGCAGCTGATTTTAGGAGCCTTTATTTTCCAACAGATATGTAATTTTGTACAAGATAACCTGTAGAAAAAGCAGATTTTCACATTCAGGTTGCTTTCACTCGAAAGATATTTGAAAGACAATGTTATATTTTTAGAAAATAACTAAAAATTTGGCAAAACATATTTAATAGCTAGTCAGAATTGGACTGTAATTAGGATGTAGAAGTTTATAAATATGGATTTTCATGCAAATTTTTTTTATTATTTTTTATTGTTTCTGTGTTTCTTTTAATTTTACCACCAGATTTGATTTGTGTTGTGTAAAAAATTGACTTTTGATGCCCCTCTGAAAGAAGCAAGTTAATTTAATACAAAAAGTGTAATTTTTATGTTGGTTTTTTTTTTTTTTTAAATACAGAAATCAGATTTGCATATATTGATCACAATTTTCCTTCAAACCACTAAAAAATTGAGCAGAAATTCAGAAATTGGATTTTTCAAACATACTCAGAAAGAGTGAGACAAATCAGATCTACTGTAATATTTTGTATTCATCAACACAAACTGGATATTTACACCCAGTGGCTTTAAAGGGCACTCTGACTGCCTTTTAAAGCCAGTCAGAGTGTACTGGAACAGTTTTTAGTTTAGTACTAAGAAGCATAATTTTTTTTTTTTTTTTTTTTTTTTTTTTTTTTTTTTTTCAAAAATACTAATACACAAAGATATGGCCAGAAAGTTTTCCAGGAGGTGGCCAGATGTGGCCCACTGATAGTTTCACACCAAAACAAAATGCCTGAACAGAAATTCAGTTGTTTTATTATGCTTCTGCCATATTAAATGCATTCCTGCATAATTACATTGCTTTTTCTCCACCTTTGGATATGTTTTAATTTTCTTTAAAAGCATTTTTTGTGTGTCTGCTTCAGTTTTGGAGTAATAATTAGTAGGAAACCATTTAGATATCCAGCAGCCTGAACCAGACAAACACAGCCACAACCATTCTGCCACACAGAAACCTTAATACCCATTCAAACAGTCATTGTGCCAAAGCTTAACATTTTGCCAAACTGGGAAACTGGGTGGTGAGACCACAGGACCAGAGACCCAGTCTGGTTCATTGAGAAATGACACAACAAGATCCGGACCACAGTAAGGTGTTCTGCTTCTTCTGCTAAGGCGGTTTTATGGTGTTGGCCAAATTTTATTTCATGAATAAATGAAATGAATAAACAGATGAATTAAAGTGGTTCATAAACTATGAATAAAGTCTTAAAGTATTTAATGTAAGACCCGATCTTCTTTCGCAGCAGTCGTCTGTGTTACACCTGGCAGAGGATGCAGTTGGTTGTCATGGTGGCGGTACTAGCACTGGCAGAACTTGGATGCTTGAGCTGCCACTTGAAAAACGTCAGCATCCCCATGGAGAGATGTGGCCGGGAGGTGTGCATCCACACCACGATCTGTGAAGGGCTCTGCTACTCCCAGGTAAAGAATGATTCAAACTAACAACACATGAAGTGTCTGAGTTATTTATGATAGCCAGTTGTATGTAATCACTAAGAAAACATATCAAGGTGAGACTTATTCTCCTTTAAATTAGAGTATGACAGTGCTGAACTCAACTCTGTCGGTTCATAATGTTTTCATTGTGAAAAAAATATTTTGAAAATAATGAATTATTCTTTCTGTCAAGTGTGAAGTAAAAAAAAAAAAAAAAAAAAAAAAAAAAAAAAAAAAACTTCCACCAGTGAACCCCACTGAATTACGTTTATATATTCAGTCTTTATTCCCTGTTGGTGATGCTAACAGGACACCATCTTTGAAAGCCCTGAAGAGGCGCCTGAGCATAGGATCTGCAACGGGGACTGGTCCTACGAGGTGAAACACATCGAGGGGTGTCCAGGGAGCATCACCTACCCTGTGGCTACAAAGTGCAGTTGTTCTACATGTAACACAAAAGACACATACTGTAGTCGCCTTTATGCCTACATACCGAGCTGTTAAACGACTCCTCTGGTCTTCAAACATGTACTTAAAATCCTTGTGTCTCTTTGTCTGACACTGAAATAAAAAAAAAAGATACTGCTCATATTTCTGTTTATTTTTTTCTTTATGAACATCAATTGTTTTAAAGTGCCTTAAACCAGAATGATTGGCTTGGTCCTTTATCATCATCAGAAGTGAGAGAATAAATGTCCAACCACCGGTTTCACCTTTTTTCCCGAACAAGGTGACCAACCCTGAAAGTGCTGTAATTCTGCTAGTCAGGTTTTCATTCGGGCAAAATGGTTCACAGAAGAGAAAATAAAAAAGGCTTGCCATTTTTTGACAGGTGGAAATGAAAATATACGGCCTGCAGTATTTCTAAAAGCTTCACTGGAGTCCCTGTTCTTCACTGGCTCTTCTCCAGGGGTGCTGCTAAATGCAGAAATAGCTTAGTAAGCCCAATACATATATATCTGTAATGAACTTGGATCTTCCCCGGAACATCACACTGCTTTGGTAGATTTTTATGCTTAGCAGAAAAAGCTTCTTTTCAGGCTGTACAACTTAACAGTACAGCCAGTTACTACTGTGCTATATGAAAAGTCATATTTCAGCAAGAATGAGCAAATGGTACTTTGTATAAAATACTGCAGTGCTCTGTTAGACCATAACCTGAGGTCACTATTGAATGTCAAGAGAAAAAGGGCAACTTGTTGGTCCTGATTAAGATGCCAATGAATTTAATGATGATATCAATAAATTTAATGATTTAGGGATTTGTAATATTAGTTAGTCATGTGCTGTCTACCAACTCTAGCAGAAATTTGACATTATCTTGTGGGCCAAATTGTAAGTTTGACACCGACGGTTTAAATCCAACCATGAAAGTGTGTTAATTTAAAATCTATGGTAGAACCTGAGAATCTGTGTTCACAAATGCTCTTCATCCATTTTGATATAGCTCAAGGTATTTCAGTGTGCTGATATTCAAAGCTGGCAGAAACATACCCCAAAAGACCTCCATCTGTAGTTGCAGCAAAAGGTGAATCTACAAAGAAAAATCATCAGAGGAGGTTAATTCAAATGGAGGCCAAGATTTAGATTTTTCTTTGTAAAAAAACAAAAAAACAAAAAAAAAAACAAAAAAAACTTGGGTATTTTTAAGCTTTTGCACAGAAATTGACTCCAAGTCAAGACAAAATGGTTGCATCAGTTTGAAAGTTTGCAGTTTGTTGTGTTCAGCTGGAAAGACAAGGAGTTGAGACTACAGGTAGAGATCCTGAAGGAAAAAGCTGACCAAAGCTAAAGAGAAATTCAGCAGGTATAGATATTGACTGTTTCCGTGAAGGTATTGTGGTAGGGACTGTTTTCTCAGTGCTAGTGTAACAACATCAACGGTTTCTCTATCGATGCAAACAGCCTGAGGGGGAGCAACCAGCAAACAAAAAATGTAAAGTAACCAAGAACATGCCCGAGCACAGTTTAGGAGAATGTAAAGCTTAATAGGTGCTAAATATCTGCACATCCAGCTTGAGTTAAAGTGAATCAACTGATTCAGAGCCCTGGAGGTAAAGTTGGAAATCAATCTCTGTTTCTGTAATTAGGGAGAAAAAGAACAAAAATCTTGTTTCTAAATCAATGCCAAACTACTATATAATGAGTTGTTGTTCTGCCAGAGGCACAGCAGTACATTTCAAGCCAATCTGATGTCCCAGTGAAGAGATAAGCAGCTGACAATCCAACAAGCACCAACGCTGAAGTCCAGATTAATTCCAGAGATTCTGCCAATTGCTGAAAGGACGAATACAAGAGGATCAATGATTTTAGGAATGGGAACACTTTTTTCTCTGATTCTGTAGGGTCCTCACCACATTTTTTATGTGGCAGATATGAAATTATTTGTGCTTTATGATAGAGAACAAAAATAAAGGTTTTTTTTTTTAGTGTTTTCAGTTTTAAATATCTAAATTCATCCCAGCTGGCCATGTTACTACTAAATACAAGGTGTGTATTTCTAAGTTATCTTTTCCTGAAAACCAATACTCTGTGCCACCAACAACAGGTTTATGAGTATTTTTAAGTTCTCAATTATTTTCTGGCAAGTAACATTTCAAATAGTAATGCACCAGGTAATCAGCCTCTGATATAAAACAGGCAATTTTCCTTTGATTGACCTTGCCTGGTGATGTCAGGTCAAATACTAACAAATCAGATCAGTTATAGCCTTTATACAGACTAACCAACTAAATACTGGTTAGTGATTTAAAAGAAAAAAAAAACATAAATATGGACTCATTTTCTCTTTGCCATTTAGAAAGTGGATACACTTAAGAGTTGACTGGAAAATGAGCAGGTATGATCCCTTATATATACAGTGAATTTTAATGAAAACCAAGCCACAGGATTTAAAAAGCAGTCAGAAAATCAGTATGAAAGGCTTGGATCCACCCAGACATCTGATTAGGATCAAAAAAATGTTTCTATTCAGTTGCACCTTCCAAAGGCTATCACTGCAATCTAAATATCAAAAGAAAAAGTTGGAATGGATTGATTTATGTGATGTTTTAGTATTTTGCTTAAAAAACATCTAATTATTTTTAGGATTGTACTCTGAAGAAATTAGAGATTGATTTATTTGAATATTAAAATAACTTTTAGTCCATAGTGTATTTCATGATTAAGCAACGAGAATTACAAAATCATATTGAAAACCATGTATATCATTGAAGAGAATGGAAAAACTGGGGCGCCTCATGGCTCAGTGGTAGAGCAGGTGTATCATATGCAGAGGCTACAGTTCTTAACACAGTTGTCCCCGGTTCAGTTCTCGCCCCCAAACCATTTACTACATGTCTTCCCCTTCTTTCTCTCTGCCCTTCTCCCTGTCCAGCGACTAATGAATAAAGGCCACTAGTGCCACAAAAAACTTAAAAAGACAAAGAAAAACTAGACATGTAGTTATAGGATATTGAAAATAATCTTAATCCCTTTTTGTTTTTCTTCTATCATACTCACTATTAAAAGTGACTTTTCTTCAAACTAAAATAATCATTAATACCATACCATTGTAAGCAGTGAATAAGCGATCATTCCATTACTTTATCATCTCTGTGAACATCCAGAAGGACCTTTTACCCGTTAAACGCCCTGATGTTAATGGTTTTTGGTGCAGCCTTTTACCGTGTCTTCTCTCATATCTCCAGCTGAGAATACAGCAGGCTGAGTTTCGGCTGACAAGCTGATGTCTGCTCAGGTTGTTAGTGTCTTGTTATAGCCGATTTGTATTATATCCAGGAGATTCCTGGAGGTTTATGTTATTATACTTAAATAGATGTTTTATCAAGTTTTATGCACGGGTCAGTCGCTGTGTTGTCTCTGCTTGAGGGGAGTAATTAACTCAGATTTGCAGTCAGGGTCTGACGAAGGCTTCTTAAAAGTTTCCACAAACTTAGAACAACAGTTTTTTTTATTTTTTTAATATCACAGATGTTGATAGTTCACAGATCTCTAAATGTAAAATAGGTCTCGAAGAGTAAATAAGCACCCTGTAAGTATTCCTGTAATAACTTTTGTAAAGTATTCTCCTTTGGCCCCTTGATGTCAGTTAGTGTGACTAAATTATGTAGATGTTTTACTTTCTGACCCAACCTGTCATCCTCAGAGGACAGAAACTTGGTTAGGATTTTCAGGAACAACCAACAAGGCCAAAATATTGCTCGAAGGAAACATCATACACCCATCTAAAGATATTCAAGAACAGATGAAACACAAAGACATAAGCATCTATCAGTCTGGAAAGGGTTACCACTGTGAGAAAAAATTGTTCTCAAACATAGGAAAACATGGAAGACAGGTGAACCTCAACCTCACCCATCTTCTCAAACCCCCAGATAGTTGTTCACACAGAGACCCATTCTGCTGGACGTTTCTTCCAGGTATAACAGAGTCTTCAAGGAGACAAAAATTGCCATTATAAGCTGATCTGTAACAGTTCTATAACTGGGTTTGAATTGGAATGCATGTAATCAATAAAATTGGTAAAGGATCAATAAAACTGGTTTTAAGTTTGGACTATATAAACAAATTAAATTGGGAAAATGTTCTGTGGACTAAAGAAACAGAAGTGAAGTTGAACTTTTTGAAATGTATGAGGCATGTTTTATCTGGCATAAAACTAAAAAAACATTTTGATAAAAGATCAGTCAGGTGGTGGTAGTGTGATGGTTTGGGATTGCTTTCCTGCTTCTGGCCCTGAGGACTTGTCATAACTGATGGAACCATGAATTCTGCTTTGCAGCAGAAAGTGGGAGGATGTCCACTTATCAGTTTGTGATCTTAAGCTCAAGAACACTTAGAACAACTGACTGTTTTTCTTCATTGGTAAAACAAATGTTGATAGTTCACTGTTCTCTGAATGTGAAATTGATCTGTAGGGGTTCAATTAAAAAAAAACAAAAAACAATTAAGTATGTCATTATGCAGCAGGATGTTGATCTGAAGCACACCGACTGTGAATGACGGGGACAAAAAGAAGGGGCATAGTGACAGGTCGTTTAAGCATACCAAGCCCCACAACGTGGCTGAATTAAAACAATTCTAGATTGAAAAGCTGGCCAAAATTTCTGCACAGTTATGTACAAAAAACCCAAATACTTGTGTGTTCTTTTGGCCTGGTCTGAATAATTTTCACCCAGTATGGACTAGAGGAAATCCACAAAATAAATTCCAACTTGTGCTCCCAATTTAATTAAATTAAAAGAGCTTATGATGTTTGCTTAATATTTCATCGGGTTCAAGTAACTTCAAAAGGCCAAAATCCATGTAACAATCATGTCAATGAGTGTAGGTAAATATCTTACTTGAACGATATCACACAAACTCAATCTCTTTTTTTTTTTTTTATGTAAAGGGACACACATTACAGCAGTTCACTGACAGATTCATAGGGGTTAACAGATGTTAAGACAACACATGCCATATTTAACAAGTTATTTCAGTCCGTGTGACACTCCTAAGGCAATGTTACCAAAGTGTGGAAGGACATAACCTGAAGGGTCCCATCACATTCAGGAAATTATAAATTAGAGGTTGTAACAGATCTGTTAAGTAATAAAAAAAAAAAAAAAAAAAAAAAAAAAAAAAAAAAAAAAAAAAGATATATTTTTTTTCTTCATTAATATAAACATTGAACTGTAAAGCACAACATACCTTCCAAAGGTCCTGATAGGAGGCAGAAAGTATATTCAGTGTGAAACAAAGCTTCTGTTGCTGTGATGAACGACTTGTTTACATTGAATTGCCCTTAGCATTTATAAATATTAATATGTTTAATTTATTTGCAGCCTCTGCATGATGAGCTATGAAATGCATTGGGTGCAGGTAATAAAAGGCAACAACGAATAGATCTGCAACAATGCGCTGTTATTTTATGGAAAGCTGACTGCACACATTTCCCCAACAACTACTTCTATTTTATTTACAAGGTGTTTAAAAAGAAATATTTCCATTTGAGTTTTACTTTCAGGTTCAGCACGAATGTGAATTTCAATGCTGGCTATCCATTTTCTTTCAGAAATGTCATGAGGTGATGCCTCCCTGAGCTCCATGACACTTCACCTGCAGCCGATGCTCAAGGGCAGCAGAATGCGTATAAATGAAAAATGATACTCCTCGGAGTGCTGCAGCTCTGAAACTGCTGTGTCATACTGGCCACTTGCTGCCTTAACTCAGTGAGAAGGGAAATGAAAAGCAATAATTGTTTTTATGTGTTGAAATTTTTGGTTAAAAAACAGCTTAAAGAAAAACACGCACATTGTCTACATTCCATTACTCAGATTACTTAATGCACAAGTAAGAGGCTTAATGGTACATACTGATGTCTATAATGCAACATATAATAGAATTAAGGCTTTCTCAATGTTTTTCCTGTTGAAAATCAATACCATCCCAAACTCAATTTTCCAGAGGTTTGAGTTCTTTTAAATTCCACTTTTAAAGTCAAAGTATGAATTAAATAATAAATATAAAAGTTCCTTTTGAATTTGGAGCAGGTAGATAGATTTGGGGTAGATGGATGAACAGATGGATGCTGAAATAACAGAAGGATGGATGGACATAGTCCACATAAAAACTCGATGCAATCTGCTGAGTTTCCTTTGAAACTTTTTGAACTACTTTGAATAATTAATTGAGCTTACTGTACTGTTTGATAACTAGGATCAATTGGAATGTATGTATGACTGATTTTTTTTTTTTGTTTTGTTTTGTAAAGTGCCTTGGGACGACTTTGTTGTGAATAGGCGCTATATAAATAAATTGAATTCAATTGAAATACAGTCTGTGGAAGAACCACGGTGCTGGTTCTGTTGGACCTCAGTGGAGCATTTGACACTGTTGACCATGATATATTATTAAAGTGACTGGAGAGCTGGATCGGAGTACTGGTACAGTAATCAATTGGTTCAAATCCTGCCTTAAGAACAGGGATTTCTTTGTGTCAATAGGTAACTTGTCATCACAGCGGACAAACGTCACATGCGGGGTACCCCAAGGTTCAAACCTGGAACTCCTTCTATTCAATATCTACATGCTCCCACTAGCTCAGGTTATAACAAGAAACAAGAGTAGTTACCATAACTACACAGGTGATACTGCCTTGTTGCTGAAATGCACTATACAAATAAATTTGACTTGACTTGGATGAACACTGAATGTTGGACAAATGGATGGACGGACCAAATAATGGACAACTGAATGAATACATTTAGATGCTAGGAAAGGGAATAAACCATGGAAATACATCCATTTTTCATACTCTTTCTTCTTCCATATTTGTCCAGTCTTGAAAAACATCTAAATCAAATTCGTTGATTTTCCAAACTTTTCCAGGGTTACGGTTAAACCTGTTGGAGTCACTATTAAGAGTTTGTATTTAGAGACTCAGGAACACAGATTCTGACTGAACTCCAATCAGTCACTGACTTTAGTTGGAAATCTTGTTCTTACGCCCAGTGATCCTAAACAATAACAACAGTGGAAACATTGCAAAAAATCAAAGAAAAATGTTTATTAACTTATGTTGGCATAATTAGAAAATAACTTTAAATAACAGCTACATTGTCTTTTTCTATACAAAGTATCACACTGTAAAATGTTTAAACAGGTTGAGGTTCACTGGAAATAAGAGGATATTGACAACAGGCTTTTTTTATTTGTTTGTTTATCAATATAAAAAAAGGCATCAATGGTAGTTAAGTTGCAAATTTGTTCCGGATGATTTCTCCACCCTCCACTTCCACCTGCTCGTAGAGCCATTTCCGGTCACAGCGGCACTCCACCCCACATTTTCTGGACCCGCACTCTGGGCAGGGGTAAAAGCAGCCCATACAATCCACATCCAGGCAGTCGCACATGTCTTTGCCATTGGACAGCAGCCGGCCCTTGCTGTCGTACACTCTGCTTTTGGCTGCAACGTTCTGCCTGCATGATGGAGATTTAAAGGTGACGTGATGTGATCTGTTCCCTCGGATGCAACAATCTGATTTCATTTTCTTGAAGCCTTTTCGTCCCCCTTCTGTGGCTTTCTATAATTACTTTCTCACTTGTTTTATATCACACATTATGACAGTGTGAATTTATCACAGCCAAATATAAACCGTCCCTGCATATATCTCCATTAACACTGCCAGCGTCTAACACGGAGTGGCAATGTCGGCTAATATAAAGAAGTCAGTGAGGAGACTAAAAACCTGGGGACATTTTTGTCTTTCACTTCATTATTAAACAAGGATCAAATTCAGATTTCACTAATCTAATTAAACAAACCACAGCCAAAAGGAAAGTCCAAGCTTCAGAAGTTACACAAGTTTTTCATTAATCCTTTACTGCTGTACTGGAAAAGTGCCAGTTCTCTATCAAATTGTCAATTACAGGGAAGAATACACAATATTCAATAACCTCAGAAATCTGCTCCCAGCTGCTACTCAGTTTCAATTAGTTAAATCAGAAAAAAAGAGGAAATTATGTAAAGGGGAATAATTTCCACATAAATCTAATGCTTACGGCACATTTTGACAAAGTGACTTGGAATATTAACTTAATTTTCCAGAACCTTTCATTTAACCCTGTCAGTCAGTTATTTGTGTTTCCACTGTCTGGTCCGAAACGGGTCCATTTATGTAAATGACGCCGGCTGACAGTGAGCAGCTGCTCCTTGTAAAGGAAGGGCTTTTCTGCTGGAAGCATCAGCAATCGTGGGAGACTGTTGAAAACACTAGCAGCTGAAATTAGAATGATGATAATAAATCATCTGTTTTCACTGCGATACTCTACAGCAGGGGTGTCAAACTCATATTCATTTTGGGCCATATCAAGATCACAAATGTCCTCAAAGGGCCGGTTGTGGCAGAATGCATTCATAAAACTACCCATTAACAAACTGTGAAAACATTAATAAAAAACTGTTGGCATTTGATGAGTACTTAATAAAATCAAATAATATTGAACATCTTTTCACACTGATATACTCTGCCAGTATACAGAAAAAAACCCCGCTTTGATTTGATTGATAAAATAATATTTCCACACACAGCTGTCATCTTGAAGGTCTAAAGGGCCACATACAAAGTTATGGCGGGCCGGATTTGGCCCCCGGGCCTTGAGTTTGACACATGTGCTCTACAGGAATTCAAAATACAACAGAGGGAGGACAAAGCATTTACTGGAATAGCTGTTTCCAGCCCTCTGGGTGTGGAAAACCAAACCAGTTTTCTGCTGTTCTGTTTGCATTCAGCAATGCTTTTAACTCGAGCCCTGGTCGAGCACCTTTAAAGTGCAGATATGTAAAGAACAAATGCAGCCTCACCTGTCAGACAGCTGTTTTCCTCCACGGCCTCCTCGTCCTCCCTGCAACATTTTACATTCCACAATATATCCTTTGGTTAATCTCAATTAGAAATTTAAACCACATGTAAAAATTAAAGCTGCCTTGTTTACAGTGTTTAAAATCATTAAAGAGGAAAAGAACATTATCTACAATTACAACCACATATTTACAAACACCGTTTGAAGAGATGCTTTTTTTTCCCCCGTTTTAGATGAACTAGAATTAACAAAATTATTTCAGGTGGCTACATGTCAGAAAAATGACAGAGATTTTTTATTTATTTCTTCAAAGTCAGAAATTTACGTACACTAAGATTATTATGCCCAAAAACAATCTGAGAAAGTCCGGATAATAATGATATTACTTTTCTAAGCTTTTGATAGGTTAGTTCACAAGATTTGAGTTCAACTGTGACACGTGTATTTTAATCTAGTTTTTAACATAAAATAAAATCTCCCTTTCAAAAATCCTTTATAGTTTTTGGAACACTAAAATATTTATGACATAAAAAACCTGTAAAAAGTAAACGCTTGTGCACACTTCCATAATTATCAGAAGCTTTGTTCATTTTTATTTCTTCCATCTGTCACAGAAATCTCCACTGAAGTAATGACTGTTAGTATTTTGGTGCGTAATTTTCCACATTCTGCATTTTCCGTGCGTTTATTGCATTGTGGAAATTGTAGGACCCAACCTCTGGGATTTGCAGTTAACCCCAAATTGCCTACCAATCTGTGTATCAGTGTATGAATGTGTGTGTGCAGAATGTCTGACCACGTAGTTTGAAAGACAATTTTACCAAAACCTAAGGAAATGGAAGTTGATTTCTGAATTTTAAGAAACTAATACTTACCAAAAGATTCTCTTTTTTCCACATATTTAAGAAATAGGAATAATTTTTTTAGTTCTAACTGACCTAAAACAGGGAAAGTTTAGTCTAATATAATGTTAGACAGTGAGAATAGAAAAGGTTTTGTGTTTTTTTATGCAACGTATCTAAATATCCAGTTACAAATGTATAAATTTACACCAAGAAAACTTACCCTCATTCCTCCTCTTTTGTCTCTGCGCATAACTGTGTCTCTCACTCTTTCTCTGTCTGCTTGCATCCCCATCTGATTTGTTGCATTTGTTTCTTTTGGTATTACTCCTCTTTTACGGAGTTCAATCTGTAAAATGGCAGAGTTATCTGTTAATTTCATGCAGAAACATAATTTTTCAGCCAAAAAAACAAGAAGAAACATGTTCCCACTTTTGAAGTCTCCTGTCCTGGGGCGAATATGGTGGGCACTGCGTCCTCCCTCAGGAACTGCTTTCCGTTGTAGTCCCTGAAGCAGTCGGTCCTGAAGTGCTCAGAGCAGAGGCAGGTGTTGGCGGTTGGGATAAAATTTTTCATCCCCAGGCTCTGGACCCATTTGGTGGCAAGTTGAGGTTTGCTAAGAGGGAATCTGACAAACACAAGAGAGGGTACATGTTTTAAATCTGGTGGAAGGATTTTGACTTTTTTATATGTTGACAATGCCTAGCAACATTTTTAATCAGAGCTTTAAGTTAAACTTCTGGGGTATTAATCTGGACAGTAAAATAGCAGGAGAGGTTGTTAATCAGTTTTGTCTGATATGATGTTAATGAAATTAAAAACAGCCAAACTAGAGAGGCAACATTAAGACAAGCCCTGAGACAAGGTTTGATTTTGCAGGTGGAAGCCACTGATATTATTCCTCACTCTTCTTTCCAGCTTTCTCAGTAGTTTTGCATTTGGCTAGGGTCACGGTCACTACTGGTAGCATGATGCAAGACCTGGATCCTACAAAGATTGCATGAGTAGCCAAACTACCACAAGATCCACAAGAAAACCAGCAGCATGCCTGACAATGTCGAGGCATGCTGCTGGTTTGTATGGCTTCCCTCGAGCCACTGGGTACCATTTTGAGTTGTCGTCTTTAAAGTTATGGATGGAGTAATTAAATAGGTTCTTAGAAATTGATAAGGTGGCATTCACCATAAGAATATGCATGTTTTTGTTGCTGTAATACCTGAAATGTCAAAGATTCCCGCTTAAATGTCTGTTTACAGAATCTATGAAGAAAGCTTAATACTGTAAATGAAATTCCACGGAACTGACAAGTCTGTAACAGCCTCGTGATACATTATAATTACTATTACTAAATTCGAATTGTAACTTTTTAAAAAGCCACTTAATGTTTGGAGAATCGTATTAATATTTTACATCTGTGTTTTTTGTGTGTCTGTAACTAGAGCAATTGCATTCTCCTTAAAATATCTTTGCTCAAACTTTCGCTTTTTAAAAGCATTTAAAACAAAAACACACGGCTTGTTTGTTGATTACGATTACAATTAAAGCTGACATATAATAGTTTTCTGCAGCACTTAAAAAAAAAAAGAAAGAAACCGTCCAATTTCATGTTAGTAGTGGCAAACCTACCTGTAAAACCTTATCTCCGACCCCTTAACAAACTTATTATTGCACCCCGGTGCAGCACAAATTACGGGCATGTTGATTTTTTTTTTTTTTTCAATTTTTTTTAAAGAAATTATGCAGAAATGTAGACAAATACACTACAAACGTGCACAACACATCAGACAACAGTTAGAGGATTGTTGTCTTCCGTTTTCCTCTTTTTTTTCTGCTTACACTTCCTGTTTAGTCTTGAAGGCGTCTGCCCTCTAGTGGCGTTTGGAATTAGTTACAGCTATTGTCATCATTACTAAACATTCCATCGACTTAAGTTTATAAACTTCTGATTGGTCTCCATTGAGTGTTCAAAATAAAAACTGCCTCAACAAAATTGTTACAGCAGCAAACAAGATAACTGGGATAGCCAAACCTCTCCTTAATTACATTGTTTATTTGTCGTACCCCTCAGAAGACAAGGCTCAACCTACACTGTCCAGATCACCCTTTAAATTCGGAGTTCCAGCTTCTTCCCTCTGGGCGAAGGTTTAGGCTTCCCAGGATTAAAAGCAACAGATGGAAGAACTCCTTTGTACCCACAGCAATCAGCTCCCTAAATTTGTGAGTTAAAATTCCGTTTTATGTATTTATTATTTAGTCCTTGAATGCTTTGTCTGTTTTTAACATTGTTTATGTATTTTATGTTGTTTTGTATGTTTGAAATGCCTGACTGCAAAACAAATTTCCCCTTGGGGGACAATAAAAGAACTGAACTGAACTGAAAGAGCTACTTTGGTAATGGGCTGCTGAATCCTTATGTGCACAAGGTTGTCGAGGTGGACAGATAGATCCAAAATATCGATACCAAGTCGGTATCAATATTGGATGGACACTGGTGTTGTAAGATCAATACTTTAGTTTCAGATTACCTTTTGAACTTTTATTTTATTTTTTTTTTATTATAGTTCCTCAACTCTACCATGAAAAAAAGATTTTTGCTTTCAAAAATTATCAAATTATATTTTTTGTTATATTTGTTTGTTTGTTTTATTATCAAATTATATTTTTTGTTCATTTAGAAAACAATGCACGCAAATTTATTTTGTTTTTCCGTTTCTGTTTATCATGTAAATATGTTATTAAAGTGTTTTGTAGACACCTATAAACTTTATCTAAATTTTGTTTACCTGCAATATTTACCTGCAAGACGAAACATGGGGCAGCAAACACCCCGCTGCCTAGGGGCGTCTTAAGTCACATGACGTAACTACGCTGGCTAACGAGCTAACGTGTTAGCTTGGTTTGTCAAAGCCGTATACAGGTATTACGTACAGGACGGAATCTCTTAACTTATTGAACAGACAGTCCGTTGCAGAGGAGTGGACCTTCTGGAAGGTATAGAGTTAGTTGTTTTATGTCTTTCCCGAATTTGTTAGTGAGGTGTCGAGGCTGAAATTAGCTCCGGTTGCTAAGTTCAACTTGTTTTTGTCGTTACGTTCATAATGTTGGCCTTGCTGTGTGGGTTGACCATTAGGCTAATCTCCCATAAACAACCCCATTGCTGTTACTGTAAGTGTTTTTTTGTTTGTTTGTTTTTGGCAAATTGTCAAAATCTTGACTGCTTTAGCTTGCTAATGTTTTGACCCAGAGCAGCAGTAATCCTCTTTATGCTAGTTTAACATAAGCTATGTGTGAAGAGTCTATAACTAACTTAGCTAATGTTAGCAGCGCATGTGTGGTCAGAAAAATAAATCAAGTTCCAACTCTGTCGCTATAAATCCCCTGACATATGAGTTATCTTTTCATATGTTTCAATGGATGTGAAAATACACAGCACTACTTAAGATTGACAAAAGCCAGCTAGGTTACAAGTTTTTCTCTTGTTTTAAACGTGATTGTTTCAGCTGTCTGAACTGGGTTGGAGCTAAAAAAGAAGAGCCTAAATGTCAGCATACTACCCACATCTTCAGATATGTGCGAGATTGGAGTTTCTAAGTGAAAGAACACGTTTTTTTTGTTTGTTTGTTTGTTTGTGTTTGTGTTTTTTTTTTTTTTTTTTTTTTTTAAAGAAAAATCCTAAAGATGAAACAGGAGCTTCAGAGAGCTGATCGCTTAGATGACATCCATTACAACATGTTTTCTCTATGAAGGGAGATAAATAATATGTCCAGTCTGAGGAAGAGATTGCAAATGCAGAGAAACCTTAGCCATTGTTCCACTGATCTGTTATGACTCACATCTAAGGATGCCCTTTTAAAATAACACTAATGAAAGTTCCCATCAAACCAAAGGGAGGTTTAATGCACAGATAACAGGAAATCTGCACCAGACTGGATTTTTGTCATCATTAGGTATATTGTATGTCAGAAATAACATTTACATGAAAGGGCAATAAATAACTTGAAATATATTGGGATCTTTTATTTTGGCAAAAAATTAAGATGGCTACAGTGTTTTAAAAGCTGAAATTCCTATAGAATTATGTCCCTCAGTTTACATTGAAACTGAGGGACATAATGGGACAGTGCAACCTGTAGCGTAATTGCTGATCTTGAGTCAAGGAACTGGAGCAAAACTGAAATTAGAATGTTTTAAAGATGAACGAAAAGTAGATCATTAGCATTAGGCATTCTATGTTTATAAAATGTTGACAAAATATGAAAACCCTAATTAAAATGTATCACAAGCTTGTGGTATCTGACAGGAAAACACCTCTCTTTAGGATTCAAGCAAAGGTTATACTGCAGTCAGAAGTTTAGAAATAAATGTTACCCCTGAAATAGTTTCAGGAACAATTTAAGGTTCTGGTTGTAGAACATGTAGAGGAACGTATCCTGAGCATGGAAGTGGTACTCTAGGCATTTGTGCCTTTTTAATTGCATATTTTTCTTTTCCAATTTTGTTTGGATTAATTTGGGGAAAAAAAACACTTTGTAGTTTGTAAAAAGTCTGAATGGTGAAGGAGCATTTTTACAAGAATATATGGGGAAGTTTTTACCATTGGGATTTTGGTGTTTTCTGTCTAAATATTTTTGGAAAACTGTGGCAGTGCTTCAAAAGATCACTGCTGAAATGCTTCCTGACAGACACGGCAAGACTGTTGGCTGACGACAAACAATGTTCACGAGTTGTACTAGTTGGCTTAAGTAGTGGTATTATGTAATGTCAGTGCATTGTGCCCTAACTCGCTCAAATATTAATGGAATTTGTGATTTATGACCAAGAGTTTTTTTTGATTCACTAAAAAAAAAAAAAAAAAAAAAAACTTGGTTTCAAACCTTCTTATTCCTGCTATTATTGGTAGCTTTGCTTTTGTTAGTCTAATAAGCCCTTTGTTTCAATAGCCATGTAGGTGATGTCTGATGTATCTGTTTAATGCAACATGGGCTCCATCTTTTTATCATGTCCACCACTAAGGTGACCTAACATAATTCTCTGCTCAGCCCCACCCAGGGTTAATCTTGCTCGATGAGAAGAAGTAAAAAAAAAAAAAAAAAAAACATCAGGGTGGATTTGCAAGCAGTAAATGAATCACTTCTTCTTCTATGAGGGCGTGCATGGGAACACCGATTCAGTGTGGCGCCTGTGATTCCTGAAAATCACTGGTGCCTTTATTTCACACCAGATTGTTGCTGAATGTGGGAATCCCATTTTACTTTTCAAGTGAGAGTTGGTACTCTTTGAGGAAGCCACATTTCCCTCCCCGTTTTGCTGACTGTATCTGTATACTGATGCCCTGCTTATTTTCTCTGGGGGTGTGTCTGAAAAGTTTGCTGACAGGGAATTTTCAGAAGACAAATTACTTTAACAAAGTGTCATAAGGTTAAAATGGAAAGCTAGGGTTAGGGTTCCCTCTAAATTATTAAACTCAATATAATGAAGTTGAAATCAAGATAAAAAAAAAATTTAAATGAGAAAAAAATTGAAATAAGAAAAAGTGTATACAAAATGAAGGCAAAATGATACTGGGGCAAAGACCTGCGATAATCATCCTTTGTGTGGACTTAAGAATAGGATTTATTAACAAACACGTTTTTTCAGCATACAAACATCCTTTGGACGTGTATTCAGCACAGAGGCACTTTCAACACACACCAAACCCGTTCTGAAATAGCACAGCAGTTTCAGTGTTCCAATGCTTTAATCTCGATATTTTGAGTTTCATCACCATTTCTACTTTATTCTTGAAATCAAATTTCAACATTATTCCACATATTTCACTTTTATCATGTCGCAGACGAGAAAAATAAGCTTCAACAACAAGAAAAAAAAGTAGTTTTTTTTTTTTTTTTTTTTGTTCCTCTTCAAGAGACCCTAATGCTCCCTTTCCCTAAGATTTTGATTTTGAAAATGAATAAAATCGGTCACCTAAATTGTGACGGTGACAACTTTGATAACCGGCTGTAATTGAATGGTGAAACAGTTCATTATAGGTCAGAATAATGTCTGCCCAGGTGTCTGGAAAGATAAGAACTTATCATGCATTTCAAAATAGATGCTAATACACAGATTTGTGATGTTTAAATTGACTAAACTAGACTTTTTTTTTTTTTTTTAATTTAATTTAATGAAAATATGATGCAATGAGGTTGGTCGGGAAGACATTACTGATATTTGTTGGTAATTTTATTTCCAGCAATCTGTGGCAAAAAGGCATATGGCCAAAGGTGAGTGACCGATAAGATGCTGGGGACATTGGACTTTACCAGTCAGATGAAGGTGTGGATAACATGAGGAATTATGCAATGCAGAGATGTTTTACTACCACAGAAAGTAAAATTCAGTCAATAAACCATATCTCTAATTATTATACCTGCTGCCTCTAGAACATATAAAACCTTGTTTTATCTACTTTCCATTAAATAAAATCAAAGTTGGCTCAAACTCGGCTCTTCTGATATATGATTTTACATGTTGATAGTTGTTTTTTTGGGAGGGGCGGGGGGACTTCAGGAAACTAAGGTTTACCCAGATAAAATGAGCTGCCTAAGTGCTTCAGGAGAAAACGAGGAAAGCACCACAGCTCCTTTTAATATTCAAGAGTCAATGACCTACAGTAACCCCTGGTGTTCCCTTTTTCACCCTGTCTCCTCCCTCCCACTCTGTTTTCCCTGCTGTCTCCCATAGGGGATTGTAGAAAGGCACTTCTTTCCTACTCGGTCTCCTCCAGATATCAAGTCATTAAAGCCTCAGCACAATAAGTCACTGGGCTTTCGGCATCCCATAAGGCCCACCCGGGAAAGCTGGTCCTCCATCAGCGCAGAGGTATCGACAGACTCAAGCTGCGGACTGACATGGGCGAGATGGATGGGCAGTAATTAGGACATCCACTTCAGAGGTAAGGTCAGTCTCACCTGACACGCGCTCACTGTTGCAAATATATTTGAGCCTAATAAGGCTGTTTAGCAAAGTCGTGTTATATTTTTGGGTTGTTTTAGGTGTTTTTATTGAGTGAAAAGGTTTTTTCATTTTCCAAGTTGGCAGCGTTGCTAAGTGGATTCATTTCTTTTAAAAGAGAAAGTCTGCTCGTGAGGCACTAAAAGAGAAGCAAACATTTGGTCAGTATTTGTAAATGCCAATGTTATAAAGTTCATATCGTAATCCTTGTAATAACAAACATGTTTCTTCGTTTTATAATGAAAGCTTTTCGATTTGATCTGTGGAGGCTTGACAGATTACTTCCATCTTCAGCTTTGTAGCAGTTTCTCTGATTCAATGTAATCCATCACTTTCATCCTTTGTCAAAAGAACTGAACATGTTTATTGGATTAATTTAGTCCAAAATCTTTATCATGTGGGCCAAAAAACGGCAACTCAAAAGTACTCACGGGCAAAATAAATAAATAAATAAATAAAATAAAATCACAAAAAATTAAGTTGTTAATTTTTTTTACTTTGTTCTATGAAAGAGATGTGAAAATCATTGTAGAATCAAATTTTTAAAAGGGTTTTGCACATTTGATTTATTAAAAAGGCATTTAGTCTGCAAATTCTTTTGGGCTCAAATTTAAAAAATAGAAAAAAGATTTATTCTGTTACCAGCAGTAAAAACAGGTTACTCTATTTTTATTTTTTTTCCAAGCCTCTGCTTCATTCAGCCAAGTTTAATAAATTAGTTAAAAGCTAATTTGTGGGGGGGGGGACCAAAGTCTGCTTTTGGGAAAAAGTCACTAGATAGATGTCCTTTTTACTATGAAATTAAAGAGAACGCAGTCTCCATTAGCATCCACCACCTGTGTTGGTGGGGATCACAAAATCAATCCTGGGGCTGCCAACAGTCCCCGGGCCGCATTTTGAACAACCCTGGTGTAAATTGAGAATGCACAAGTTGTTGGCCAATGGTAATTTGGAATCCAATAAAATATAAATACAATCTCCATTTATATAATCAAACCAAATTTCCCTAACCTTTTATCTGATTTTTGCTGAAGTCAAAATGTGCATCAAAGTGCATGATGTTGATCAATCCTTCGATAGAGCAAAAATGGGTGAAATAATTAGTTGGGATAAATATAATAAATTTGGGGGAAAAGTCAAGTTTATTTGTATGGCACAATTGTTCAGCAGCAAGGCAATTCAAAGTGCTTTACATCATAAAAACATCAATCAGGTATACAGCAGAATCATCAAAACATCAAATTCATTGAGCAAAATCATCAAATTTATCTAGCAAATACACATGAAAATCATCAAAATCATCCGCAAAAACATTGATCAATGATTCACTTTATTTAACTGATTTACACTCAAACTTCCACCCTTTGGAGAACCAAGCTTATCTTACCTGGATTTGTTTGCAGATTTATGGTCCAGACTACTAATCAAAGGCAGCTCTACACAGGTGGATTTTCAGCCTTGATTTAAAGGAATTTAGCGTTTCGGCTGTTTTGCAGTTTTTCTGGAAAAAACTATTCAGATTTTTTAAATATTTGACCTGTTGATAACCAGTCAGCATCGATCAAGGGAAAATTGGCCTATTCTGATTTCTGGCCGATTTAGCACCTCATCTCCACTTTATATCCATGGCATGGATTTACTTTGGTATTTTATCCATGTTCCCCTGGGTTGTCCCTGTACGTATCAAGGAGGTGACTGTTGATTTTAAATCTGGCAAATAACAGAAAACCCAGTTCTTGAGGCTCCCAACCTCTGACTCATCTTGTGGTTTGGGTTGCTGTTGCGGCTTCTGACCTTATTCACTCTTTTGTTAGAGATGACGTAAACCAAACAAAACAATAACGAAATCCATTGCGTTGTGAATATTTATAAGGCTTAACAGTACGATCATATGCTATCAAGAGCTGAAGCCAGCTGATCGAGCCAAGTAAATCTAAGACAACAACCAACTACTTCCTTTGTTGTAACAGTTTTATTTAAAAACGATGACATCCAACCCAGTTTTGTAAGACTACCTTTAGTCTGGCAGACTTACTAAACAGGTTCGAAAATAACCGTATATGAATCTGTTTTAACTTGTTTAGCATTTCCTTTCCAAAAAAAGTTAATAATATAAGGCATTTTGTTCATGTCTTTCTGTCCTGCAGGCTGGTTAGGAATAGCTTAAGTTATGCTGGTGTGTCTGCTGAATCAGTTTCCTGAAATATATACCCCCCACCCCCACGCCGCCCCCTCACCCAGTGGCACATGACAAACTTTCATTTCTGCTTTTACATCCACTTGGGTTTTTTTTTTAAATACACTTTGATAGCAGTAATGTCCAACTTCAGTTCAGTTCTTCTGTCATTTCAAGTCTCTCAGAGAACCACACATTTCTGCACAGGATGCCCGTTCATCTCATGCCTTGGACCGCATCCCTGCTTTGAGTGAGAATACAGCTCTCGTTTATTTACATCTGCCCATCTTTATCGCAGTCATGTTGAAATTTGAAAGTGTCTCAGGGCTTTTAGGATCACACTTTTATTCAGTCATGTTGATTTGTCCTTATCTTTGTTAGAAATCGTGCATATTTTGTCTTGTTGTGGGCTGTCAAAACATTTTTGAAGCATTAAGGTAATCAGGATCTAACCTGTACCTTTCTTGTCTGCAGACATGTAACCAACAAACAAAGATCCCTCTCCAACCTAACTTATTTAGGTTTGAAGTTTTTTGAAAGTCTACAGGTACATCTCATCAAATTAGAATATTGTACAAAAAGTTCAATATTTTTTGTCGCTCATTTCAGAAAGTGAAACTCGTATATTATATAGATTCATTACGCATAGTGAAATATTTTAAGCCTTTAGAAAAGTATGTTAATTTCTAGGGTTAGTCCCAATCAGGTTTTTTTTGCCCCCGAGTCCTTTGATTTTGAGTATCGGCCGATACCGAGTTCCGATCTGATACTTCAAAAATACATGTAAAAAAATGAAGAGTGAAGAAACAGATCCAGATCCATGATGTCCCTTATTTGTTTTATTTTATACACCTTATTTATAATTTATCAGAACACGGAGGCTGTGTTAATAAAATGCAGAGATTTATTTTGGTGCTACAGTTTCGGTAAAAAAAAAAAAAAAAAAAAAAAAAAAATCATTATGCAACATGAATAACTATATTTGCATTATATTTACTGTAATCCAGAGTGGGATCACCGGCAGCACAGGCTGCTGCACGATGAACCTACTGTCAGACTGACCACCTGCAAGTGCTTCAGAGGTGGGAGGGGCTCATGGCAGCTCTCACTGTAACTGCAGTACTATCAGTGCTTTTCCTGCTAGATTTGCTAGATTTGGTGCTAATCACGTCTTTGAAAGAAAAAGCCGCTAGAGGGGTCTGAAAAGTCACTAAATATAGCGACAACATTGCTAGGTTGGCAACAGTGCTCCCTCGCTTTACGGCAGTACTGCTGCAAAGTGCTGCACTTGTGTTGTTTCTCTGTACCACCACAAAACAGTAGATACTAACTGTTATTATTCCTATTTGGGTTTAGAATAAATATACATGTATATCCGATCCCTGATCGGGATGTAACGCCCGATTCCGATCGAGTCTGAAACCATTTCAGGGCCCCATTTCCGATCACATGATCAGATCGGGACGTTACTATTTTTTTCTATGCACTCAACACTTGGTTGGGGCTCCTTTTGCATGAATTACTGGATCAATGCAGTGTAGCATGGAGGATATCTACCCCGGTATTGCGAAGGTGTACTGGAAGCCAAGGTTGCTTTGAAAGTGGCCTTCAGGTTATCTGCATTGATGGGTCTGGTGTCTCTCATTTTTCACTTGATAATGCCCCATACTAGCCAATCAAGCACAGTACCAATATGACTATGAAGCAGCTTTTGGTACCTTTTGCAGTATGGGCCGGTACCAAGCCCTGCTGGAAAATGAAATCAGCATCTACGTCAAGTCTGTTGGCAGAAGGAAACAGAAAGTGCTCTTAGTAAACTCCCGGAAGCTCCCCCAAATTCCTGAATAGATCTTGTTTGACAATCCTCTTAAGGCAGCGTTTCTCCATGTTGCTGGTGCACCTTTTCCTACCACATTTTTTCCTTCCACTCAACTTTCTATGCCTATAATTGGATAACACTCTGTAAACAATTAGGTTCTTTAGCAATGACCTTTTGTGTCTTTCCCTCCTTGTGGAGGGTGTCAGTGACTCCCTTTTGGACAGCTGTCCAGTCAGCAGTCTTCCCCATGATTGTGCACCCTACTGACCCAGTCTGAGAGACCATTTAGAGACTCAGGAAACCCTTACAGATGTTTTGAACTGAGTGAGAAAAACATTGAACCTTTTCACGATATTCACACAATTTATTTTTTATTTTTTTTTTAGATGTACCTGTAGATTTCGGCATTCGTATTCGTTTAGATCCCTCCGCTGTGTTACCCGAAATAAAAGTCATTGTATCCACCTACCTCTAGAAGTCATCAAATTAGCTACTACTCTATAAATTAGGTCGCACCATTTTAGGACAATATTCCATTGCGATACCATTGCCGAAAATTGCAATAAGTGTATCGATTGTGATTAACCATCATTTTCAAGACACTTTTCTTCATGAGCTCCAGCATCTCAGTCACTGAAGAAATACTCCTGTAGTGGGCATTAAAGAGTATTAGAGTCCATTCAATTGACCAAATATATTAGAGATATGCAGAGCGTGAGACTAGAAATAACAATTGCACGTTGTTACGATTGCTATTTGATAGATTTTGCAAGGTTTTTTTTGCTGTAAAGGTGACTTTCTGGGAAAGTCTCAACGTTTTTGGGTTTTTTGTTTGTTTTTCTTTAGAAAACATTGGTCAACAAACAACATTGAGAAGACCAATAAAACATACCAGGCAGGTCAGGAATAAAGATGGAAAAAGTTTATCTCCTGTAGTCATCGGACAAGAGGCGGCGTGCAGCTTGGAAAAGGTTGCCAGTCCATCACATGGCAACATAGAGACACACAGGACAGACAACCATGCAAACACCCCCACCTAAGGACAATTTAGAGAGACCAGTTAATCTAACAGTCATGTTTTTGGACTGTGAGAGCAAGCTGGAGTAGCTGTTTTAATATATTATTTGTCATTTTTCTTTTGTAAAATAAAACTATCACAACATGTGTTACGAAGCTCTTGGTCCTGTCACATTTGTAAAAGAGATTTTGATCGTTTGTGAGTCTTTATTTGATTCATTAAAAGTTAAATAATGAAAAGAAAAGCTTAATATGTTGCAGTTCCTGAACAAAACCTGTTGGAAGCTGCCAACTACTTGAGATCAGGGTTAAGGTTCACCTTCCAGCAGGACAGTGAATATAAACCTGCAGCCTGAGCTTCAGTGGCATTATAAAGATCAATGCATGTCTGTGTGTTTATAGCTCAGTCAGAGCCAAGACCTTAATCCAGATTGGCAAGAATTTCAAAGGATGTTCACAGATGTTGTTCATCCAATTTTAGTTTGTGCTATTTTACATGGAAAAATGGGCCAAAATTTCCATTTGTAGTTAAGCAAAGCTGTTAGAAACATTCCATGACAGACTTGAAGCTCTAATTACAACAAAAAACCAAATGGGACTGACTGCAAATGCATGCAACAGGTTTCAGATTTTCTTTTTTTCTTTTTGAAAAACTTTGAAATAGGGCTGCTACTAACGACTGTTTTAGTAATCGATTATTCTATTGATTATTCTGATGAGTAATCAAATAATCGGATTTAAAAAATGGAGCATTCTGCAGATTTTTAATTTAACCGCTTTTTTCTTTATACAATATTAGAAATACATTAAATGAGGCAAATAAACAAATAATTAAATGCATTTTTTAAATAGGAAAATAAACATTTTGTTGCCTAAAATGGAATAATATAGGTTTCATTTAGTGAATTTGAACCAGGTGAAGCTAAAACTGCCACTTGAGGAGTTTTTGGTAGAATATATTTACAGACAATGGTTTTGTTTTTATCTTAAATGCAAAACGTGAATATATATTTTGTACAGTTTCGGCTTAATTACTGCTTTGGTTAGTCTGTATGCTCCAGTTAACAATTAATGGGTTACTAAATTAGTTGACATTGTTTCAGTAATCGATTAATCGGTGCATCCCTACTTTGAAAACCACATATCATTGTCCTGCCACTCTACTGTTTTAACTCAGCTTGGATATTTGTACTCCACAGGTACATGTTGATTTCGTAATGACAAGCTGCTGTGCAGAAGATGTCCACGCTGTCTGTGACTGATATCCCAGATGTTGGTCATGGTAAGAGGAAGAGATTATTTCTTAAATCAGAATAAAAAAATCAGACTCGGCAGGATTATTTCTTCTTAAAGATGTCAGTGTTATTCTTTCAGTTAATATAAATGTAACCCGACTCCCACATGTTTTTAAAGAGTAATCCTGCAAGGTAAAAGTCATATAAACACATTTTGTTTCAGCATAAACTACGTTTTTATTTACAAGCTTCTTCTAAAGGAGTGGCTGTTTGTAAAATGTAATAGCCATAAAGTTACTGCTGATTCTGTTAATTCCCTATCATATTGTTTACATTTCTCTGTTCTCTAAGAATTGTTTGTTTTGGACACCTGTTAAAACAGATAAGATAAGTGGAAGTTGAACAATGAGTCTTTGAGTCCAACGAGTTTTTCTCTTTTGTCAGATGAGAGTAAGGTGTTTGACGGGGCCTCTGAGCTGCAGCTGGACTGCTTGGCTGAGGAGAGCGGTGGAAACGCCACAATGAAACCCGACGGCCTGCTGTCACTGACCGACCTCTCCCAGCCAGATGACTTCCCCGTCCCCTCTCACAACGGCCCGTCGCTCGTTGAGATGAGCAGCACTTTGCCGGTGGAGCCAAATGACATTAAACTGGATCCGTGCGCAGGTGACGCGTCTGGTAGCGTAGGTAAGCTGAGTTGTAAAAGTAAACAGCTGGAGCCTTTCCTTCTTTTGGCGTTTTCTTTCAATAAACAGATTAAATGCAAGACCTTACAGTAAGCCGTTTTTAAGGAAGGAGCATACATGTGTATTGCCAATTTTGTAGTCCAAGTGGATCTCAGATTAGTTAACACAGTGTTCATAATAGACCTGAGTGATGTCTGTTTCTGACCTAAATAATTTCATTTATTTTGGGGTTTTTTTTTCTTGCTTTTAATCCTCTCATAATCTCAATCAAATTTTACAAATTAGTTCTGGAACATTAGGCGTGCTCATTATGATCCATCTTCTGCTGCTTGGTGTCCTGACTTCTCTGTGGATTGTTTTTCGCACATGCTCGACACAGCAGGAGTTGTCTCTGCTTGACGTTCCGCAGGCAGGCCGGTGTTGAGTGCGAAGGAGGCGGAAGATTATGCATGAACGATGTTGCAGCAATACTCTGTTTTGTTTATAGTGACATGTGGGTGGTGGCACAGATAACCTTGTTGTGCCGGTTATGATCTTTGGAAAAGAAGGCTTGTCTGAAGAAATGCTACAAAGGAGATGGAAGTAATCAGAAAATAGTACTTTTTTTTTATTTTTATTTTATTTTTTATATATATATATATATATAAAAATGTAATCCATATAGTTACAAAAAGCAAAAAATCAAACCTTGCTGTGGGAGAGAGAGGACTCCCCTACTGTGGGAGTTCCCACACTATAGAAGTAAGAGTTTGACAAAGTGGAACTGAAGCAGCTTTAAATTGTCATAACCTTTGATGTCTTCCTTTTCTCTTCTGTTTCACCTCCATAATCCTTGGGGCTTTTCCAATTCCCTAGTTTTACATAATTTCAGTGGTAGTAAAGGTCCAATAGATTCAGCATATAATTAGATGTAACTTCAGACTCAAAGATTCTAAACATTCCTCCACTGGCGGTATTCATCATTAAATCAGTTAGATGCCTGCTTAGCTCTCTCTTCATATTTTTTCTGGAAGGATCTAAGACTTGCAGGAGTCCTGAAACATTTAGAGAAGTATGCAATAAGCACTTACCCTCTCCAGGTCTAGAAAAGTATGGGGGGGGGGGAGTTGTATAGATGATGTTTGCTTTTCCGGACTTTTTTTCTTCCATTTTCTAAAGGACAAAACTCTAAAAACGCTTCATAAATGCAGTGGCTTTCACAATAGTAGATATTTAAATGACAATTTATATTTGACTTGCCACATCACAACTTAATTTTAAATATTACCCATTCATATTTTTAATTAACTAACTAGAGGCACGCTCATTTAATAAATGTAAAATGTGGACTGTTTCATTATTTTTTCAGGATATAGACGACTTTAAATTCATGTTAAACGATCGACCAACCAATCGATTTTCTTTTTTTTCTTCTTCTTTTTTTGGGCCTATGAATTACTCCCAATGTGGTAATAACAATGCTTGATTGATGCCAACAGATGCTGCCCATGGAAAAAATATGCCATTTTTAATGATGCACACACTCCTTCCAGCTGCAAGCAAAGTTTTATTTTCCCCAGAGTGTATCTTTGTCCAGCGGCGATTTATTTACTCAAACTTGGAACAGTAAGGCAGAATCCCATGTTTAGAAAATCAGAAAATTTATTTATTTTAATAATAAACGCAATGGTGGGGTGGACAAGCAAACAGAGACTGGCTTTCCTCCCAGTTTAAATCGTGCTTACGTATGTGTTTATTTGTTGTATGGATTCAAGTATGAAATAGCAAATACAAAATGAAACAAAAACTAACATAAAAATGATCTCCAGTGAACGTGGGCACTTCCATAAAAACAAAAAATCTCTGCCGCAGTTTTAAGTCTTTTTGGGAAATTTGGTGCATTTAATATAAATACATGACGGAAACATCCAAAACCTATACGGAATTAGAACAAGCAGAAAAAAGGAAAATAGGCTATTTATTATGGCTAAAGCTTGGAAATGCTTTGACAACAAAAACAAACATGTTTACCCTTATTTGGATTTGCTCAGGTGATTAACAATATTACCAGCGATTCTAAAGACGAGTTCCGAAGGTGTGCTTATGGTCGGTAGGTATGTATTTTTTCCTGCCATTTGTGACATCAGTAGTAAACATTTTTCATCCATTTTCATTTGAGAGATATTTACAGCCAAGGTGTACTGTGTACTGTGTACACTGTGTGCTGTCTTTTTCGTATTTAACCGTGTTTCTGCTGGTGAAAAGCTTCTTCGGAGCTTGTTGATGGAGCTGCAGCACGTGGTGCCTGCGTTGCGTAATCAGTCGGATGGTGAACATGTAATGCTCATGCAAGTTTGTTATGTTTGAGTCCTTTGCTGAAACTGCACAAGCAGCAAACTGCTTTGGTTCCATCTTGTGGTTTACCTCTTTCATCCTGTTTAAAACCAGAGTAATCCCAAATAGGCAACTTTGTATTTTCTTGGCAACTGATTCCTCTATTTTTGCACTTTTGTGTTCTAAATTGGCAAATCAGTCCGTGCATGTTTGCATTGTTCCGCCCGCAAAGAAAGTCCGAACGTGTCCTGCGCAAATATATCACCCATCGTCATTTGTTGGACTGACAAATATCGGCTGGGAAAATGTTGCATATTGCCCAACCCTAATTCTTAGCAAAAGTCACACATGTTGATTGCTTAACTTTTTAAAAATAAAATAAGGTTCTAAATAATATGTACACACAAAGCTCCTCTGATTTTCATAGTTCCCTGTGCAGAAAGCAAAATGAGTCTGAAATTTTGAAAGTACATATATATTTGCAGCATTGCAGGTACTCTAGACTTGTTGCATAATCTTTTAACTCCCTGATTATATCTGGATGATCACTGCAGTAGATGCTTTAGATGATCTTCCCAGTTTTTAAAGCAGAGTTTGTTTAGGGCCTGACACCTTTGGCACTTTTCTGCTGCTTTCCTCTGATGTGGATCCATTTTCAAACATTTGAGAACATCAACCACCATTCTCAGTGTTCATATACTACTCATAACATCTCCTCCCTGATTGGTGCTGCTCCTCTGCACCAGATCCTTCAACTTTCCATCTATTAGAGTGCATTTCTAGAACAAAATTGCCTCACCTTAAAGTGCATTTATAAACAGTAACTATAATCTAGAAAATAATTTGTAAACTTGTCCAGAGATATGAAATCATTTGGTATGTTTTAGATATCATGCTCAAAAGTTGAGTGTTTACACTGTGTGAAGCGATATTGCGTTTTCTGCAGATTTTTGATTTCCTATAAGCAGCCCTTCAGAAATCTAATAATTTTTGGGGATTGGTGTGTAGATGGGCAGCCAGTGAAGAGAAAAAAAGGGCCGGCTCCGAAGATGCTGGGCAACGAGGTGTGCAGTGTCTGCGGCGACAAGGCTTCTGGTTTCCACTACAACGTGTTGAGCTGCGAGGGTTGCAAGGGCTTCTTCCGCCGCAGCGTCATTAAAAGCGCTCAGTACTCCTGCAAGAACAACGGCCGCTGTGAAATGGACATGTACATGCGCCGCAAGTGCCAGCAGTGCCGGCTGCGCAAGTGTCGGGAGGCGGGCATGCTGGAGCAATGTGAGTGTCTGCGCACTAAATCAGCTCAAGATTTTTACATCTGCTGTAAAAAACTGTAATTAAGTCGCATTCTTTTTTGACTCTGAGACTGAGCTTTTGTGAAAACCTGCATCCTCTGTGACCTACAGGCGTGCTTTCTGAGGAGCAAATCCGATTAAAAAAGATGAAAAAGCAGCAGGAAGAGGAAACAGCGCGTACGTCCACAGTGGTCACGCCAACCCCTCCGCAGGAAGCAGCCACGCTCGATCCACAGCAGCAGGAGATGATTGAGAAGCTGGTGGCTATGCAGAAACAATGCAACAAGAGGTCTTTTCTTGACCGACCAAAAGTTACGGTAAATGGATGACATATAGCCTAACAAATTAAACTCAAATGTTGTCGCTGATTGTTTGGAGTCGGTTTCACCAGACTGCTTGTAAATATTTCTAGCCATGGCCCCAGAGTCAAGACTTACAGAACCGAGAAGTGCGACAACAACGGTTCGCCCACTTTACGGAGCTTGCAATAATGTCAGTCCAGGAGATTGTGGATTTCGCAAAGCAGCTTCCTGGTTTCCTTGAATTGACAAGAGAAGACCAGATTGCTCTACTAAAAACTTCAACTATTGAGGTTTGTTTCGATTTATCATCATTCAGAGCCGCTTTGATTCAACACTTCTACAGTTAAAATAATTCAAGTACATTTTTCAAGCTTCAGCATCTTTTTATTTATTTATTTATTTATTTATTTATTTTTTTTTTATTTATTTATTTTTTTTTTTTAAATCTTCTTTTTGTAAATGAATGTTGGAAGCAGATGAGCTTGTGCCAGAAACTTTGACTCATCAGCCTCAGTTTTCACTCAGCTGTTTGACCTCCACAGATTATGCTGTTAGAGACATCACGCCGATACAACCCGGCCATTGAAAGCATTACTTTTCTGAAGGATTTCAGCTATAATAAGGATGATTTTGCCAAAGCAGGTACTCTTATCATTTCTTAGTGTCTAACCCAGGGGTCTGCCACCTTTACAATCCAAAGAACCATTTTTGTCCTCAGTCCAGCTAAATAAAACTGGTTTAGAGCCACAAATATTACATGACCTTTTAAAAAAAATAAGACGACTTATAATTTTTGACAAATATCTACTACAGGAAATTAGTTGTCATTTTTAAAGAACTCTTTTATTTCTATTTTCAGGTTTTAAAATATAGAAAAACAAACTTTTTCTAAAAGATGATGGCAACAATTTTTTATATCAGAAGTTGATCTTTGCTCATAGTTTCCAGTCTAACAACAAGAAAAATGGATCAAAATAAAAATGACTGGTAATTTTAGTGTCATTCTGTTGTAGAAATTAAATACAATTATTCCATGTAAAAACTGAAAAATAGCTGAAGCCTGCATTTGTTTTTATATCCATGTCTAAACCTTCAGCTGTTTCTTTATCATTTTTAATCAAAGTTTTTTAAAGCCATTGTGGAAGGTCCAAAGAGCCACTCATGGCTCCGGAGCTGCAGGTTGCAGACCCCTGGTCAAACCTTTATTGAACCTTTCTCTCACAAGCATGATATAAATTGTTGCATACAGGGATTGCTTTGTTTTTGTTTTTTAAATTTTGTGGGTGGAAAAAAAACTAATAGTGTATTTTATTCAACGGAAGAAATCAGCTGGGTTTTTTTTTTTTTTTGTTTGTTTTTTTTTTTAATTGTTTACTATTTTTTTTTATGAAAAACTTGCAACATTTTGCTATAAAGCCAGTTTTTTTTCCTCTTACTACCATCTTCTTTTCTCTCTCTTTGTATCCCCCCAGGGCTTCAGTTTGAGTTCATTAACCCCATCTTTGAGTTTTCGAAAGGAATGAATGACCTGCACCTTGACGAGGCCGAATATGCTCTGCTCATTGCTATCAACATCTTTTCTGCAGGTTGGAATGAATAAACTGCAGAGCTTGCAGTTCATCATCACTATATAGGGCTCAGAGTGAGCCAAATGCTTTCAATTCCTCAAGGATAAAGTGGTTCATTTAAACTTACAGACTTTGCATTTAGAGTAAGATTTATCACATCTTAAAAAAATTAAAAATTCTCCAGTGAGAGATTTAACTTGTCTGTGTGTGCTTTGGCTTGTTCATTTGTGTAGATCGGCCAAATGTGCAGGATCATGATCTGGTTGAGAGGTTGCAGCAGCCCTATGTGGACGCTCTGCGCTCTTACATCATGATTAAGAGACCAAATGTAAGTTCCCGTCGCTTTATGTAACCTCTGCTCTTGTGACACAACCTGGTTGTCATCATCACAACAGGCACATTAGGTCATAACTGAGGTTATATTATGCTGCTGAGACTGGTGGTGGAGGGTTAAATTTAGGAGCTGTTGTCTGCTTTAAAAGGCTATTTGGAGGAACTAATCCAACTAGGAAATGTCAGCAACTCATTACTTTAAATTGAATCTAAAAAGGTTTGTTTGTTTCAAAAAATGTCCCCCTAAAGATGGAGGGTTTGTCAGGATCCTCTGAGACACTAACTTCTCTGCTTCTACAGAAAGTGAAAACCTTACGTCAGAAATTAAAACTTTTATAGTCTTCAGCGGTGTGGTTTTTACACACTTTCTTTTTAGTAAGAATGCAACTTAGATGTTACGTTATATTTTGAAGTACCTGAAATGTTAATTATGTCCATTTATATGGTTATTAAATTTTTAAATAGTGCTGAAGAAATAAACCAGGCAGTCAAAAGTTGCTGAAGAGTGATGATGTCTCTTACAGAATACCAAACTCTTACATCAGTGCATGGCACGTTGGCCTCCCATGAAGAAAGTAGTGAAGAAATTATTTAATTATAAATTTAATTTATAAGGTGAAGATGATTTCTACCATAAGGAGAAGGAGCTAAGGGGCAATATTGTCTGAGAGAAAATGGGTTGGAGACCCGCCAGATCAGCACCCAACCCAGGGATTTAAAAGTGCTTGATGGCTAGTGTAGTCCGTCTACCTGTTTTTAACCCCAGTGGTTTAATGTGACAAAATCCTTGCGCAGAAAACTAAAAGTCCTGTAGCATTCATCTAGATGTTTTCATTTTTACTCCAGTTCTGACCAGCATTGTTATTTTAATATGCACATTCCTAACCTGTGCCACTGGAACATCTTACATTGGTGAGCTGTGCAGTGGTTGTGTGAAAACTTTCAGCAGTGAATTGAAGCAGCTGAAAGTCTCACTTTTCTACGCTCGATCAGTTCCTGTTTTTGTTGTGAAGGTTTAACTGGAGTACAGAAATGTAGCTGCCCAAACATTCTGAGGATGGGATATATCCCTGACCCTACAGTTGGTTTTCTCACAATGTCTTTTGACCATAAACGGTGCTTCATGCTAATGCTGCACATGTACTGGATAGAAGTTAAAATGCTGACATATAACTAGACACCAGCCTCAGTCACTTTCTCCTTTATTTGACTTGGGCAATTCTTATCATGGGTAAAGCCATGCAAGGGATAAGTTGGGAGAAAAAACAAAAATGTTTCTATTAAACATGCTTAGATCTGGTTCACATCTGTAAAACATCTCCTTTGCTAACAGTATGCTATGAACTGATTGTTTTTCAATGTTGTCTTCAGGATCACCTGATGTTCCCCCGAATGTTGATGAAACTGGTGAGCCTTCGTACATTGAGCAGTGTCCACTCGGAGCAGGTTTTTGCCCTCCGCCTCCAGGACAAAAAGCTTCCCCCGCTGCTGTCTGAAATCTGGGATGTCAATGAGTGACCACGGTCCTGGTGTTGCACTCCGTGGCTTTATGGACCCTGAGAGGAACACTGCTTCTATGAAACGACCGCCAGCTCCTGTCTTCTCATGTGGTCAAGGACTGGATATTGCCTTGAGATTTTTGGTTTTCTCTTGAGGGAGTAGAGTGCTCGAGCCCTTTGCTCCCCAACAGACTGTTTAGCAGCTTTGTGTGCAGTAGAGGAAACATGCACACAATTATTTCTTTTTTTTTTCTCTTCATTGTAGATGCTCACATGATAGTGGTTAAGTTTAGAGTTTTGAGGCAGTTTTCTTTGATGTAATCTTCTCAAAGTTATGTCGGTCTCTTGCGCAGTTCTGTACTTTTCTTGTACTAATTAAAATCAGGAAGCACTGAGCAGGTCTTGGCTGTTACTGTCTTAAAAATTGCAGTGTCTCTTTAAGAGGAAAAAGTGATTCCTACAGTTGTGCAATAGATGGAAATGGAAGGAGATGTGCTTTTCTGCCTATAATTTGTCCTGATTCATGTGTGGCAACAAGTAGTTTGCATTTCCTTCAGAGTAAATTCAGAGGTCTAAAGGTTGGGGTCATTGCTCAGGTAAAGTAATGTGAAGTAGACCTCTGAGAAATGGAGGCTTCTTTAATTTTACGTAGTTCACTCTTTTTCTTTCTCACTGCAAAAGGGACCTTTTTGGTCATTAATAAATGCTCATTAACCTTTATGAAAGTTGGACATCAAAAGTATCTAAGAATGTACAATCATGAGCTAACACACAAGACTCTAAATTCCTTCAAGTGGTGTCAGTAAAATCAGTCAATTCATTTGAATTACTGTTCTCAAAGATTAGTAAGTGGATTAAAAAGGAAGTTTCTTTCAAATAAACTAGGCTCCAGTCTCATTTTAAAAACATTGCTAAATGAGAATCTGATATCTGTTCAACACTACCTGTATGTGACATTTTGTTTACTTATTTGTGATTTGATTTTTTTTTTTTTTTAACATGAAAAACATGAAAAATATCGTAAATTTACGCTAATTGGAAAATTTTGCAACTGCTTTTTTTTTTTTTAACAATATACTGAAACAGAAAATGTAGCTATAAAGTTAGCTTGATCTAAAAGCTCTATTACATAGGCATTCTTTAACTTCATACCAGCAGCTATGCCAGGTCAGATTCTGACAACCTTCAATAAAAAGGTACCAAAATCCAGCAAAGACATTAGGATGTGAGTTATATTGAACTTCAGAGCTAGTGGGATCCAGATGTTTAGGCTGTTTTTCCATGAATGTCTGGCAGTGTGAAGTTGAAATCTTGGGTAATCAAAAACTTATGTGAAATTTATTTAGTTTATTTTTCTTAAAATGTGGATGATGGGATATTGTAGGTTAATTAGCTCTGGGTTATTTCCTATTTTCAGTAGTTTGTTGTTGCATTGCTAATTTAAAAGCCACTTGAATAAAATCCCTAACATACCATCCATGAACTGATTTATATGACATGCAAACAAAGCCAGAGGGTCCGGACAAGCGTAGGTATAAAAATCAAGAGTCAGCTTCTGGTATTTTTCTGACCCCATGTTGGTTCAAATCTTTTGTTTGGTTCCTCAAAACAAAAGATATATATATATATATTTATATATATATATATATTTATATATATATATATATATATATATATATATATATATATATATATATATATATATATATATATATATATATATATATATATATATATGATTTTTTTTTTTTTTTGGTCATTTTTACAACCTTATAACTCCTTGAGAATTAGATTTTATTAAAAAAAATAATAATAATAGGTCGATTGTTGAGAGTGCACACAGGATTCTTTTGGTTTGAACATTTTCCTTTTAGTGTTCCTTCGCAACAGAATTTGTGAGGTTTGTTCTTAACTTTTGGGTTCAACGCCTACAGCCAAACACTAACTACTGGGTAGGGGATCCAGGTTGCTCCAATCAAATATGCAACCCACTGACTGAGGGAAGAAGATGGAACTGAAACTATCATGACTCAGTGTGTTGTGGTGTGATCAACTCAAAACGATTTTTGTGTGTGTGTGTGTGAGTACATGTTAATGCTGTAGCTATCAAAGTTAATTTTACTGTATATACTGTAATTGTGACATCTGATCTAATTCCTGTCTTCAAAGGGTGACTGTAAACATTGATATATAGAAATGCAAAACTATTTTAATACTTGTAACTTCTAAAGACCACCTGTTTTGTATGTACAGTCTAAATTAAATCTCTGCTGTAGTGCTAATGTGTTGAGGTGTTATTCACTGGTTTGTCAAGCTTTATATTTCCGAAGTTTAAAGTGTGTGTATATATAATATAACCTTTGCTGCACCTCAGCATTCAACAATTTTAGGCAGAGGACTGCAGCAGTGTGGTGGTTTTGATGTTGCAGTATTGTTTGCCTCATAGCAGTAAAGCACTGAGGAGTTCCTGCTGCAGAACTGCAATAGCTCCTTTCACCATCCTTAGCAGGAGCCTCTTATCTGCCAGATTGCAGCTGGAATACCATGCTGGGATGCAGTATGTCAACACAAACTCATTCATACAGCTGCAAAATGTAGTGAGAATGCAGGTAGAAAGTGGGATCTGTTACAGGTTCATAGGAAAGCAGTTTCTGTTGGTCCTTTTTCGTGAATATCAAATCAGGAAGGGGCAAACACTTTTTCACACCACTAAGGTGTGATATAAGGCAGAAATTATAAAAAATAAAAATATGAAGGTATACCTGAGTATTTCTATGATTAGTGCATTTGTAAACCTATGCTGAGTGACTAAGTTCTCTTTGGGACCCAAGGCCAACAGGGGGCTCTAAGCAGTCGCAAAGATCGCATATTTGTGGTTCTGTATCTGTTACCACCGATTAGTAAAATGTCATAAAGCATTTTTTTTTTTTTTTTTTTTTTTTTTTTTTTTTTTGTTATTGCATAGGTTTCCTATGAATAAGCACTTATGATGCTCAACTTTGGACTTCGGGTAATTCATAAGATTCTTTTTATTGTATCTTTCATGTAAATCTTACGCACAGATCACGCTAAGCCCAGATGGTTGTCTTGCAGGTATTGTGTCCTATAAAAACTGGTCGCTCCATTTAGTTGAAAAGCAACAAAATAATTAAACAAACCATTATACAATGCTTTTTTTTTTTTTTTTTTTTTTTTTTTTTTTTTTTTTTTTTTTTTTTTTTGAAAGTTTAACGCTTCCTTTAAGTCGGGCTTTCAGTATGCGGAACTCCGTGCAGACTGAAGATGATGAGAAGGAGGAGGATGTTGTGAAAGCAGGTTGTAAGTGACCGAACCACTCGTTTATCCAGTAGGGAGGCGGACACATTCATTTCCATCATTTACTATGCTGACAACCACTCGCACGCAGTGACAAGCCGTCCCATTTATTGTTCGTGTCCGGCTTTGTAAATGACCAACCGTAACCTTGAGAAAATACGACATAATTCACATAACCTCCGCTTCCTCTCAGGTCTCTGTGACCGAGAGAGGCACTCAGGACCCAGGCCGTCGTCTTTGGCAGTTGGCTTCACAGCGAACGTTTGCGGCTAACAGGCTAATGTGAGCAGGTAAGGATGTTCTAGCGTTGCGTGAATGTTTAAACCCACATGGCGTGTTGGTTGCATATTTCGTGGCCAATATTTTTTTATATGATGTCTGGACGTGGGGTTTGGTAGTTAAATATTTAACGGTTCAGGGGTAGAGCTTTGGTTAGCAGTGGCACAGCTAGTTAGCCTGCTAGCTAATCCATCCGTGGCGTAGGAGAGCACACAGACAGGAGGTGAGAGGATGCTTATAAAGGACAAACAAAACATGGACTGCTTGCTATAAATATAAAAACGATAACGCTGCCACAATTATACAAGAGGCGTTGGCATTGCCTTACCATATTTGTTAAAGTGTTAATCTATGACAGCCAATGTCTTTACACTTATCTCCTCAGTTAGTTTAGTATCCCCACTACGTCTCATAACCAGCTCACCGTGGGGGATTTTTTTCACTCCGTCATTGACACGGAGGATAGTTTTTTTTCGAACATATTGGTCACGAACTAGCATGTGGCAGACTTCCCGAAAGATCCCGAGATAAGGCAGTTAATTTAAAAGGATTGAATGGCTGTTGCAGTTGGGTAAACATAAAGGTAGCCAGCTTTTTAACACCCCTGTTCAGAAACGTTGTACCGTCACGTTTCTCTGTTTTCATTTACATTTTTAATGTATGATTAAATATTCTTCAGCAGGTTTAAAATGTTAAGCGGAAGATGAGCTTTGGGGACAAAATGTACACACAGACACAATGAGTACAGAAAAGAAAACACCAGTTTAGTTCATTATAGAATGAATTGTGATGCATAGATGTATAATTTTCTATGCATTGGAGCCTCTGAGCACGATCTTCCTCTCTGGTCATTTTAGTGCAAATCAAGAGGTGTATATGCTGATAAAATATTTATACAAGCTTGTCTCACACTGTTTGTCAGAACAGCTTGGTGTGATCGTGACCCCCGCACAAGCTGTTATCTACGTAAACCCATCTATCACTGCTTACTGGGTTCCCATACAGTATGGAATTAGATTCAGTTATTTTGAAAGTCCTGAGCTGAGTATGAAATATTAGTTGAGTTTTCACAATCCATTGGAGCATAAATCTAATTGTGGAAAAGTAAGGAATACTGTGCATAATTAAGATGTGTACCTACATATATCTATGACTCTGGGTGGTATTTTTGGAGGTGTAATTACAATTCCAATGACAGGAACACCTTGAGGGAATATACTTCACTTTTATTTTTAATGCCTTTTGATATCTCAGAAACATCTAAAGAGTATTAATTATCTGATAACCATCTTCTCTGATACAAGAACAGGTTTATTAAACATTAGTGAGGAACAGTGAAGGTCACTGCAGCCTGATAAATCACATTTTGACCCATAATGGGTCATTCATATGCTAGCTGTGATGCACACTCAAATATATTCAGTAGGATAAAATAAAGTGATGAAGTGGTGACTTTTATCCTTAGGATCAAAGGCAGTGGTTGTCAGTTCAAAGATAAAGCATGATGTACTCATTGGAGATTTTTCTTTGATCACTCTGGCAAAAATAAAATATTTGTGTCATGCAGCTAACTTGAAAAACCTTGAAACTTTTTGTACTCATATGTGTTCACAACCATGATTATGCCCAACTTTAAACAACCTCAAGAAAGTGAAACCCCAGTTTATAACCAAATCTGTGACACCTATTATAGCTGGCTATCCATAGATAGACCTAAGCTGTCACCTGCTGCTTAAGAGTCTTCAAATCGAGTGTTACCAAAGAAAAGCTGCATCTGTGCAGCAAATGTCCAGATCTAAAGTTAGCAAAAAATGTTTAAATATCTGTGGTGACATACTTGCATTTAACAGAAAAGTTGTTACTTGCTGATATAAAAATTCTGTTTTGTTTTTTTTTGTTTTGTTTTTTGTTTTTTTAGAGAAATAATTAAAATCAAATTGTGCTGTATTTACAATTACCTTGTTTGCATTATGTAATTTGATAATGAAATACATTGAGAGTCATCTATAATTGTTGTGCCCTTGAATCTTTAACAGTTGAGTCTCAGTTGAGTCTCAAGACCCCACATTTTTCGATTACCTCAGGATCTGGATGTTTATTTTTGCAATGCGAGATGTAAGTACACAATTGTAGTTACCATGTAAATTTGTTTTTGCTGCATTAAAACAGTTAACAGAGCAGTATTGCGATTAATAGAACGGTCCTCTGTCATGTTGACATCAAAACTAAACAGTCGTTTGATGCACTGAAAGATACCAGTGCTGCTTAAGTGAGCAACATTTGACACAATGACTGATACTTTTTGAAGTACAAGTCATCCTTCATGTGTTTGTGCTGCTTTGTTCAGCTAAAACTCCTCCGTCACTTTGCTTCTGCAGTTTGCTGCAACTGGAAAGAACTGCATCCCATATTGAAGGTCTGTGAATCAAATCCATCTCTCCTCTCTCTGCTTGCATAACCAATGACTGCTGCCTGCAGTAATACTGAAGAGATCAGTGTGTTCTGTTGAAATGCATTATTCTGTTGCCTTTGAAGACTGATATTGCATGTCTTGATTCTCATTTCCTGTACTGAGAGACAGACAGTTCAGCACCAAGCCCACTTATTCAGAACCATCAGTGAGGTGGCACCGACCTTCTATCCTCATCTAAAAATAAATCTGTGGTTCTGTTCTTTGCGCTGTCTGCCTTCAGCTCTGCTGCTTCATAAAACAGCCATTTTGGCATTGCACCAGGAAGCCTTCATGTTGCCAGACTGGCATGTAAATTCATTGTCCTGATGCTTTTGCAAGATAAAGAGGACTGGATAACAGTTTCTGCAGGCCTAGCCCTGCCTTGCACAACATTTCCTAATAGCAGGCTTATTTCCTCCTACAGTTTAACACATGCTTTGGGAAAGGCGTCTCTTGTTGCCATTCTTAAATTTAAAACATCACTAGTTCCTTTTAAAAAATGTATAAGTGCTCTGTAAATTCCTCAAATTGTTCCAAAATATTTCAAGAAGAGTGGACCAGTTCTAACCAGTGGCATCAGATCCGATCATTTATACCAATGTTGTGTGACACTTTGCGGTGCTCCTGACTTGCAACGACATTCGTAATCCAGTAAGAAACTGTCTGGTCTTCAGCATATTTGAATAATGATATAGTCTGATAACATCTGACATTAAGTTTACTCAATAAAACATATTTGAGCCCATTTTTTTGAGCTTTTAAAGCCTCCCAGTACAGCCCACCAGACATCAATGGCTAAATTTAGCCATATCAGAAAATTCAAAGATTAGGATTTTAACAATACCATATATATTGATTTTTTTTTTTTGAGTATATTCTCAGTCTGCTTTAGATAGGTCTTATATTTTAGTGTGAATGACTTCTCTATAGCCAAGGAGAGCCATTAGTGTTAATTGGAGCCGTAATGCATGTGAATCAGTGTGTGATAAAGTTCCCCTTAATGTTTTGATGTCGTCTCCATACAGCTGTGTCGAATACTGGCTCCTTTGTGGCTCCTATGGTTAATGACAGCCCTGGTCAGGATGTGTGACTGTAGTGATTTACATGCTGCTCATTTTGCTCCTCTGTTCCACTTGCTGTGGTGTGTCTGTTTTTACAAGACCAGCCCATAAATTTTTCTACATTCATTCACAGTTCTGTCACAGTTCTGAATTTTCATATCCAATGTTATATAAAATCGGCCTCTTTATTTCTTAACGTATAATACAGTAGACATGTTGAGTTTGTAGCTTCATGTGGTTAGAATCCTCAAGACTTGGGGAAATATATAAGTTAGAGCAAAAAATAATGAGTTACTTCTCAGTAATTGAACAGAAAATAGGTGCAGAAATCAGAATTCATGGTGGATTTTTTTTCCAATCTAAGCATGGTCAAAATTATATGTACAGAAACAAATACTGTCATACACTCCCACTATTAGTTGTGCCTTAGCAAGTTACAGATAAACCCCATGCTTGTTGTAGCCATTGAAAAGGTTCTGGTATAATTCTGATTTCACCCCCTCTCAGTTGGTTTCCTGGCAAAGACTCGCTGCTTAAGCATAGTCCACTATTTTTCCATAGAACTGAGTTTGAGCCTGGCAACTTTCATAATTCCGAAAACAGTTTTGATGACTATCAGTTTTCCATTCCAAGTACTGAATAAAGGACACCTTTTCAGTCTCATCTCAGTCAAGGCTCTAAGCGAGCTGAGGTGATTTTAAAAGACCGATAAGACTGCTAACTACTAATCGGGGAGAAGTCTTAACCTTAATGTTCCACACATTGGTCTTTAAGCCCTCTAATGTGACGCTAACACTGAAAAACATTCAACAGTTGCATCTCAGTAAATGCAAGGAGAAACTGCTGGTCCATTCATTATTAGGAAAACATTTTAGAATACCTTAATTGAACACTTTAGATATTTATTTACCAACCTACCTTCCTACCTACCCACTCAACATCCATCTTGCTTGGTATTAATAACTGTCTCAGCCAGTTAATTAAAGTGGCACTGTGATTCAAGCAGATTTTCTAACACATTTAAGGCCAGTTCATAGCCTGGTCTGTTAATATATATGGCATAATAATGTGTGGATAGGTAAATATCTTATCAGTGCAGGGTAACATCATGTAAGCATGTTCTTTCACTTCACTGTTTGCATTTCAGGGTGGAGTTTCAGCAGAATAGCAATGCGGTGTTTGTTGTTGCAGTGTAGTCCGATCACCATGACATGACGACTCCGAAAGATCCTGTTACTCTACAGTTTATTTTTCAGAGATATGTTGCTGTTATTATAATGGGAGAGACCTTAAAATTATTTTCCTCCTCTTGTTACCAGTTACTGGCATCAAGGAATACCAGGGTTTTAAAAAGTTCTAAAACCCCTAAAAAATGTAAATTATACAGTTGCTGTGGTTTGAAGTCCTATTCTTCTTATTTTTTTCTTTTTTAATCTGAGTGTTATACCATGAGAATTGCATATTGAAAACTATTAATAAATAATTAAAGCATGTTTTTATTATTTATTTTACCAGATTAAAGCTTTAGGTTTTGCTCTTTGCTCCTTATATTTGTCAATAATTTTAAAATGGTGGCCATTTTGTCGTGCCAGGCTGCTGGAGATTTGCTCCTGGAAGAAACTGATTTTAGACACAAGCACTTTCTAGCATAACTAAATGCAGTTTTCAGCTCTATAATATTTTTCCAAAACAAAAAAGTAGCTCAGTTGATTTTTGAAGTTGGGTTATTTCCATAAATGACTATTTATGCTTTGCAATTGTACTTGGCATAAATTTTTGATTACTTCACCCTCTGGGACCTTGTGTTTAAGAGGCAAAATCGAGCTGCTTAATGGTGGTAAATCCATGTTTTGGTGTTTGAGTTTGTTCCTGTTACCTGTAAGTCCCAGGGCTTTAAGGGCCATAGTGCATGCTCTCAATGGTCCTCATTCTGCAACAGCCCGTAAGCTGCTTACTACATTAGCGGGCCTCTTTTTATGCTCCAACAACAACAACCAACTGGCACAATGGTGAATAAAAATTATGGTAAAACACTGTAGCTGTAGAAATCCAGTAGGGATTTACAGTGTGTTTCTGAGTTGAATAATTATTAAAGGGATATTGTTGAATTGTGGGAAAAAACAGCTAGAAATTTCTTGTGCTGTTCCAGCCTTGTTTCTTTGTCAAATTCTTTGTCTAGGAAAGATAAATTTAGTTCAGTATTGCGTATTGTGTTTTTAATTTCCTGTAAAGGGAAATGTGGGGCAAGATAGTGTTGCGGTGTCATCCATGGCACAGCTGTAATACTGTTTAAACACAAGAATGCATCCTGCAGCCAATCTCATGGTGTAAAGGTTTGTAAAATGGCATTAAATCACTGTGCCATTCTTGAGTTTTTAACATGACTGAAATCTGCTTTTTTGTTTGACATAATAGTTCGCACAGAGTGTTAACTGTTGGGTTAGTTGAACCATAACTATAAATAACTGAATAGCTACGTTTTGTGAAATGTGGCTATTTCTGTTCCGTTTAACTGATTAAAAAAAATAAATTAATCAAAGTTTTGGGTTCACCAATCATATTTTTGCTATTATAATCTTCCTTTTTTTGGCTATAAATTCCAAAGTTGTTTAAATTTTTCTAAAACTCCTAAAGATAAGTTTTGTGACTCCCAGCATTATTTTGGTGAGCATGTGGGAAACTAATCTTGTGAAAACCTTTTTTTTGTAAAACCCTGTGGTGAAAAATTGAGAAAATGATTTCTGTTATATTCATCCTATTTATGAGCCATTGGGGATGTGGAAATGATCATGATAATAGCAATGAACTTTAATTGATTTTTGCAAACCCCAACAAATGATTGAAAGTTAATTTTTCTAGTGTTGATTTCATAAATGCTGCGTTCTGAACAGAGTCTTCGGTTTCCAGTGTGACCTAGTTGTCCAGAGGTCTGCAACCTTTACAACCTAAGGAGTCATTTTTGCCGTCAGTCCAGCTAAATAAAACTTTAGAGCTACAAAATATCCATGACCTTTTGGGAAAAAAAAAAAAAAAAAAAAAAGCCAGCTTAGAATTTTTGATAAATATCTACTATAGGGAATTGTTGTCATTTTTAAAGAACCACCATTTTCTTTCTATTTTTAGATTTTGAAATAAAACACAATATAAATGATCATATTTCCCTTTGTTTTTGCAGGTTTGTCTGTATTGAATGGGCATAATGATAAGGGACCTGAATTTCAGCAGCAAACCTCCTATGATGAAAATACACCATTGACGCAGAAGGGAGCATATATCCTGGATGTCTTGACATACAGGATTTGAATATTCCAAAATGGAGAAAAAGAAATTGTGCCCACGTCTTCTTGACTACTTGGTGGTTGTTGGAGCAAGGTAAGCAATGATCCTGACTTCAAGTTGAATCTGTTATTGTTTTAAGTGTATATGAGTCATCTGAGTCATAAGAGGAGTCATGGGGGAGGGTGCTGCAACATGTTGGCCCCCACACGAACACAGCTCCACCTTACCATCTGCATGGCAGAATGCAAAGTTATCACCCTCAGTCATAAAACATAGCACCACCTTAAAGCTTGATTCTTTAAAATTATCTTTAGGTAAATTTTTGCTGAGGCCAATTTAAATTTTTTTATTTATTTTTTTTTTTTTTTGAATAATTCTGTTAAACTGAAATTCAAAAACAATGTCTGAATTTCAATTGGCAATATTCAGTCATTGTTACGTTTGTCAGTTTCAAGTTATTTCAGTGATTGCTGTAAATTTTTGGTGGACTTATATTTAGATGATGCTCATTTTTGGTTTGCCACAGTTTTTGTCGACCTCTTGGATCTCTGTTTTTTGACCTACGGGGACACACTCGTTCAAGAACCAAAAACAGGCGATTTCACTTCTTTTTTTTTTTTTTTTTTTTTTTTGCTTCTGTGTTTTAAACTTGACCCTGCTTCTTGAATAGTTTAGATGCCCAACAAAGCATTGAAATGTCCTAGTTTCTTGTATTTTTGTGATCAGACAGGGGAAACTGATGTTGTAGAAGTTATAAAACTTCAGAGAATCACTTAATTTCTGAACTGCTAAGAACTGGCATTTCTCTCCATTTGTTATTTAGGCAACCAAGTAGTGACAGTGTGGCCCAGACTCCACAGCTTCTCCGACGCTACCCCCTGGAGGATCACCATGACTTCCCGCTCCCTCCGGATGTGGTGTTCTTCTGCCAACCAGAGGGGTGCCTGAGCATACGCCAGCGCCGAGTTAGCCTGCGCGATGACTCCTCGTTTGTTTTCACACTGACCGACAAGGACTCTGGGATCACCCGCTACGGAATCTGCGTCAACTTCTATCGATCTTTCCAGCGCGGGCATCACCGTCCTCGAGACAAGAGTAGCCATACAGAGACTGCAGCGCAGGCAGCTGAGACCAGTAACGAAGTGTCTGATGGAGGCAGTGGAGGCCAGGCTGCTATGTCATCCGCATCTGACAACTCTAAGTCCGAACCGCCGCCCTCTTCCGGAGAAGAGGGTGCACAGCCAGGTCTAGAGCACACCTCTGGCAAGTCTCCACAGCACAAACGCAGTGCTGCCAAGATGGCTGCCAGGAACCGCAACAGCACACTGACCTCTCTGTGCATACTCAGCCACTACCCCTTCTTTACCACTTTTAGAGAATGCTTATATATTCTCAAGAGACTGGTAGACTGCTGCAGTCAGAGGTTAACTCAACGAGCGGGACTCTCTCGTGCTACCCAAAGGTGAGACTTCTGTGTTATTTTTTAGGTCAAAAGCCACCTTTTGTGTTTTTCATCAAATCTTTGATTAGCAAGAATCACAGCACTCAAGTTGTGTTTTTTTTAGAATGGGTTGGCATTATTGTTTCTGTCTGAATAGGCTTCTTATACACAAGATTGATTTTTTTTTTTTTTTTTTCATTGTTAGCCCAGCGCTCAATCCACTAACTGTTGTATTGACTAGTGAGCCTTTTACTGTCTCCAGGATAAATAATTTGCTGACGGCACATCTGTTCCCAAGCACCTGTGAGAAAAAAAAATCAAGAAAATAGAGCAATAGTATTCAAAAACCAAACAGCACAACACTAAGAAACCCACTTGTGTTTTTAAATTGCTCACAAGCTGTCATTCTTTTCATCACTTACTGGTGATGCACCAATCAGGCTTTTGCTGACCAATACTGATTTATGATTTGCTTTGATGTCTGACCGGCTGATTCAGATTTTCTTTTTTTACTGATTCAGTTTTTTAAAGAAACCTTATTTCCAATTTTTTAAATTTGGATACAATGTTTGTTGCAGATTCTTTGACAGAGGGAGTTATTTTGAATCAAACAAAACATGATGACATAAGATCATCCTGATTTTTTGCATCAGAGCATATGACCAAACAAAAAAAAAATGTTTGAAATGTCATACAGTTTGTTGAAGTGTTTTTAAACAGAAAATAGTTGTTCATTTAACAGATTAGAAAATAAAAACACATTTTAATCATTTGACTTGCAGGACCCCAGTCAGATTAAAAGCATTGTCCAATACCAATATTGTGCAGATTAATTGCTTCATCTCCACTGTCTCCACTTTCTTTCCTTTTCCTCATCCACATGTGAGCTGTATGTTTAATATAACTAATAAAGGAGCCTTTTGTCTGCAGCTCCGTGTGATTGTACTGCCATCTGCAGCTTTGTTTTTTTTTTGTTTTGTTTTTTGTTTTTTGTTTTTTTTGTTGTTTGTTTTTTTTTCACAGAACTAGTTTGTTTTGTTTTTTTTTCTTTTCCACCTTGAATCATGAATAACTGAAAACAGAAATACCAAGAGTGTATTTGGTTTCATTTGTTTTGAGTGATTTATTGGACATCAAGAATTACTTCAAGTATGACAGGTATCTCTCTGTCAGCATCTGTGTGTTTATCCCTCGTAAATTTTGGAGAACTGTTTTCATTTTTTCTGGTTCTTTATAAGCATGTTGTGTTGAATATTGATGTAGTAAAGACAGCAGCTGTCAGTAGTTTTAAGATGAAATTCTCAGAGTATGATTACTTTCAGTAGAAACACCATGGTTTCTTGGTATCAGTGTGTTTTAAGAGATTAAAATTCATAACATGATCCATCTTATTTCAAAACAAAAAAGCAACAATTATTCCTTCTGCTCCTAAAATAATGTTATCAGTTATTTTTAGTCTCCACATCATTAGTTTTCTTGTTTTTGTTTTGTTTGTTTGTTTGTTTATGATCAGAATCATCTGAGAAGCTAAGATTATTTTTCCTTTCAGGGAGGGAAAAAATGTTGGAGCCCACAGTAGGTCAACTGGCTTTCAGTGAGTTTTAACATATGGATAAGGCGCAGCACTGTATTGTACCATAATCCATACAGCCGGTGATAACTTTATTTACTTCTGGGCTTTTTTTTAAAAAAAAAAAAAAAATCATCTCAGTTAGACTTGAAACATTAAGAATGGCATTATGGAAACTTCATGTGCTAACTTTTCAAAACTTTTGTGTCCCTTGATATTAGTGCCTACTTCCATCTTGGTGGATTTTGGATACTGTTATTCCGTTAACTGTTCTACTTCTATTTAATGCTATCAGTGACTGTGCATACGTTTGAATATAGAAATTGTTAATTAGACTTTAGCTTTAAGATAAATGTGAGTAAAAATATATGGATTTCCCCCTCATTATTACAAATTATTGTTGTTTTAATGCACACCATTTTTTATTTTATTTTATTTTTTTTCTTTCAGTAGAATGATCCAGTCTGTCTAGTAATTAGCAGCATGAAATTATGGTTAATCTTACAACCTCAATGAGTGCATTGAAGCCAAATGCTTTACATGCTTGAGTTGTTTTTTTTTCCTGGATTGCCTGGTTGAAATGTTATGTTGCAGTGACAGAGAAAGAGGAGAGTCATTGTATAATGGCTTGGAGTACTTCTCACTATGGCAGCTCTGACAGATTGAGGTCTCCAGCTGCCTTTGGGTAGCAGCTGCGAGGTGGGAGGGCTCTGAAGGACTAATGGTTTACCCTCGCTCCCTGCCACACACACTAAATATACCCTTGAAGAACCATAACGGTGTCACATGTGTGTTAAGTTGAGCATTTTCAAATCAATATTTTGGTGATTGCCAAAGAGCCTCTTCTGTGTTTCAGTATCATTTACCCCTCAGATTACTAATTTCACAGTGGATTTGCTCATGCTTCTTGGTAGCTGTCTGCTGCAGTAAAGTCAACCATCATTTAATCTTTTTATCATTAAATTTAATTGAATTGAACCATGTCTGCGAAATCTGAGAATAAGCAGTTTATTTTCTTGCAAGTGTGTGAAACAAACAGCTTTTAGCAACAAGAGAAAATTTCAGCTTTGACTGTTCTTCGACAGTGTTTTGCAATGTAAGTGCAACTCTTGTGCAGTCAGTCATTTAGTTTCAGGAAATTTTGCAATTTGGAGAAATTGGCATTAAAAAAAATTAAGCTACTTACAAATTTAACCCCCCCCCCTTTTTTTTTTTTTTTTTTTTTTTTTTTTTTTTTTTTTTTTTTTTTTTCCCATAAATCCAGCTGTAAAGAGCAAATGTTTGTGTACCTATGCAGGGACACCATGTGGCGGGTGTTTACCGGAGCGATCTCGGTGGAAGAGAAAGGCAGCCAGCTGCTGGTTGACCTACGGGACATCGAGTCCTGGGTGTACCGGCTGCTGCGCTCCCCGGTGCCATTGGCAGGTCAGAGGCGTGTGGATGTGGAGGTGCTGCCCCAAGAACTGAAACGACCCCTCACCTTCGCCTTGCCTGACAGCTCTCGTTTCTCCTTGGTTGATTTCCCGCTGCACCTGCCCCTGGAGCTGCTGGGTGTTGACGCTTGTCTTCAAGTCCTCAGCTGTGTCCTCTTGGAGCACAAGGTAAGCATTGGAACAAGTCAGGAGTTCAAGATGTGGTCTAGTTATACCTTGGACCTATTTTTATCTATATTTGCATTTGCGGTCATGGTAATGTTCTTGTTCCAAGGTTTATTTATATCCATGCATAAAAATATGTTATATAGAACATCAGAACATCAACAAAGCACTGAATTCTAAGAAAAACTGATCAAGCTTTGTTACCAGCTTGTAAACATCATAACTTATGAATTTCTTGAGAAAGAAATTTGATTTAATTATCTTCTTTATTGTGAAGGAGTTTAACTTAACACCCACTGTTTTTTTTGTTGTTTGTTTTTTTTTTTCTCCAAAGCAACTAGCCTTACTGAGGTGTCCAAGCATTTGATTTTGGATTGCTCCCTTAAGACCCTGCTGTGCTTGAGATCAGTGGATCTGTTGCAGTTACCAATTAGTGACATTTTATCTTTTACCAAAATATGTTTTTTTTTTTTTTTTTTTTTTTTTTTTTTTTTTTTTTTTTTTTTTTTCAAATCTGCCAAAATGAGTAATGATTTATCATTTAGTTTTTGTTTGTTGGTTTCTAAAGCCCTTTGGTTTGCATGAAGCACAAGAGGGAAGAAGAGAGAAACAGCTTATAACTCAGAGAAAAGCGTCTCTTTTCTCTGTCATCTGCTATCTTTCCCCCTTGAGCCATTGACTTGAATGTAATTGGAATCCTTGTTCAGTTTGCTGGTGTGATGTTACTGTGGCACAGATACATAGGCTCATTTGAAGCATTTCCAGGCCAAAACTTGTGCTTCTAGTTTCATACACAATGCTGTCAAGCTTCTCTGTTGTGTCACCTTTTTGTGTCCTTTTTGCTAATTTCATGGCCATCTGACTAAATAAGCTTGTGTTTATTTTAAGAATTGCAAATTAAAATGTTTAAAGATAAAATCAACAATGACTTTTTTAAACACATGCCACTCTTAGTTTCCTCTCTGCATCACTAAGTGTAAAAATGCAGTAAAATCCGCCAGGTTATGAGAGGTATCAGAATAAATCTGTACAAAATATCCCCCCTTTATCCCTTTACAAGACAGGCTATAGCTCACTAGCTTTTGCTTTTTACATCTCAAAATATGGATGTTTGCCACATTACAAGATGTATATGTAATTATTATTTATGTATTTATTTAGTTTTGGGGTTTTTTTGGACAAAAGCCTTTCCAAATAAATACCATCTATGTCCACATGATATTTGAGAGGACAGAGCTCAGATTGACTATAATTTGATCTATTGTTTCATCATTAATTACTGGATTGTAAGTAAACATAAGCTAAGAGACTTTTCTGGGTTTGGTAATTATTTATAAGCACCGACATTGTCTGTTATGAACCCCTGCAGTTGTCCCTGTTGTGGGGCAATAAAAGCTGTTTCTATTCTATTCTAAACAGGATTTTACTAATATATTTCAAAACAAAGACAAAATAAAAAAAGAGCTAACATTTTAGACTGTCTTTGTAGTCTTTTATTATACAGTGATTAGCATGGTTAGCATTTCTAAAGCATTACTTTTCCCCTTGGGATTTTGATTTACCCTGTCTGTTTTTGTGTTTTAGCTTTCCACTGTAGCACAGGGTATTTATGTCAGGAGACACTGAGCACTAACTCCTCCCACTGCAGACGTGTTGAAAGGTCTCACTCAGTCACTTCAATTCCTGTTTTGGACTTAAAAGCTGTAATTTTCAGCAATAAATGAGGATTTTGACAAAGCGACTTCACTTTAAAACCTGTGGAGGTTCACATGAAACTAATTGAAAATGTGCAAGTGTTGCAAAGTATAGCAAGGCATTTCGGCTTCAGGGTTTCCTCCAGGACTTTTTAAAACTGTGGTGGTGGGCTGTCTGGAGGGTGGAGAGGGTAAGATGAATTCACTGACTAGAAACTGACCAAACATGGCCAATCAAGCATAAGAGTCTACTGATTCCAGTCATCAGCTGATCTCTGTGGAGATCTCCCCAATGTATCTTTGCAGGTAGCACTGGAAGGGCAGATGAAATTGTTTTTTCGCCCAGGTTCAACCATGTAAAATGCAGGATGCATCTAAAGGCATTTTTAACTCAGCATCTAACAAAAGGTAAAAAAAAAGTCATAAATTAGAAGCTAACATAATAATAAACAAAAGTCAGCTTATATAAAATGTCCTTGTGTTCATCTGTTTTGAAATTTGAACAAGATTTCACATTTTTATTTTATTCAGTCAAGCTGAACTAATTGAAAGCTGTCATACTGATGTCTCTTTTGAGCTTTTTGTTCTCCGAGCTTCATTTGTTCTTGAAAGTCTGCTTTTAATATTGCTGTTACAAACTCGAGACAAAACGGGCGTTCTTGCATTTGAGTTGAACAAGGGAATAAGGACAAATCAGTGAAATTTTTAAAAGACAGACATAACTTAGCAATTTTTTTTACTGAGAAAGCCTTAACATAATAGGGGTGAAACTTTTACTGGTTGAAATGGGACCAGTAACATTTTGCTCAGTAACATTTATTGTGTTTCTTTTTTAACTGTTCGTTTAAGGTCATTCTTCAATCTCGTGATTACAATGCTTTGTCCATGAGTGTCATGGCCTTTGTGGCTATGATCTACCCCCTGGAGTACATGTTCCCTGTCATCCCGTTGCTGCCTACATGTATGGCCTCTGCAGAGCAGGTAAGTGTAGAAATGAAACAAATAGACTTTTAATAGGCAGCTAATATTTTTATGTAACTGTATATAGAAACTGGTTATGCTTTCTCCTCCTCACAGCTCCTTCTTGCTCCCACTCCCTACATTATTGGTGTTCCAGCCAGCTTCTTCCTCTACAAATCGGATTTCAAAATGCCAGACGATGTTTGGCTTGTTGACCTTGACAGCAGCAAGGTGTGTTTGTCAACAATGTTTTGAGCTTCCTGTCATATCAGTGGCATGTTTTTACCAAATGCTGCTCCAAGGCTGTGCTTAATATAAAGCAGGGAATTGAAAGCCTAATGCTTATCCCCATCGAAGTACATCTTCTTGTGGATTAATGTGGATTTAATGATGATTACTTTCCTATGGGATGTCCATATGTGGACGCAGAGATTTTTAAAAACATTTTTTTTAACTAAGTGAATTTTTATCACAAGTCTTGTGTGGCTTGCAGGTTATAGCACCAACCAATGCAGAGAATCTGCCCCCTCTGCCAGAGCCTGAAGCAGGAGAGCTAAAGAAGCATCTGAAACAGGTAATCAGGACTTTTTTTTTTCTTTTTTTTTTTTTTTTTCTTTCTTTAAAGTCTATTTGACTCAACTGCCCTGTGGCAGCCAGAAACCAGTGATCCCAATGTAACACGAGTGTTTTATATATTTGTATTCCTTGTTATTGTGACTTGACCACACTCTTGTATACATGTAAAAATTCTCTTTCAGCAATTTGAAGAGTAGGTGGCTCCTTCATCATCTGGGTTGTATGTATTTTAGATGAGTGTGAGAGCTTTTAAAAGGGTTTGTTTTTGGTGCACTAACACATTATTATTATTTTTCTCTTTTCTTTTTGTTCCCATTTTGTTTGCATGCTCTAGCTGTTGGAGGTAAAGTCCAATATTTGGACCCAAATAAATCTTTTAAGTGTTACTGATGGCAACCAATTTCCCCCTATAACCCTGCTTTACAATTTCAGAGTCTGGTTCTGATTCATGAAAAAAGCCCACCTTTTATATGCAATACCTTAGCAAAGTATTTGCATTCCTTGAAATTTTTCATGTAACAACCACAAACTTTCATGGCTTTTATTGTGATTTTACATGTGAAGTGATGTTGAAGGAAAATTGGCCTTGGTTTTCAAAATTTTGTACAAATATAAATCGAGGAACTTTGCCGTGTGTACGTGTTCAACCCTCTTTACTCTGATTCCCCTAAATAAAATCATGAGCTATTGACTGCCTTTCAAAATAAATAAATAAATAAAGCTATGGACAATTTTAAAGCAGGCTTTGGTTATAACACAATTTCTCAGCCTCTTTGAAGGTCTCACGAAGGAATGTTCAGATCATCTGAAAATAGAAGACGTACGGCTCAACTTCTTGCCTTTGTTCTATGCTTTGCTTTGTACAAAGGGTCTGGGCTCTTGGCTATTGAGAAATTGCTTCCTGGAGGCGTGGACTCTGTTGAAGTTTTAACTAATTGGATACGATTTTACCCAATCGCTAACGTTTGGCTGTGACGTATGTAGGGCGCCAGCTCGACCGTGAAGGAAGCTACGCTAAGAAACTTACTGAAAATATGTGTGCTGTAAACAACCATTCCTCACTCCGAAGAGAGAAGTGCCGAGCCGAACGAGATGGCTGTTAATGTTATTTTAATATTTGGAAACGTGGCCAACATGGACTGAACGGCTTCGTTCACTTCCTCCGCTGCCATGGCCAAACTACAGGCAGACTACAATTTTAAAATATTGTAGAAAATCGATGTGATTATTCACAACTACTCCTCCTGTTCGGTGATTGGCCCGGTTAAAATTCAGCTGGAGAAATCTAAGTCAGTGGAAGAAAGCCCAGTCTGTTCTGTGAAGTGAGATTTGAATCGAGCGGAATTGTGCAGGAAGGCAATGGCCAGGCTGGGCACAACTGCACACCTAAGAAGAAATGGCCACCCACGTAAACTGGCAGGCTTGAACAGGACCGCATTAATCAAAAAAGCCGCCAAGAAGTCATAGGTAACTCTGGAGGAGCTGCTGAGATCTTCAGCTCAGGTATGCGGTCCACAAACTTGGTCTTTATGAAAGAATAGCGAAAAGAAAGCCATTGTTGGAGGAGGGCAATAAGAAGTCCCATTTAAAGATCACCACATACAACAGTAGAAGGAAAGCGCTTGGGTCAGAAGAGAAAACCAACACTGCACATGATCCTGAATCTACCATCCCTTAAGTTAAATGTCGTGGCACAAGTATCATGCAGTGGGAATGCTTGTATTCAGCAGACATGCAAGCTGGTCACAGTTGACAATAAGGGCCCTGGAACAAAACTTGTTAACGGTGGCAAAAGATTTGATCCTGGGGTAGACGTCTGCATACCAGCAGGACAGCGACCCCAAACATACATGTGTTATAATGGTCCATTCAAAGCCCAGACCTACATCCAACTTAAAATCTGTGGCAAGACTTGAAAATTACTGTTCAGATTCCCTCCACCAAGTTTGACTGAACTTTTGCTAATTTGCAGAGAGGACTAGGCAAAAGTTTCAGTTTCCAGATAAATACCTGAAGCTTTAATTGCAGCAACAGTTGGTTGTTCTCGTATTGACTCGGAGGGGTTGAACACATCTGCACACCTCACTTTTTTCAGATTTTTATTTGTAAAAAAAAAATTTCATTCCACTTCAAATCATACAGTACTTTGTGTTGGTCTTTCTCAAATAATTCCGATAAAATAAATTGAAGTTTGTAGTTGTAACATGAGAAAAATCTGAATAATTTTGAGGGGTATAAAACTACTACAATGATTTTAGTTCCACAGGAGAACCACGTACCGGCCATTTTTTTTAAATAAATACTCAGCCACTTTGTGTATTACTGCTGGACCTAAAGAACCAACCTATATTTACAAAACCAGTTGGGTACCCTATGTAAGTGTTGTTTGGGTCTCAAATGAGTTTGAAAATTAGTTCAAAATGCCCAAATCTTGTACATGAATGGCTCCCCCTTTTTACCCATTGTTGTCCTGCATTAAACCTATGTAGTCAATAAATATGAGGGTGTGGACAACTCCACCTGGGGCCTAACCTTCGGCTGATATCCTTCTCACATGAGCCCTATATATAAATATTTGCTCAGTGTTCATGCTATGTACTCTCTTTTTTTTTTTTTTTTTTTTTTTTTTTTTTTTTTTTTTTTTTTTTTTTTTTTTTTTTTTTTTTTTTTTGGCAGTTTGTGGGAATGTTGATTGATACAACTATGATTCTTCAAATTTCGAAAGTACCTTTTAAATTTCTGTTCAATGGAGCTGCAGCAGACTTTTCTTCTATCTTTTTCTTTTTACAAACTCACACAGAAAAAGTAAAAAATAAAATGTTTTCAGAATTTCCTTCAAAGTTCACAGTATTTGTGTTTTAAGTGTTTACATGAAGCATTTACTTCACTTAAAAGTTCAGATTCCCATTTGGTTTAAGATTGGTTTAGGTGTTTTGGGTATAACTCGTTTTTCTTTTATACGACCAGATTCAAAGCTTTACAACCCATTTATTAACTTTATCTAAATGCATCAATTGATTCATGAATCTGCGTATCTTTTTTTCTACAAATACAAGATGTCTTCAAACAACCTTTAAGAAATGAGTTGCTACTAATTATACCAGTTCTATCTTTATCAAGCTACTGGCAAAACACTATTTAATTGCTCAGAGGCTGTTTTGCCTAGCACAAAATTTCATAGGATAAAATCCAATTTGACTATTCATTTTAGTCATCAATTGGTTTCATCCACCTTGAATCAGAGCCAGTTTGATAGCTGTATGTGGTTAGCAGCTCTTTCTTTGTGTGTGTGACTGAGAAGCTGGTTTGTAGGAGTGCGCTAAGCCTCAGTTTTTGCTGGCATATATTTGGAAATAAGCTCACAATGGTTTTTCTGTGAATGTAGAAAATGTCACAGAGGAATGTTTCACAGATTTTTCTAAAGATTTGGATGCCGTAGCATAATGCTGCTTGTGTGAGAGCCTCTGAAAATACTTGCACTTAGCTCTTCATTTTACAAATAAATCAGTCCTGCAAGAGACTGATTCATTTACTTGTGCAAAACTCAGATTGTTTTTTGTTTTTTGTTTTTTTTTAAGAAAATGGGAATTAAGGTTTATTTTTTCCATTTTCTGTAGATGCAGAGATGTGCAAGCATTTTATGTGTTTCTGAAAAGATCTGCTGTTTTGTGCTGTATCTGTCGCCATCTCCTCTCCATTGTAACCACTGGGTTTTCCCAGTTGGTCACCATGGATGTTTGTCCTGTGTGTCTCAAAGGCTGGATTCTGATGGGGAATTCTGGTTTTTGATCAAGTTATTGATTTGTCTGTTTCTTAATGTCTGTCATATTTGGTATAAAATCATCTCAACAGTCTTCATCAGTCTTTTTCTCTGTCTTGCTTTCTCAATGTCTCTCTAAATTTTAATTAACTCTTTTTGACTGATCAAGAGCAAGACTTGTTTCATTACAAAAATCTATCATAAACCCTTCTCTTTATGACCTTATCTTTAAATTGCTCACATTTAAGGCACCAAAATTTGCTGTCAGCCGAGCAGAAAAAGTGGGAAGTACTTCTAAAAGGAGACAAAGAAAAGAAAGTGAAAAGGCAGAGGCTGTTACCCTTCCATTATGTGATGTTCCAGTGTCTGTCACAAAACTGTCATCTCCAGCCTTCATGTGATTCTCCTCGCATCTCTCTTATTCCCCTTCCTAGTGTCTGGTTAGATTGACCGTGATCACCCAAAAGCAGATCTTCTCCTCTGAAAATAAGGTTACTCATTTCTCCTCCTGTGGAATGTGTAATGCCCATGCACGGAAATCCTCTCACACACGTTGGTTTGCCTGTCATTACTTATCGTCTCTTGTTCTCTTGACCTATAGAAAATGCAAAAGAACATCTCAGAATGTCACTGGACACCGTTTTTGATACACTGCTTAACTCTGGCTTGAGCATGTATGAATGTGCGTGCATCTGTTTTTGGCATAATGAGTGTTCTCTTAACCAAAATAAGACAATAAAAGCTTATCTGTTTATCCCTTTGACAAAGTTAACATTCATCCTGACCCAGCAACTAAATGTTCCATTATGCTAAGCTAAACATTGACTCCTGAGACTGCAGCAGTTCCCTCTAAGCAAACCATGCATAGTGACTTATGTTCCTCAAGTTTCTCCTCTCCAAAATGGCGCACCCACCACAGGCATCAATATGTGTAAATTTGATCTTTAATGCCCATATTTAAAGTTGAGCCAAACCATAAAGATGGAAACCTTTGGATTTGGACTCCATAGACTCAGTTGTACGTTCAATAACCCAGCCTCTACTTCATATTAGGGCTATTGTCTAACTTTAAAATTGTTCAGGTGTTTCCAATAAGCAAATGACTTAAGAACTGTTTAAATAAACCTAATATTACAAGATTTGAATTCAGATTCAACACTAACCACTTCCAATTATCATTGCTGTCTCAGAATTATTGAAATAGGCTTTATAACAGCACACATTTGCAGACGATACGTGGTCTCAGTCACACCCAGTGCAGCTGATGAAGGGCTTCATTGGTTGCATCGGGTGTTCTTGAGATGGAACCAGACTATTGACGGTGACATCTCAATTCATGTTTGAAAACTGGTTAATTCAAGAAAAGTTCCAAGAAGAGTTCTTTACCTTGCAGAAGCAAGACAAAGGATACAAAGAGATTGTCAAGGTCCTAGAGCTACCGTTTGAAGGATAGTAGCTACACTCCCTTGGAGCTATCAATGACCTCTACCAGATTTCTGTTGAGGCAGATATTCAGAAACAATTAACAGACTTCTAACAACTTGTGACAGCCAGGACTGCAGTTTCAGTTTTCACAATATGGCACACACTGAATGGTGAAGAGCTCCAAGGCATACACCATTACTGACCCAAAAGCATAAGAAAAGTTAGCTCCAATTTAAATATCTGTAGCATATGTTCTATCCCTTTTCCTTATTTCGACAAAGAACACTGTGCTTATAATGAATCAGGACAGTGGCTCAGTGATTCTCTAGGTGTGCTTCCCATCATCTGACGCTGGAAACCTGCTGCATTTGGAGGACAAGATGGTTGCAATTAACTATCAGGAAATTCTTAGAGAAAATGTGATGCTGTTTGCAGGAAAGCTAAAACTTTGGCTATCATAGGTTTTTTTAAACAGGAGAATTCACAATATTTCCATGCATACCTTGGAGTCCACCAAAACCTGGTTTCAGAAGAAGTTTCCTGAAAAATACAAGAGCGGCCATTGTAGTTATCTGACTTGAACTGTACTTCTAATCTGGGATTTGAAAAAGGAAGTTGCATCACGCAAACCTCAATAAAGAAGTGAACTGGAGGGCTAGGGATAGTTAATTGCAACCATCTTGTCCTTCGAATGCAGCAGGTTTCCAGCGTCAGATGATGGAAAGCACACCCAGAGAATCACTGAGCCACTGTCCTGCCAATGAGGAGTGGTCTATGGCTCCTCAGGAATACTGACTGAAGCTGGCGATTGAATCACATTTGCAGGAGGTTATAATAGCAAAAGTGTGGTCTACTTAGTAAAGATGCCTGTCATAAAGGGATTGAATAATTCTGAGACTGCAGTACACAGCTCAACACAACAATTGTGCAAAACTGTTCTTGTTTGATTTATTTAACAGCTCATAGTTTGGGTATTTAGCCAATAAGCTTAATTTGTAGTGGGGGTTGATGCAAAAATATGAAACATTTTTTTTTAAAACACAATTTCTAGAAACTGTTGATGCCAGTAGCGGGAGTAGTTCATCACAGTATTATTGTTGGAGCCATTGCTTCTTTTGTAATTTGTATCACTGGTGCCTTTTAGGCATTGGCCAGCATGAGTTTGAACACACAACCTATTTTGAACCTGGAGAAGTTCCAGGAAGGCCAGGAGATGACCCTGCTCCCACCAGGACGAGACAAAGCTTCACCATCCTCCACTGAGTTCAACCCTCTGATTTATGGCAATGATGTTGATTCCGTAGACGTGGCCACTAGGCAAGTATTAAACTTCTGTTTCCATGAAAATCTCAAGTTTCTGTTCGGGCAGTGGTCAGTATTGATATGTTTGGCCATCTGGATAGATGGGAGGAGAACCCATTTTAAGCAAGAATATTAATTGGAAAGCACGTTTTATTCTTTGATGTTTTTATTTTTTTATTATTTTTTATTTTTGGCAATACTATAGAAAAAAAGTCAAAATATTGGAACTTATTAAAATTAAGATGAAAACTGAATCTTAAAAATGATATTGGCTATTGAAAAACAGAAACAACAATCTGGCAACTGTGTGCTGTGTCTTCTACCTCTTCAGTTGAAGTGCTGCTGCCACCTAATGGTAGAAGCAACACATTGCATACAATTTGTGTTAAAAATGAGCCTTTCGGATTAATGTATCTCTATCTAAGATAGACTAATTCACAAGCCAGAATGACTATTAAAAGCTTTTTTTTAAAAACTGTTACCAATTGTAGCCCAAATACGATTTGTAGGTGATGGTAGTTTGGGTTTTCAGATTATTGTGCAGCCTTTTTTTTTCTGTTCTAATATTCTATCAACTGTGATATCACATAACTTTATTTTAATTAAAACATCCTGTTTTTTTATTTATTTTTTAATTTCAGGGTTGCCATGGTGCGATTCTTCAACTCTCCTAATGTTCTCCAGGGCTTCCAAATGCACACGCGTACTTTGCGGCTCTTTCCGCGGCCAGTTGTCGCTTTTCAGTCTTCATCTTTTCTCGCCTCTCGCCCACGCCGCTCCTGCTTTGCCGATAAACTCTCCCACACTCAGGCAGTGGAGTTCTATGGAGAGTGGGCGCTCAATCCCACTAATCTTGCCTTTCAGAGAATACACAACAGTAAGACTGATTTAACATGGTAATAATCTGTTGATGAGAATTGTGTTGAATTAACCTGATCATCATGCCTCTGTTCTTATCTGTTTTAGATGTATATGATCCATCTTTAATTGGAGACAAGTCAAAATGGTATGCACATCAGCTACAGCCAGTAGTCTACAGAGTGTATGATGGAAGCTCTCTGCTGGTGGAGGCCATGGCTGGTCCATTGGAAGATGAAGGCAATGAGTCTGATCCTACAGACAGGTTAGGAAACCAGTTTCATCTCAGGTTCTGGCTCATTTTTAACATATTTGTGTTGAACAGCTTCAGATTTTCTGTTCTTGGTTTTGTCTCAGCGGTAGTGACAGTGATGGATATGATGACTCCAGCTCTTCCTATTCTTCACTCGGGGACCTAGTGAGCGAGATGATTCAAGGCGACATCCAGGGTGACACACCAAGTATGTTCTTTTGTTTCAAAACATACCCATGCAATGTGAACAGCTTTTGGGGGGGTTTTGCTTTGCTGTTAAGTAGTATGTTTGTCTTTTAGGCTTGGATCCTCCTACTCATGCTGCACTAGGCGATGCCAGTGAGGTTGAGTTTCAAGACTTGCATGATTTAAAGGACAGTCATAGCATGGATGGTCCTTCCAGTGGGGAAGGAGCTGTTGAACAGTCAGATGGACAGCCTCTTCGTTCAAGCTCCAGTACAACTGCAAGCTCAAGCCCGAGCACAATCATCCAAGGAGTCAACCATGTATGTGATTAGAATAATCAACTTTAGAGACTGTCTTCGTACAGCTCTCTTATGTGTTGCTAAAAAGAGAGGATTTACACAATGCATATGTATCTGTGCTGACAGGAGCAGGCTGAATTACCTGAGATTGAAGCATCAGCAAGCGCCGCTTTGCAGAACCCTGTCCCTGGACTTGGCAGTCAGCCATTTCTCAGACCAGCAGCAGATGCTGGTCTGGTGGATTCTGTCAACAAAAAGCAAGAGTATGACAACCCATACTTTGAGCCTCAGTATGGCTTCCCCACTGAGGAGGATGCTGAAGAAGAGCAAGTGGAATCGTACACCCCTCGATTCAACCAGAACCTCAATGGCAACAAGTGTGTACACGTGTCATTTAAATGTTCTCTCTCATCATCCAAGCTATGTTCTTGTCATGGTTGTTTTGATCTTATCTCCCATTTTTTCCTGAACTAGCACATGTGTGTGTGATTAAAATCTCATGTGACCTTTCATTTGGTTTCAGGGCTCAGCGGCCTTTACGTCCCAGCAGCCTGAGGCTCCCAGGAGAGTCTGATGGAGAGGGAGATTCGCGCAACAGCTCCCCAAATTCCACGATCTCCAACAGCAGCAATGATGGATTTGGCGGGCTCATGTCTTTTGCCAGTAAGAATAATCAAATAATGTAGATGTACTGAATGTAGCTTCGCTGATAAGCATAGAATCCACAGAAGAAAATCAAAACATTCAGAAATAAAAATAACTCCCTTCCATACCAGTATAATAAGCCGATGGTAGCTGGTTAATTAGTTGGGCTGACTCCTCAGTAGAAATGAATCTTGTAGATTGCCGACTGTAGATTGCTGGTTAGGCTACGTTCACACAGCAGGTTTTGATGCTCGATTACGATTTTTTGCTGAAATCTAATGTTTTTGGGGTTTTTCTGTTTTGTTTCGTTTTTTTTTTTGTTTGTTTTTTTGCGTGGTCGTTCATACTGCTAAATAAATGTGACCCCAATCAGACTTCTGTGTGAACAGTTTACAACCCCAAAGTGACCCGCATGCACAGAAGAAGAATGTAGACATCACATAGCAACGCACCATTTACGGAAGCAATAATGTATACCACAGTCTATGGATCGATTTTTAAAGTAATTCGGAGGCAACGGTATTGTCACAAGACCATAATAAGACGAAGGAAGCTAATAAAATGAAATCACTACTAATGGCAATGGCCTTTTGTGGAGCATTGATTGCATCTTCTGTTTGGGTGTGTGGTCAGACCAGGAGTGGTGGGATTCTGCTGTGATCTGCTTCACTGACAGACTTCTTTCATAATTTCATCATTATAATTTCCAGTCATTGTTTATGTCCATATTTACTGCGTCTGGCTTCTTCTGGTTCAGAATTATGACGCCTGTCTCGTCAATTACGTAATAGTTGGATTAAATGCAACATGACTGTTCAGATTGCAGGCGCTTTGAAAACTTTCAGATACGTATCCAATTTAGTACCACATATGAAAGTTGCTGAGATTGGATTTTTTTTTTTTTTTTTTTTTTTTTTTTTTTTTTTTTTTTGTTTTGTTTTTTTTTGAGGGTGAAAATATCGGAATTTCGCTGAGACTGCTGTGAAAATATCGGAATTTCGCTGTTGAGACTGCTGTGAAAAATTCGAATATGGGTCACATTTAGGAAAAAAAAAAAAAAAAGCTGGCTTTTGTCACATTTGCCTGTTGTGTAAGAGTAGCCTAAGAGTGATGGGTGGTACTCCTTTTGTTTCCATGCCATGACTGGCCATTTTTCTCACAACCAAGAATATTTTGAAAGACCCAAATTGTCTTTCTTGGATGAAAGGGAAATTGGAGGAGCCTTGTTTCAGCCAGCTGATTGACAGTGTGCAACAACAGGTAGGCAGGGGCGATCACTGTGGTGATCTGTGAAGCCAGTGAAAGCCCCTATCACTAACCTGCTCTATAGCATCTCTTTTAAAGGACTTAAATAGTAGCAACAGCAAGACTGAACATTTTTGTAATGATTTATTAATTTATCTTTTTGTAAGATATCAATGCCTAATTACTCTTTCTCTTATATTTTTGTATTTTATTTATTTTTAGGAATCACATGTTTTAAAAAGTCAGCTATTTGACTGATATGCACAAGGACATTTTTCTAAATTTTGTAATGAATATAAATGAGTGAAATATGAATATTTTATATTTTGCTTTAGTAATTGTCTCTTTGATCCCTCACCAGGTAATCTTTACAAGAACCATGGCACCAGCTTCAGTCTGTCCAATCTGGCCCTTCCCAACAAGGCGGCCCGGGAGAAATCGACACCTTTTCCCAGTCTGAAAGGTAGGGGAGAGCACTAACAACCATTACATAGATTCAGGTTTTACATAAGGTCTGTTTCTGCCGTCCTAGGATAAGTCGATCTTATGTGCTGATTTTTTTTATTTTTTATTTATTTATTTTTTTTTTTTTTAGATGTTTTCTTATTTATGCTACAAAAAAAACAATTTTATTTGCGTATAAATTTGTCTGTCCTTCTCTGCCTTCTCTGACATCTTTTTTTGGGGTGTAAAAGAATATTTTAATTTTGATGTTGAGGAGGAAATGGAGCAAGCAGGTTTGTACAATAATTTTAAAGCTTTTCTCTGCTTGCACTGGATTGGCAAGCATCGATGGCACTATTTAAAGGAGAATATTGAGGATAAGTGAAAAGATTTCTCTCAAGAAAATCCACCTTAAAGCAGACTTTGTTGTGAAAAGGAAGAACTCACCATTTCTTACTCTTGTACAGTTTTTTTCACTCAACTGACTCCTAAGGTGTTGGTGTAAGTTTAGGGCTAGAGTTGGACAATTTGGAAAAAAAAAAGATATCACAATATTTCTAACTATATTTTAAAATTTTGATAATTATCACATTACAGTTTCAAATTAATCAAGTTTCATTACGAACTGAAAGAAAACATTGTGGCTAAAAATTGGACACTTCTCAACTCCCAATAAATTGATTTACATAACTCTTAAGAGAGAATGTAAATCGTTTACATGACTGCCATCTGTTCTCCATCTTGTAATTATGCTTAAATGATGGAGCCCCCATGTATTTTCTGCCTTATTGAATTTTAAAGCCCATCTCTAAACATTGTGATTGTCATTTTTCTTTTCTGTGATAAGATGTTCTTGTTTTATTGCCTAGCTCTATTTGGGGGGTTAGTATGAACTCTGTTTAGGCTGGATTTTCTCTTCACCTGAGAGAAAAAACAAAATAAAACAAATGAAGCATGGTGAAGTTACTCAATAGCTCCACTCAATGTGGAATAGCTGCCATTAAAGGTGTTCTGTTCCTTTTGATTGTGATTTGTTTTGTCTTTATTGTTCAGATTCCCCTGAAAGTCCGGGTATGTTATGTCTGGTGTGATGGTTTGCCCTTGATTAGACGTTTCTGTAATCTTTCAAAGTGAAACGTTCCTGCCTTGCACCCTGTTCTCAGAGTAGGACTGAGATAGAAGTTACATCCTTAATATCCATTACATGTTTATGTTTATTTTCCCTTTTTGTTCCTCTGTTATTCCCGTTTGTGTCACTGTTGTCTTTTTTTAAACACAAGATTTCTTCTGTGACAGCAAACTTTTTTTGATGTGGCATCTATATCTTTCTGCATGAATTTAGTCCTTCAAAAAATGGCATTGGCTCTTTTGTTCAATTTTTAAAAAATTATGTTCACAGAAAGATCTGACTATAGTTCACGGAATAATATCTAACCCTTCCTGACATTTTTATTACCTTGTTTGCGTGTTTGGTGACACTTGCTGCTGATTATTGCTCACATTTTAAAAGCATTTGCAGTTCAGACAAGATTAATAATTTAATTAGTTACTCCACTGCTGTCTGTCTTTTGTTTTTAGCTCATTAAAAGCTTTTCTCCCTTATGAGTTAAAGGGGGAGGTGATAATTGTGCATAATTTCTAAGTACTTATCCCCATTCATTGTCACTGTTAAAATGTTCAGCATTGTTTCTGTAGTTCAAGTAGTGTTTTGTACTTAACTAACTTATTTACAGTGTACGCAAAGGCTGTAAATGGCAATTGTTTTACTAAAAATCTGGTTGTTATTCATCTTTTCAGTCACATCCAGGCTCATGAGTTCATGCTATTTCTTTTTATGTTTGCTTTGTTTGGTTGGTTTTTTTTGTTTTTTTGTTGTTTTTTTTTTTTTTTTTGTTTGTTTGTTTGTTTCTTTGAGTTTTTTGGTCACACTTTTGCATCATTTTAAGCATGCATGTCTGTTGTTTGGTGGGTTGATGTTTGGACTGGTTGTGTCTGGGCCGGTGTCCCTCTCTCTGTCCACCTTTTCGCTGCACTAATCCTGAGTTTTGTGTGCAGTATTTGGGCTAAATTCTCTAATGGAGATAATTACAGAGGCCGGCCCGGGGAGCGGAGAAGGTGGGTTCTGCCCCTTTTTTTGAGTGAGCTGCATGCTTCTCCAAGCCAGTCAATTACATCTCCCCCATCATTTCCACCGTGTCTTCCTCCCATGTCAGTCACTGTGTTCCTCATCAGAAGTCAAGTGGAAAACTGAGTGTTTTGTCTGATCATATTGTCATTTCTAATAACTTTTCTTATTTCTGAGTCTGTTATTTCACTTCATGAAATGTTTGGTTTCATTTCTTATCACAATTAAGGTGCAAAAGAAGTGTATAACTGTAGATTTATGACTAACAGCAAGTTGGGGAAATAACCCAACTTGCTGCTATCATGCCACCAGAACAAAATTGCTTTTAAATGCTGGATAAGAATAGAATATTAGTGATCTACCAGCTACTGTTGCTCTTTTCTGCTTCATTCTCCCTCAGAGTACAAAATGGGGATGGGCTGAATTTTTCTGTACAGTATTTGTTTTGAGAACAAGGAGACGTGACTGCAGTTTGGAAAAAAAAAAAACTAAGCTGAAGTCAAGGTTTTGTTTAGCAAGATAAAAGAAAGTGGTTATTTTGAATTCACCTCCTACATCTCTATTCCTGGAGGGATTTGGAGAACCGAGGAAAACTCTGTTTACATGACGCATGTAAAAACATTTTTCAAAAGGTTTAGATCATCAACACTATACAGGGGTGTGATTTGTTTCAGTATTATTCAAGGTTTCAGTTTCTTGTATGTTTATTTCTAAAATGAAAACCCCTGTTTATAAAAAAAAAAAAAAAAAAAAATCACAAAGGTCCATTTCACATTCGCCAAAAAATATCATGCCAATCACCAAGGCTTTTGGAAATTGTTGTCTTGAGTCTGAAGGACTATCTGTTATTAATGGAACCATGAATTCTGCTGTCAGACATTTTCCTTCAGGATTTTCTGCTAATCGGTTTTTGAACTTGAGTTCGGACAAACTGGAGTTCTGCAACAGGATCCAAAGAACACCAGAAAATCCACCTTTAAATTGTTTAGAAAAACAAAGTGAAGGTTTTGGAGTGGCCTATTCAAAGACTTGAACTTGAATCCAATTGAGAACCAGTTTCATGACGTTAAGTAGACTTTTCTTGCCTGAAAATCCTCCAGTGTGTCTAAATTAAAAACTAATTAAGGGGGGGCAAAGTTCCTTCAGTGTCTGAAAAGACTAACAGCCACACTTGATGGCACAACCATGATGTTTAAGATATCTGTTTTGTTTTTTTGTTGTTGTTTTTTTAAAAATTTTTTATACAGGTCAAGGTTAGTTTGGATAGCATTTTTGCTTAATGAATTAAATTATCTTTTAGAAAATATGCATTTTGCTTTTACTTAGGATGTCTTTGTCTGATATTAAAATTAAATTGATCTAAAATATTGAGGTGTGGCAAAAAAAAAAACAAACAAAAAAAACAGAAATCTGTAATGGGGGACATCATCAGAGCACTATAAGTTCATCAGGCTGCGAAGGATCAAGGACCCCTTCATGCACACAGGAAAACGCAAGCTCTCTTATCATTTGCAAAGCCTTAGATTATTATAATAATAATAAAGCCATTGTTGTGAAAGGTATTCTGTACCACAGTGTACATGCTGTTAATATCTGTAACTCTTTTCAGTTTTGCAGCATAGCCTCTAAGTGTCGCCAAAGGGGCTAATAAATGCACAGTGGAGTGTCCAGCAGCCTTGGAGTTGCCATGGAGCTGTGCACTTTTCTACAATCGGTTCATTACTGATACATCTAAGCTTTTACATGGAAAAGTGCATACGCCACAATATTGAGCATAATCATACTTTGTACATTAGGCTCTGGTGTGGGATTTTGGTGTATCCGACAAACACGTCCACATTGGTAAATCTAAAAATTTGCAATGAAATAACTGTACAGGAATATCTCTGCTGTACTCACATTCAATTGAGATGTATATGATTCTTTATTGGGTGTAACTTCAATAATATGTGGTGCCTTGATGCCTCCAAAGTGATGGAAGTTTCCCTATGTAGAAAATAATCTGGATGATAATGCCATATGATTGAGTGGAAGCCTGTTTGGTTGAGATTTGATAGCGGACTAAAGAACCCTTATATCAGCAAAAAAGAAATCCTAAGAAATGATCTCTATGGCCCTCCATGGAGAGGTAAGAAGGACTTTTCCTTTGCCCTAACTTTTTTTTTTTTTTTTTTTTTTTTTTTTTTTTTTTTTTTTGTCCCATTGGATCACTTTTCAAACCAAACCTGTGCACTCTACTTTAAAGAAAGTAGAGAGAGTTTACAGCAGAGATTGGCAAGATGCGATGAGCCTTTTGAATGCTGTCAGAAATCTTCCTAAGGCCTGTGGAAATTTTATCAAATGCTTGAATGATTGCACTTTAGTTAAAAATGACTTGAAGGTGGCAGCTGGAATGCTTGCTTTAAAGAAGATTTGGTTCTTTATTCTCATTGAAATAAGTAAAATGAGGGAAGTGATACCAGCTGGCTGGAAAAGAGGAGTGCACCTACTAGAACTGCCTTGTTTTTATCCTGAGGATGTTGTGCAACTGGCCTTAGAGGTTTATCCACATCTTCCACTGGATGAGTGAAAATTGAATCATAGTAGTTATTGCTTTCACTTTCAATAAAGTATCAAAGATTTTAAGACCGGTTCGTAGCTGAGAGGTGGAAGAGTCGTGTTTTGAATGTGAGTGTAGTAATTGCTGAAGCAGATTTAACAGAACTGACACAAGATATGAAGGAGGATAAGAGTATTTGAAAATCTGTAAGATGAGCTACGTCATTAGACTTTTTTTTTCCCCTCTTCAGTGCAAAAGTTTGAGAGAAATTTGTTTGCATCTGTTGAAGTGTTTGGTAGGCAGCCTCATTCTAAACTGTTTTTAGAGCCAGCTGTTTAGTGGTTCTGGAAAAGTCTCATGGGAGCAGATGCTCACACCAGACACAAAGGGCACTGCCCAAAAGGCTAAAGGTCACAGAGTAATAGAAGCACAGATGAGAAAGAGAGGAAAGAAGAAAATTGGCATATATTGCACCTGATGTCATCATCACAATGTTTACCATTAAAATCGACATTGTTAGATTTGCTAATATTGTGCAGCCCTAATTGTATCTTACTGAATTTATGTGCTTGTTATATTTGAGTAGACTCAGTGGTGTTAGTTATATGGATGGAGACATATACTGGATACTTGTTCCCCAATCCTCATACCTTTTTTGTTTTAACAGCGTTTTATATTGTCTGTTAGTTTTGACAATTTCAGTACATCCAAACACTAAATGTAGACAGGACAAAAGTTAACAGGTGTTCTCAGGCACTGGTTGTTCAATAACTACATTTAGGTATAAAGCATATGGTAACACAATTGTTTACACCTTGGGGGTTCTCATAGCAGTTCCTAATTCATATATATATATATATATATATATATATATATATATATATATATATATATATATATATATATATATATTTAGATTTGAGCTGCACAATATTGGGAAAATAATATGGAATAGTATTTGTGAATGTTGCAATAACATGACTTGTTATAAATAAACTAATAATTCAAATGTGTTTTCTCCCTACCCTGGGCTCAAAGCAAGCATAGGGCCCAGATGATGAGTAGTTTCACCAAGCACTGTAAGAAATTAAATGAAATTGAAGATATCAATCTGGGCAATAAAGTTTTATTGCAAAACAGTCTCCTGGCTGACGTCTACAGTTTTTGCATGAAACAGTTTAATTGTAGCTTTAATGACTTAATCACCTCATAAAGCATTCAGCTTCTAAAATAGTTTATTTATTTGGCATTAAATAAGTTTCATCAAATATAATGCAGGTATAGAGCATCTGAATCCATGATGCTTAAAAAAATTAGCAAAAATTTATTGCAGTCCGGGCAGTTCTTTTCTATGTGCATTAAAGATAAACGTGCAATATGTTATGCAGGCCTAGTGTGCTAGTGTTGGGTAGCTTATCATGGTGTACAGTCATGGTTAAATGAAATGAAATTTGACCTTTTTACAAGTCTAGAGTTTTAGGATAAAATGATCAAGATCAAAATATCTAAAATGTTTAAACTTTTTACTGTAAGACAGGTAATAAAACCGAGGTTAAACTTTTTTTTTTTTTTTTTTTTTTCTTTTCTTTTCTTTCATGTGAATTTTTGATTTTATTATTTTATTTTTTTTTTCCCTAACAATGTTAAAAAAAAAAAAGACAAAACTTGTATTTGTAAGAAATTATGACACAATAATCCTCCTGCATCAGGTGTTGGATGAGAACACAAAAAGTTGCTTTCTGTAGTGTTCAGAAATTATGTCCAGCATAAGTTGATTTCTGACTGAAATACAGGTGTTAGAGGAACACTAAATGATTTGTCACGATGATTGCTGTGTTTTACATAAAAACTTGCATGTCTAAATACTAAAAAAGAAGACTATCTTCACCATCTTTAAACTAATTGGCCAACTGTCTTGACTTTCTTGAAGCTGGATTTATAGTTTGGTCTGTTTAGCTCAACGTCTCTATTGCCGTCTTCTTTGAAGTTGATGTTAATATATGAAAGTACATGTAGTTTTCAACTATTAATCCATCTCATTAGACATAACGTCATGCTTCACAAAAAACCCAACTTTGATTATATGTTGACTCCTTGATATGAACAGCAGTTTAGTCTGGAAGAGCAGTGAAGATCAGACACCTGACTCACCTGCTGTCATTTCTAGCACTTTTATTTAATACATCATAACTTTTTGTTTACTGTTTACTCACAGACTGTCATTATCTCTCTGCATTTTAACAATACAGTAATAGAAACACCATTTTCACCTCATTGTTGTTTTCTTTTGTGCATGTCATTGACTAACTGCTATTGATACGGTCCATCCACTGACCTAAACTTCTTTATGCTGCTAATGTGTAATGCCCCTTCCAAGAGAGCCACATGGATTCTTTTTCGTTTGTCTGTGTGTGTGTGTTCATTTTGTTTATTTGGTTTGTCCTTCAATTCTCTTGTAATAAGAGTCTGCCCTAGTAGTTTGTTTGTCCTGTAGTAGATAAACTCCAGTAGATCCCAAATGTTTCTATCCTTTTTTTTTTTTTTTTTTTTTTACAAAGTGTTGTTCTTTGCCCCATATGATGGTATAAACACAGTAGTTTGCAAATAGTTTCTTGCTCTTTAAAATCCTGTTGAACTAGTCCAGGCTGCTTCTGAGTGCTCCTATTTTTCGTGAGCTTGTAGTTTCTGGTTTGGTCTAAATATTGTGATTGTGAGGGAGTTGTCGGATTATTTTTCCAGGGGCACGTGCACCCCGAGCACTTGTGGACCAGAAGTCTTCAGTGATCAAACACAGCCCAACTGTGAAGAGAGAATCTCCCTCACCGCAGGGTCGGGTCAACAACACAAGGTACCTTTCAAACTTTTGTCACACATCATGAGAAACCAGAGTTTGTCAGACAAAATAGGGATGACTGTAGTTCACTTCAAAAGCTGTGTAATAACCTAAAGACTTGTTTTGATCCAGTGAGAACCAGCAGTTTTTAAAGGAAGTGGTGCAGAGTGTTCTGGATGGACAGGGCGTCGGCTGGCTTAACATGAAAAAGGTGCGCCGACTGCTGGAGAACGAGCAGCTCCGCGTGTTTGTGCTGAGTAAACTGAACAGAGCCATCCAGTCGGAGGAAGATGCCAGACAGGAGATCATACGTGATGTGGTGAGATGCTTGTTTTCTGTGAGGAAGAAGGCATTCTTGTGTCTCGAACTTTTTCACGTTTCTTTACGTTACAAAAACAAACTTCAATGTATTTCAGTTGTCTTCAACCATCAACATGTTCTCCCACCTGAGCTGGGGATCTCTCATTCTTTTAAGGATCTCCTTTCTAGCTTGTTAGTTTAGGTGGTCGGTTGTGTCTTGGTAGGTTAGCAGTTGTGCAATACTCTTTCCATTTTCTCGTAAGAGAGCTGCGAGATGTTCAAAGCTTTGAATAGTTTTCAGAAGATTTTAGTTGCACTTGTGGCCTTGGTTCAAAGTAATCAGACAAGAGATGAGCAGAGAGAGAAGGTGAAGATATGAAGCAAATGTCTGGAACTGGATTTTATTCAGGGTTATCAGAGTAAAGAAGTTTGGTAAGAAATGTAGGAAACTATCAAGCTTCTACTTCACAATTAGTCACTATTGAGAGTGTATCATATAAAATCCAAATAACATGCATTTTATCTTGTGAAAAAAAAATCAAGGGGTATGAATAGTTTTGCTAGACTCTAGATTTGCTGCAAAATATATATATTCATTCAAATGTACAATTTTTGTACCAAAGGAGGTTTCATACTACAGGAAGTTTCTTTTTCCTGTAATTACTTATGGATGTACCTCTCCCATGAAAGAACGGTGCTTCAGTGGAGCTTTCTTTTCTTTTTTTAGATCATAGAGTTAAGAGGGTCTGAATCAGAGCTTTCATTGCACAAGATTCAATTTTGAAATGATCATAAAACAAGCCTGTTTCTGGACGACATTCTCTAGTGTGTTTATGAGGACGACATTCTGTCTCTGCAATGGTCTAAAGATTATAAAACCCTGAATCATTTTGTTCTAGATTCAGAGAAAACGTGTTCATTGATCCCAAAGTGACAAATTCTAAATTCTAGTTTTAATCAGCAATAGTGCCTTCAACAATAAGACAAATTTCAGGAATATTTAAGTTTATTTTATCTTCAATAAAAATAGGGTTAAAGTAGTTGTTTGCTGTTCAGTGTTTATGTATATATTTTTTTTGTTTTGTTTTGTTTTTTGGTTTTTTTTTTTAGACAAGAAGTTGCTGAAGAAATCTAGTAACGCTCTGGTCATTCACACCACCAGAACAGTTTTTCTGTGCATTTGTGTGTTACAGTTTTATGTCTTGTAATCGTAAACCTTCAAAAACCTTCTCCCTGCATTTTATTTCCAGGAGGTGAACAGAAAGGTTTACAAAGGCATGCTGGACATTCTGAAATGCACAGTTTCCAGTCTGGAGCACTCTTATACCAATGCTGGCCTTGGAGGAATGGCTAGTGTCTTCAGCCTGCTGGAAATAGCACGCACACATTATCAAACCAAAGGTATGTCCTAAAACTTAAGAACAGCCTTTTATAAAGTTTATGCCAAATTGTGAGATTTATAGAAAGGATTCTTAAAATTTTATAAGCTTATAGATTTTGTATTCAGGATAAGGTCAGGGTGCTCGTACTCTTTGCACTTGTCAATGTGTTTGCTCTGCATTTATATTGAGTTTTGTGCTGCATGTCAGACTGTCTAAAGCATTAACTGAGGCTGTTCTTTGCTTTTTTAGTCCAATAATCTTTCTTCTTCTCCCCGTTTAACGTTTAACTTCCTTCTCTTGTATTTGATGAACTTTGTCTTTGGCCCCTCAATCTTGGTAACTTGGTAGACCCAGAAAAGCGCAAGCGAAGCCCCACAGACAGTGCGGGCAGCCCGGGGAGTAAAGAGAGTCCTTCTGGTCGTATGGAGACAGCCAGACCTCAGGGCCTCCTGAATATCCCCCAGCTGCAGCTGCCTCACCACACCACGGGCAAAGGAGCCCGCCATTTTGATACCCGAAGTCTGAACGAGGAGAACTTTATTGCCTCGATTGGTGTGTACACCACTCAAGTCTGGTTGCATGTGCACTGTAACTCCCCCCGCCCCCTTTTCCCTGCCCCCCGTACAAGCTCATCAACCTTAAACCCCCCCCCCCACCCTACTTCCAGCCGTCTCAGTGAAAGATCCCCTCACTTGTCCCAGACAGTAACGAACAGGTGTAGTTATATTCCACACACTTAAACTGAAATTACTGCAGATGATCATGTAGGATGACTTGCCAGCTTAAATGATATATGAAAATTATGTTTATAAAGAAAATTGAATTTAAATCTTCAAGAGAAGATGTAGAATGAATATGAATTAGTTTTGAAGTGTCTGGAATATGCATCCTGTTTCCAGCCTGGACTGTGTGTGTTTGTGGCCTTTTCCTTAAACATCTGTGAAGCTGTTTTCCTCCCCTTTGAGGTTCTGTTGTTGGCCTATTAGCACCTTGAATGCATGTGGTTGTTTTGTTCTTGCAGTGTGAAAATCTGCAGTAGGGGACAAGGGAAAGTAGAGTTATACACATCGATGGTCAAATCGGTGTTTGTCTGAGCCTTTACTGCAGGTTTCTTCAAGGTGTGCTGTAGAAAATTTAAAAACAAACAAAAAAAAAAAAAAAAAAAAAACAGCTCCTTTTGCTCTCAGCATGGAGGGTGGAAACATAACTCCCCAGTAAACAGTCCCAGTATATAGAAAATTGGTACAACAGACTTGTTGTTCGGGTATATAATATTAATTATGTCATCGATTTTTCAAATAAAATTCTGGGTCTGTCTACAGGGGACTCTTCTCAGTTCGTCCACCCACACCTCTCCTACCCTCACTCCTTTTCTACCGGTTAGAAGTTGCACCTTCAATTCTACAGAATGCTGTGAGACTTGCATCTCAGCTTCTGCAACTGCTCCATTTCACTCACTGGCTAGCCGGCCTGTCAACGTCATCCCATGCTCTTTTCCCAATCAGCCTTCTCTTTTTCACCTTTGTTCTGGAGAGCCAGACAAATGCAACGGATGAACTTAGACGGTCAGAGCCAAAGCTCTCTGCAACAGCACTGTGTGGCTCTCCAGGACTCTGTGTGGAGAGCTTGGGGTGTGTTGTAATGTTATCTAAGTAGCTGTTGCGGAATGAATCCAATATAGCGTTATACAGTTTTTACATATATATATATATATATATATATATATATATATATATATATATATATATATATATATATATATATATATATATATATATATATATATATACATACATAAATCTGTCCTAAATAATTTAACACTACATGCAAACATTACAAAACACCTTCCTTTAGAAAGTAAAACATTTTAATGCCTCTTTTGTTTTGAGTTGATTTTAATGCTCACCCTCCATACATGCCTTTTCAACCAGCTCTCTGACTCTCTCTCTGTCTTTCTCTCCTTGCTTGCAATGCATCTTGGGTAGAATTGTGGAGCAAGCACCAGGATAAGCAAAAAGCTATGGAAAAACAACAGAGTAAGAGACTTTTCACACACCAAAAAAAAAAAACCTAAAAGACTGGGGTGTTAAAGTGACATTTTCCCACCCCCTTATCTTTGCACTTTTTTACCTCTTCTCTCACTCGTGTGTTTTTATGCGTGAAACAATAACGAGCAATAATCGAAGCTCAGAATAGACAACCCCTCCCCAAATTAGAGACAAGTCATGATTAGGGGTTATAGTATAAATGTGTTTTACATATTTAACTATAAATTACAAATTTAAAGTTGGATTGGATTAATTTAGGCTTAGAATATTAACTGGTTTTTTTCCCCTCAGAAGAATAAAAAATGCATGCCACACTTTTTATATTTTTATTTGTAAAACAAAAAAGCTAAAGAACATATCTCATCCTTCTACTTGACAATTATGCACAACTTATGTTGGTTTATTATATAAGCCTAAAAACAAAACATGACGATGTGAAAAAGTTCAAATCATCTGAATACATTTGCAAAGTACTGTAGGAATCCTTAGGATTGTTGGACTACCTGACATACAAATTACAGCAGCTTACTGTAATATTTATTTGCTTAAGCTGAAGCAATTTGTATTCCTGTTTTACCATGTTTTTCTTTTTCCTCTCTTGCAATCATGCATCTAGATGAGCAGAAATGAATACCTGCTGCCCTGTCCTGCTCTTTTTAACTGTACTTTTTTCCAGTTTCAAGTGACTTGCTGTAATATTACAGCCAACTTTCCAGCTTTCTGGTGCATTATGAATTGCTTTGCCAAAGTTAAATGTCGCAAAAAAAAAAAAAAAAAAGTGAGAACTACATGGACCTGTAAGGATGTACGTGTCGCCACATGTCCACCTACAAAGATGATAAATAACAGTCACACTTGAAACAGAAAATGTCTCCTTTACCGATCACGAGTTCGTCTGCATGCCTAACTGCCTGTGTCTGTTTGTGGGTTTTGGTGTAAATTGGGCCACATTTGCAACACTGATTGAAAAATAATGTCTCGCTCTTGCAGTTTTGTTTTCATTTGTAATGTTTTCCAGATTGCAATGTTTACTGCTTTCTGTGCTTGCCTCTGTCTCCTCTCTCTGTCCTTTCAAGATTACATAACTCTGTTTAGAACCAGAGTAATTTCACACACAAAGTTTGTTTTTTTTATGAAACAAGTTTTCCTATTCTGTATAACATGCCTCCCTACACTTTAAAGCTAGTAGCAGCTTAAATCTTGGATATAAAAAGTTTTTCTCAAACTCTGTAAAGCTACTGTTATCCAGTGTGCTTTGCAATGCACACACATAGTGAGATGTCTAAGCAGAGTCTTTAACCCTTCAGATGGATGTAGTGTCAGGGCTACTATTCTGTGCTGGCTTTGAATGAGGTGACGCTCTGTAAGGTAAGAACATCATGAGGTCACATGTGAAAACAGGCTGATAATTAGATCTGATTTGCAGGGGCAGAAGGAGCAAAGCAGCAGCGCCCGCAGGTGACTGACGCAGAGGAGAAGAAATCACAGATCAGTGCTGATAGTGGACTCAGTGTCGCATCTGGTTCTCAGGTTTGTACTCTGAATGCTGCTGTGTGAAAACATATTACTAATAATAAAATCTTGGATGTAATTTGTTTTTTGTTACAATACATTGGACTGTTTTACTTTGAGCCTATAATTATAACTGAAGTGCAGCACATTTAGGGGGATAGCTCAGATTTTGCAAAAAGACAGCTAAGACTTTTTTTCTTTTTTTTTTGAAGCTGGAAACTAACAGCTAGTCCAAGCAGGCCCAAAGCTGATACAACTATTTTAAAAATGTCGGTTTATAACCTCTAAACCTCTATCCACCAGTTAAATATCCCACTAATCTTTTTCCTCTTCATTCCATGTATAGAAGAGCGACACAGAGTCTGTAACCAGCTCAGAGCCACCGATCCTCACAAGAAGCACCAGCCAGGACTCAGAGGCCAGCACAGTGGTAGGGCACGGCCAACTCAGATTACTTGCACTTCATTTATTATTGTCTTTTTTTTTTTTTTTTTTTTTTTTTTTTTTTTTTTTTTTTTTTTTTTTTAGTCCAAAAAAAAAAACTTCTTTTTTTTTTTCTTTTCCTACTTCTTTTTTTTAGTAGGAGTGTGCTCTCTTTAGATTGTCGTAGGTTATGGTATTCACCCAAAACATAAATGCATGACATGATCCACTTGGTTTTATTTTAAATAAAGATATTACCTTCTGCTGTTTAAATAATATAACATATTGATTATTACAGCAGTAACAATGTTATCTTCATTATGTATTTTGACACAAAGACTTACAAAAACTATAGAAAAAATGATTCCTATATATAATTATTAAATTGGCTTTTTATTAGGTAACACTGATAGCTTATATTAGCTGTTAATTGGTCAGGCTATATGTTCTAGTAGCTGACGTGCAATCTGCTGCTTCACAGACATGCCACTCTTAATACGTCTTGTTACCATAATAATAGTGCAGGTTGGAGTTCCTTTCCACACCATGATTGTCCTCTTTTTCTTATTTTTGTTTTGTGACCAAAAATATTCTTAACCAGCCTAATGTGCTATATTTTAGCCAGATGACCAACAGTGCTCAGCAACAGGTGGGGGTTAGGTATCACTGCTTTACGCTGTGCTCCATCTACCCAGAATAAACTCCTTCTGGCTTCTTAATTAAAATACTTTAAACTATATGGTATGATGGAAAATGTTAACTGTTACATTTCGATATACCTTAATACAGATAACTGGCCTATGCATTAGCTGTATGATATTTACTAAATTCTCTTCTATAATGTAGTTGAAGATGCCAATTTTACTGTTTTGAGATTTTATACAAACCCAGTGTTGCCAAATATTGAATTTATTTTAAATCAAGCATATAGAATAAATGTAGGAATTGTTCATTTTCTCCAATCCTGAAAAATGAGACCTGATGCTCTTCTGGTATAAGAAGAATGATCTGCAGTATGTTGGGTTAAATTTTTGAATAGGCATGGAGTTCAAACTTATGATTTTCCATGAGTATAAAATGGAAAATGCTTTGTTCTGTGTACCTTTTTATGTATAAAATCAGCCATAAATGTGCGTGAAGCATTTATTCATACTCTGAATTTTTAAATTTTAGATTAGCAATAGCTCTGGAGAGACCCTCGGAGCCGACAGTGATCTGAGCAGCACTGCAGGAGATGGCCTTGGAGGAAGAACTGCTCCTCATTTGAATCAGTCCAGAGGAACTCTGTCTGACAGTGAGATTGAAACCAATCCAGCCACAAGCTCAGTGTTTGTAAGTTAAAAAAATAACTTGCTTATATGCACCGAAGAATACCGACTTTGGTTAAAATGCTCTCTGGGAACACTTAAATCTTGTTGCTGCCAAATAGTTGTCCAAAAAATACACGATGTATATCTGCGTGAATTCTCTCTTGTAAGTAAAAGCTGTTAATGGACTGTTTTTGTTTTTCTTGAACTATAAATAAACTCTAGATATATTCCCACCTGACATTATTTGAAATGGACTTCTTGGACTTCACAAGTCACCGTTGCTAGACATTATGGTAAAAATGAGCCCTTCAGTGTTGCTAACGCTACTGCTGCAAGTACTGAAATCGTACCTGATCCGCCATTTTCTCCTTGGCGATGCTGCTACCAGCATGTTGTGGGTCAGGGGATGCAGGGCATCTCGTCTCATTCAGGTTGCGGCAGGCGTTTGCCAATGCCGTTCTAAAATTAGAAATATCCCATCGTGAAAGCAGCGTTGTATGAGCTGCTCTTGACATTCAAAATTGTATTGCAGTTGGAATAACAGCACAAATGTGCACAACAGAAATGCAGCTTGCAGGACTTCCAAACTTTGTTTTTTCGGGGTCTGTACTTTGCCCACCTCTGTCATTTCTGTTTAACGAGAGCAATGATCGTAACCCGCATGGCTTTGTGTGCAACTTGTAGTCTGCTTGCAAAAAAAGCACAGCGTGAAAGCAAAGTGCACTAAACAAAAAAAATAAAGTCCTCTTTTGGTCCAGACCAAAGGACTTGGTGCAAATACACCCTCTGTAAGCACTGAACAATTCACCAGATGCAAAAACAAATTATGAAGAAAATTTAACTTTTGGTGTGAGACTTTAAGGAAAGCAAACTGTGATCATTGTACTTGCAGTTTGAACAGAAATGTGGTCTTTTTCTTCTTCCATAGGGAAAGACGCACACTCTTAAACCCGGTGCAAAAGATCATTTACCTGCAATGGTCAAAGGGCCTCCTGCACAACCGTTGGAGGATATCAGCATGAGGATTTATCTCTTTGAAGGCTTGCTGGGTAAGTGCTTCTCTCTTGATTTCTCTGTTTCCTCTGTAAACTTGCTCTATAGCTAATTGTATGTTGCTGGTGTTTCCTGTCTACTTGTGAAACATTCCAGTTTCCTGTGAGTTTAAATTGTTGTCTTGCATTGCTTACATCGTGTGTTTTGACTTGCTTATTTTTATTTTTTTTTTTTTTTTTTTTTTTTTTTTTTAAGGGTTTGCTATACATATTAGCTATACATATGTTATTTAGATGTATATAAAAGCACATGTGGCTGCTGAAGGAAAATGAACAGGATTTCTTTATATCATATTTTGGTAAAAGTTGTTCAGTTCTGTAACAGTTAAAACTTGTATAAGTAGAATATTATCGCATTTCTGAGTCCCATTAAGAATCAGTTGTGTTTAAAACATGAAGGACTTCTAGTGAGTGAGTGAGTTAGAGGATAAATGTAGTCTTGCCAACACAAACTCCGGGCCCAATATCGCTCCTTCTCTGTGAAAATGTCTGCTGCAAACTTGAAGTGGTGTGTTTAAAAATGACATTACGTGTATTAATCCTTGCCATGTTGCTGTGGTATGCATCTCAGCTCGCTCAGCTCTTGTTTTTTGCAATTAAACCCACTCACACCTCTTTGCCTAACCCTGGTGCTGCTCTCGCTGCTTTTTTCCCTTCTCCTGCTGCTCATGGGAAATTTCTCCAGGGCGGGATAAGAGCTCCGTTTGGGATCAGCTAGAGGATGCGGCCATGGAAACCTTTTCTCTAAGTAGGGCTGATCTCTTGCCTTTGCCCCTTTTTGTTATTTGTATGTGGTGCTTGTAGAGTGTGTGTCTTTGCTCGGCTAGCTCTATGTTCAGTCTTCGTATCTGATGAACGTTTTAACTGCTCATTAGTGAGCTGCAGATCTGCGTAAAATGGGGTCGAGAAAATACATTTTTTAAAATGTCAGAACAGAAAAAAAGCATTTTAAGGTCTGTTCATGTTTACCATCTTTCTGTATACATTACCTACACACAAACTGTTTCATTTGCAGTCATTATTCACTAATTTATTGATTTATATAGCCCTTTATAAAACAGCCAACAAGACAGCCAAAATTCTTTACAAAGATCAATAAAACAAACAAAACAAAACAGACAAATTAACGAATAAATAAAATGTCCCCGTGCTATCTATACAAACATTAAAAGCCTTCCTGAATAAAAAGGTCTTAAGCTTTGATTTAAAAAGGCCCAAGTCAGTGATTGACCATGGATCCAGATGAAGCTTGTTCCACAGTCTGGGTGCCACAACCGAGAAAGCCCAGTCACCCCAATTCAGAAATAACTGGGACCAATGTTTATTTCACAGTCCTGTGTTGCAGTCCATTAAAAATGTATTTTCTCTGTCAACCTGACCTATCAAACAAATATTCATGTTGCAAATTATTTTGGATTGTGGGACTTTTGCCCTTTGTACCTTTTTGACTGTACCTCTGCACTGGTGGGTTTCACTTATTCTGTTGTAGTCCTAGTTGAGGACTACAACAGAATTTTTATGTTGTGACAAAACTACAAGACCCAGAAGTTCAGTTGTTTGCTAATCCCTGAAGCAAGCTTTTTGTAATTTTAGGTAATTAAAAGCAAAGTTCGTGTTACATCATCCAACATTACATGTTAGTTATTTATAAAATATAGCTTACTTTTTTTTTGTAATTCATGTACATGTAAAAGTACTGAAGTTGTTAAAACTCCTATTTTTACCTCACGTTTTTACAGGAGGTTTAAAACTCACATTAATTATTGGATATTTCAAAAGAATACATAAGGGTATCAACTGATTCTTTGACAGAGACTGAAAACTCAGGTTGAGAATACTGTGGAGAAAGAAGTACCTTTGTGTCATGGAACAGATGCATATTTACTTTTATGAACTCGTATTCCTCAATTTACAACTTAATTTATAACAGAAAAAAGTATATTTTTAGGAAAATCATATTAAATTGGCATACGATTTGAGTTGAACCAGGTTACCAGCTGAAGAAGGTTTGCTCACTCGAGGAAAAAACTGTTTACAGGTAAGGAGCGCTCCACCCTCTGGGATCAAGTGCAATTCTGGGAGGACGCCTTCTTAGATGCTGTGATGTTGGAGCGTGAAGGAATGGGGATGGACCAGGGACCTCAGGAAATGATTGAAAGGTTTTCTGATTTATCTTGTTTCTTTTTACCATCCAAGTGTCAGTTTTAAAACAGTTCTTTGAAGCCCACTGTTTCTTGTGTGCTAACTCAGATACTTGTCACTTGGAGAGCACGATCGCAAGCGTCTGGAGGATGATGAAGACAGACTTTTGGCCACCCTGCTACACAACATGATTGCTTACATGCTCATGATGAAAGTATGACAGCCTGTAATTCTGTTTAATCAGTTCTATTTTTTTTTTAGTTTTTCTTTACTTGAGATGAGTGAACTGGTATCCATGCAAACGTTTTTGTTGATTTAGGTGAACAAAAATGACATCAGGAAGAAAGTGAGGCGTTTGATGGGAAAATCTCACATCGGACTCACATACAGCCAAGAGATCAACGAGATACTTGACAAACTGGCCCATATGGTGAATATTTCTTCCACGTTGTCTTATTCAACTTCTCTTCCTTTCTTTTTTTTTTTTCTTCTTTTTTTTGTAAATGATTTTTACCAATCTTCTGTAGAATGGTCGTGAGCTGTCCATCAGGCCCAGTGGAAGTCGTCACATCAAGAAGCAAACATTTGTTGTTCACGCTGGCACTGACACAACAGGAGACATCTTCTTTATGGAGGTACGTAAATGCTTTCGTCAGTGCTGCATACGTTGCGTTCTAGTTTTATTTTTGTAATAACGAACATTCGCCGTTGTTTTAAGGTGTGTGACGACTGTATAGTCCTGCGCAGCAACATCGGTACAGTCTACGAGCGCTGGTGGTACGAGAAGCTCATCAACATGACGTACTGCCCCAAGACCAAGGTGTTGTGTCTGTGGAGACGCAACGGCCAAGAAACGCAGCTCAACAAGTTCTATACCAAAAAGGTCTGAAGCTGTGCATCATGTGCTTCGGTAGACTTCAGGAAGAAGGTGGTTAAAAATTGAAGTAACTTTCCTCTCTTCATTTCAGTGTCGCGAGCTCTACTACTGTGTCAAAGACAGCATGGAGAGAGCCGCAGCAAGACAGCAAAGCATCAAACCAGGTTGATACCTTTGAAATGATTATGAGGCTCGGTATATGTATTATTAGTGTCACTATTTCTTATTTTAAGAAATTAGATGGAAATTAGCTGTGAAAATTTTATTTATTAAACTCTCTTTGAGGAGTTAAAAAAAAACTTTAAAAAAACCCAAAAACATTGATTTAAGCCTTTTTCAAATTCTTAAGAAGTGTAAGAATGAAAACTGGAAAATATTTGAATTTCCTAAGTCTGTCTTTTCCATTTTCTAAAGCCATACAGCGCTCCATACATACAAACATACATTAATACCTGCATAGATATCTGATCCCTGTGGTTAGAAAACAGCTCTACATCCTTTTCCTCAGGCCCGGAGCTTGGCGGTGAATTCCCTGTCCAGGACATGAAAACCGGTGAAGGTGGATTGCTTCAGGTTACGCTGGAAGGAATCAACCTGAAGTTCATGCACAGCCAGGTAGGAGGCCATTACCACAGCAGAGAAACTGCCCCTCATCTCACATAAGGGCATGAGAATAAAAACAATTACTCATGATGGCTCAGACTTCATCCCGTCCTTCTGTTCCCATCTCTCCTTGTCTCTCCCGTTTGGCTCTGTAGCATTTCTTTTAATCCTGTGACGTCTTCCTCTATTGTCATTAAAAACGTTGCTAAAAATGTGACGTGTATTACCAATTTCAACGTATTTGATTGGCTTGGTACTGACGTGCGTTTTCCTCTAGAGGAAGAATTCCTGTTTGTGCTTTTGCTTTTTTGGATTAGCTCTTTTTTTCTGTTCGAACGTTTGTGTTTATGCATGCAAGTCATTCTCTAAAACAATGTTAACACATCCCGCCTCGCAAGTTTCCTTCGACATCTGTGGTGCTCAGACCTCATGTTCATTTACTGTGTGGGAGGAAACGATGTGTTAATCTGTGTGTGTGTTGCGCAACAGTGATTAGACAGATGACCTTAAGCAAAGACTTTTCATTAATAATTGGCTATGTTATAATAGCAACTTTTCATTTTAAGTTTGGACCCTTGAACATCGTCATGTATTGTCTTCACGTCTGTGCAGGCAGTGACAGTCTGGGCTTGTGTATTTTCTTAGCTGATTAGAGTGCAAACCAGGCTCATTTGATACGAAGATCTGAAAGAGTAGGATCCAAATGAGGTCAACAAAGAGCTTTTTACTTATTCAGCATCTCAAATGAGACAACTAAAAAGTCGGTTGTTATCACCTTAATGCACATTTTGTCCAACAGCATTTTTTTTCTCCCGTTCTGTCCAGTATGTGATTAGAATGAAGTGGAAGAAACTTTTTATTGTCACAAAGTGCTGAAGGCAAACTCTCCCCAATGGTAGAGTGAACCCATCATAGCAGACCGATTTTACTGATCACTCCATAACTACATAAAAGAAGATAAAACATAATAATCGGTTAAACTCCTTTCTAGAAAATTGAAATCTGTTGACTAATATTTAGCTCAAGCAAATTACTGAAGAACACAACTGAATATCTGCTGATATGCAGTATTTTTTTTTTTTTCTTTTGAATTTTCTGCGCCAGAGATTTCTATTCATTTATTTTTAGGTGTTATTTTTTTACTTAATGTTTTGTCTTCAAAGCATAAAATTTAAACCCTTTTCTGTTTGTGTTTGACAGGATTTATTTCTTCCGTAAAAACAGTTTCTACCAAATAAAGGAGAAATCTGTGTGGAGGGCAGTGTAGTTGTTTCCAAGGTTGAACTAAACTAAAAGTTCATTTTGTGGCTTATAAATCAGAGTGACACCAAATATATCGATAAACCCGCTTAACAAGGATCCTGCTACGCACACAGGGCCTTTAAAAAAGCATACAACACTTGAACTTTTTCATATTTTGACACGCTACAACCAGAAACTTCACTGCATTTTACTGGGATTTTTTGTGATAGACAAACGCATATTGTGTGTATTTGTGAACTGAAAGGAAAATGTTTTTGGTTTTTTTGGGGGGTTTTTTTTGTTTTTTAAATAAATACAAATCTGACAAGTGTTTGGTGCATAGGATTCAGTCCCCTTCTCTCTGATACCCCTAAATAAAATCCAGTGCAGCCAGTTGCCTTCAAAGTCGTTCACAAGCTTAAAGCAGGGTTAGGTTAGAACATATCAAAATCTTCCAGAGCAGTGTTGAGTTATGTGGAGAAACAGTCAGAGGCCCATGACAACTCTGGAGGCGCTGTAGAGATCCCCTGCTCAGGTTGTCTGCTGTGCATAGAAGACTGGGCAGAGATTTCAGGCTCCAGATCCGCAAAGCTCGTAAAGACATAACCTAAAAGACTTTCTTCAAAAGGTGGTTCGACACAGTATTGAGGGGCTTCAAAGAAATACTCGCCACAATTTCTTTTTTAGGTATTTGAAAAAAATTGAAAAATTGGTATTCTTTACCTTCCACTCCACAAAGCACTTCTATACGTTACTCAATCACATAAAATCCCAATAAAATACCATGACGTTTGTGGTTTTAAAATGATAAAATATAATGTTTAACGGGTAAAAGTACATTAACAAGACCCGTGTAAACACTGTTCAAGTTCCTATCTGCTCTTTTGAGTTGATCTTTTTTTTTTCTTCAGGCTCTCAGCCTGAATTTGTCCTTTCCAAATTTTAGAAGGCCACCTTTTTATTCTGCTGTGGAGGGTCAAAATTTTAAGACAAACACATTATGCTTAAAAAGGATTATCTGATGGAAGTTTGCTGTATATAAAAACTTATATTTGGACGGCAGTTTTTTGTGTGTGTTGTCAAGCATCTTTTCCCACGGCTCAGAGTTCAGCTTAGATGACTTGTTCTGAAGCGATAACGTGTCAGAGGCAACATCCTACATGCTAGTGGGGTTAACGGTCTGCCCTCATGTACCTGTTCTGCTGTTGTGAGTGAGTTGTGTTGGTGCCAGCCCTTGTTGCTGGAGGAGGAGGCATGGAGGGCTCTGGGGGACTGAGATGTTTAAAATCCAGGAAAACAAAGGTGAATCAATTTCTCAACACTCTAGTCAAACTTTAGTCCTTTTCTTTTATTCCCATTTGCCAGCTCTTGTGGTTGAATCTTCTTGTGGTGGGGTTTTTTTTTGTTTGTTTGATTTTTGTTTTTTTAATCATTGGCTCTTAGATTCTTGATTTGAATCTGTACGAGGCTCCTGCAGATAGATAGCGCCCTCTCGGAGTGTCGTCGAGTGTTTGTGCTCTTCTGTCCGATAATAATCCAAACCATTTCTCTCCCATGCTCTCTCCCCCTGCAAGGAGCGGAAGGTACACAACCTCTGCTGTGTTTGCTTATTAGCAGTTACATCTTATTGGGTTCCTTTTGTTTCCTCTTCCTGTTTTTCTTTTCTTTTTTTTTTTTTTTTTTTTTTTTTACTGTCGTAGTGTATGGCAAGTCTAATTTTGTGTCTTTGTCTTCATTTTGTATAGAACTTCCATGTATGCATCAAATGGGCCATATTGCCTTTATAAAATCTTCTTGTATATGAATAACCACCTGTTTTGATGCACTTCATTGACTAAATGAGTTATTCTGACTTATTGTTGAGCAGACTAAATGCATTTCTTCTCACTGCCCATGTATGCGTTTGACCATGGAAACTTCTCATAGTGTGTTTCTTTTCTTTTGGTAGCAGTTAAGCGCTTGCATTTCATGTGTAGTTGTTTTTATTTTTACCTTTCATACTGAATGAAACGAGTTTAACATGATTAATTTCTTTTGATTTCTAAATATGAAGTGTTTACTCTTCATCCGGTGTTGTTGAGTTAATAATGTTCTGTCTTGTTTTTGTTTGTTTTTTGTTTGTTTTTAGGTTTTCATAGAGCTGAGTCACATTAAAAAGTGCAATACAGTGAAGGGAGTCTTTGTCCTGGAGGAATTTGGTAATTACACCATCTATTGATTCTAGGCCTGTACTCGGCACGGCAGTAACTCAGCTTCATGGCAAATTCACTGATGAGAGCTTAGAAAGGCTTGCTAAATTGAAAAAGTAAAGTAATGTTTTAAGAAGGCTGAGTTTTTGATGTCTGCAGGTGGGGAAGAGGGCGATGAATTCTGCGGAAGATGTAGTTTACAGTTACATAGCAGTGTCAGAGTAACACTTGTTGCAGAAATAGTGAGTGAAGATGTTTTTTCTGCTATTTTCTACCAAATGTTTGTATTTAGAATCAAGGCGTGTGTTTTCAACAGTCTTAACATTTCTTTATAACCAGATATGTCAGTAAAACCTGCTTCCGATATGAGACGCCTGTTGAAGAACAGAAGCAACGACTTTTAGTTTTTCTTGCATCACTTCTGTTGCTCTTTCTTTCCGCAGTTACAGCCATGCAAAACGTAGTGGTTTTCTAAAACACACCAACAGTGAACGGAAGCAGCAAGAAATCTCACTAGTTTACTCGTAAAATCTGGAGTTGCACCGCTCAGGCTATAACTGCTCAGTACAGACTTTTCTGATCTGCTAATGTCATTTCAGAAAACTAAAATATGTGTGCATTAGGATCCTGGACGGGGGGTAGTATTTTTGAATCCAACAGACAATGAAAGGATTCCAAGATTATTCCCATTTATGCATTAAAGCACATGTCCCTAACCCGGTTGATGCATTTACACATTGTGTTTAATAAACCAGCAAAATACTAATTCAGGGTTTCCACGGGTTTCAATAGCTAACGATGTTTTTAATACCTTTTAAATGCCATTATTACTTAAATTTAAGACTAAAACTAACCATTGAAAACGACTTAAATAAATTAACCTAATTATTCAAACTAGTTGATTCAATTTAAGTTGGTGTGTTTGGTTCTTATTCATCTGTTTCTTGCAATTCTGCTGCTTTTACATGTAGATTTTATTTGTTTATTTATTTTCACCTTAAATGCTTTCTTGAAGTATACAGCAAGCTTCCTAACAGTTCTTAATGATTTTAACGAACTGTTGAAATCTGTTTTAAGCCAAACCTTGGTTAAAAAAAAAAAAAAAAAAAAAAAAAAAAAAAAAAAAAAAAAAAAAAACTTTCCAGTGATGAAAAAAGTTTTAGTGGATAACTTAAACATGCTTGAATGTAGTTTTGTTTTGTTTTTCTGCTTCCTGCAGCTTTGTCAAAGCATAACACCTCAATTCCGCAACATGAATTACAACGCATGGAACAAATCAAAGCTACCCTCATCCTTCTCAAATATATTGAGTTGATAAAATGAGCTATAAATGAACATATTAACAATGTGAATGTATGACCCTGTAATTTAGTCAACAGTCAGAACTGATCAAAGGAAAATTGTCTGATCGATCGGTGCATCACTGGTAAATGCTACTGAGCAGTCAGTTCTGTAATCATGAGGACTGAATTACTTTGCAGTAACAATATAGCTGTAATAAAGTGCAGAAAAAGGTGCTCTTTTCTTTACATGCTGAGAAGCAGCATTAAACTTTACATAAAAGTTCATATCAAGCCAACGAGTATACTGCATTATGTGAAAGGAAACTGGCACATCAAAGCTGCTGTAAATTAGTGAGCTATAATCGGACGAACAGCAGACGCATCAAGTGAAGATCAAACACTTTTAAAGCACTTCCAAGCTGTGCTATGACATTACAAACGGCTGGAGAAATGTGAGGTCTGGCAGCTAATTACTGTTGGTGAAATCAAGGAGAATGAAAGTCTAGTCAGTGTTTTTTACTTTTTAATAGAAACAGCTGATTGGAAGCCAGATTAACCTTTTGGTGTGCATTCACATTAATGGCCCACGTCATTAAAACACAACAGTGATGCGCTTAGTTACTGATTTATAAAGTGACCCATTTCGTCTAAAAAAAAAAAAAAAAAGAAGAGGCTTAAATAGATGATGCATCATTCTGATTTCAGCAGATGGCTGAATCGTGAGGCATGTTTCCTCTTGAAAGCAACATGCTACGAGCTTCGTGAAGTTGCTGTCATCCGTTTTCGTACAGCCTGAGACGGGCCTCTGCAGACGCTTGTGAATTCTCGACCACAGGCTGCTGGGAAGCACACTGTTATCCAAGGCTTTGTCGCCACAATTTGATTACCATAAATGAGCAACGGCAAACAGCTCCAGCATACAGAAGATGCCTTTGTTTCTTAGCAGCGCAGTCTCTGTGTAGAAAGAAAAAACTTCAGCAGTCAATGTTGCCACAGCAACCAATAAAAAAATAAGCAACACACTCAGAAAGTGAGTTTTAGATTTGAGTGCCTGTAATTTCAGTCAACTCCATACACACAGGGATAATAATTGTGTTTTTTTTTTTTTTTTAAATAAATACTTTCATTTTATTAAATTGATTGCCATTTTTAAAGCATAGAATAATCAATCTATTTTACTCTGAAATTAAAAGGCCTGAGTTACTTTAAAGGAATTCTTGCAGAATGATAAATCTGGCCAGTGACACATTTAAAACTTAAAGATGAAATGGGAATTGTTTTGCACCTATATGACGGTCTCCATGTCCAGACAGTCGTGATCAACGGCTGGAACACTCACAGCACTGTTCATACACGTAAGCTCGAGTTAAAAGGGATGACTCAGTTCTGACAGTGCAGCGCAGAACCCCAGGAGGTAGAAGTTGGATCTCTGGCTGAGTTACTGTCGTGCCTCTGTGCTGCTTTTGTAATGTTGCCCTCATCTTTGCCACTATGAAAACCTTCATTCTCCAGCAGGTAAAGTGTTGCCACCTTTCTTCTTCAAAACTAGATTCATGCGGATTATTTCCTTATTCCATCACTGCACTGATTAATATTTTTTCACCTTCTCTGTATAAATAAGTATTCCTCTGCTTCATCCATCACGAGCCTTTTTTTGCTTTGAACACCCACCTTGACATTATTCCTCATGTGGTTGTCTTTTGCTGAATGTCCGCCTCTGTATCTCAACCAGTTGGGATCTCAGGTGGGACGGCTGCTTTATGGGGTTTGTTTCGAAGGGATTGAGCATTTCCAAAACCCCCGACATCTGTCAAGAGCTCAGCCTCTTCATCTCTGCTCTGGGTTCACAGTTACTAATGAAAAGTCAGTCTGTCCTCTGGGCAGGGTTTTAACCTCTTTTAGCTGCTCTTCTGTGATGTCAGGTCGCAGGGGAGAAAGGGGCTAGAAAAAGGAGGTCGTCTTTCTGTTCTTTTTGAATTACTTGAGTTGTTCAAATCTTATAACTTCTACAGCCTGTTATAAGACACTTGTGTGTTTTATTTGTCCGTTTAGTGGGCCATGAACGTGTCACCAGCAGCCATTTTTTTTTTTTTCATTTTAACACCAGCTACTTCTCTTTGAAAAGTAGCAGAGATTAAAACATAAATGCTTTTGCCCAAACTATCCCCTCGTCTCCTTGTTCTGAACGCTGTAAAAATATTCACAAGCTTTGTGACTGTTGAGGTGTAACTTCTTGGTCCACTTCCCACTGTACACATAATTGAAATCCCAACCCTGTAACTTCCCCCAAGCTCTCAATCATGAACTCATCAAAGTTCCTGCTGCCTTTGAATTCTTTGTTTTGTCTCTTGCACCGACATAGTTCCTGAAACTAAAGAAGTGGTGATCCACAAGTACAAGACCCCCATGGTGAGTCCTCTTGTTCCTGTCTTTAATCAAGGCTGAAAAGCTTTTTGCCATTGTTCTCCCTCTGCCTGAAGTATTTTAGGATGTGTTGTGACTAAATATGGCGATGACTCAATTGGCGTGGGTATGGTGATTAGTCTGAATCATGTATGTTTCATATATGATAGTAAGAAAGAAATAAAACATTTTTTTTTTTTTTTTTTTAGCACAAAGGAGTGCAATTTGGTCGTGGTTTTTAAAAGTTTTCTCTTTTAAGATCAAAGGCCTGAGACGTCACAAGGTTTTCAAAAGAAAAAGGCTCCCAAAATAGGTGGTGAAATTAGTACATTGAGATAAACATTTTGAAGAAAATGTATGTATGCAGTACCTCGCAAAAGTACTGGTACCCTTTAAACTTTTCACATGCTTTAAACGTGCTGCAGCCACAAAATTCACTGTATTTTATTAAGGTTTTATGTGATGGACCAATGCAAAGTCACACTGGTGGATGAAGTGGAAAGACAATTGATTTTCAAAATTAATTTGGGTTGAAATGGGTTTTTACATTTTATTAAGTAAAAGTGAAAGTGTGTAAACTTGTCTGAAAACATCGGTTTTTTACATCCTGCAACACATCTTTGATTGGATTTAGGTTTGGTCTTTGATTTGGCCATTTTGACACACACACACTGGCCTAAAATCATTTTCAGTATCATTTTGTTTTTTGGTAAATGTGGAAAAGTTCAGTAAGTATGAGTATTGCAATGTGCTGTACCTATGAGTGACAAAACCTTTGCACAAGGTTTCTGGTGTGACCTTATTGTGCAAAGCGTAACTGCAGCAAAGCGTTTTATCCGCTGTCTGCTCACAGTCAGCTCACGGACAGATGTTGTGACATTTGTCCAGACACAGTAAAAACAAGGACTTCCTTCACTCTTCAAACATTGGAGGAGGACCTTATTCTGTTATTTTCCTTTCTTCTGAAAAATCATTTTTCAACTAAGCAAAACTTTATTTTGGTTCTCCAAATTATCTTTAGCAGTAGATGAAAGTGTACAGCTAAGGGGATTAAAGTTTTTCAAGTTCTTAGAAGTCTGCCCCTGTTCCCTAATGAGTGCAGAGCTCTTTGTGTAAATTCTGCTTTTAGAGCACTCTTGGGACGTTTACTTGTGATCTTATATTTCTTGTGTTTGTTCATGACCTGCCTGAGCATGGATTTAAGCTCCAAGATGGCCTTGTAACTTTTTCCAGTTTGAGAAACCTCAGTAACTTTCCCCCCCCCACAGGTCCATAAAGGCTTTTACTGCGTGCCATATTAAATTTTGCACAAACCTGTAGTGACGCAATGTTCGAGGTTTAAATGCAAGCAGCTAATATTTTTAGGTAAATAACTCTGCTTGATGCATGACGTTACATTTGACCTGTGGAGTTTTTCCTGTAATAAAAAACCCCAGATCCAATATCACTGACACTTGCTGTATTATTCTGCATCATGCTTCTGCTTAAGCAATTTAAATGGTGCATTTACAGGTTTGGTGTTTGATGTCTACTTTAAGGGCTTAACTTGTTCTTATTACTGGTTCTGGTTCTTGCATAATTCAAAGTTACCTCACCTCTGTTTTCCCCTCCTCTGCAGGCACATCAGATCTGTTACTCTGTCCTCTGCCTTTTCTCCTACGTGGCGGCTGTGAAGGGGAAGGAGGCGGAAGGAAAACCCAAGCTGCTCTGACCAAGACCCCTTCCCAGCTAGTCAACACCTTCTGTCCACCCCTCCTTCCTCATCCTCGGTGTGCCTCTCTACTTGAACTTCTACATCTCTGCTCTTTAACCAGACAATCCCCATGTTAAATCTAAGCACACGATTCCTGCTTTCCCCTCCTGTGTAAATATAAGCCTGTGATCCTTTTTAGATCCAGTTGTGTAGACATGTTTGGTCCGTGATGTCGTGTAAATAACTCCAAACGTTCACCGTTGTTGTTCTGATGTTCCGACCCAACTAGTTCCACATTCGCTTGCTCCTTGGAGTTGGAGAAGTGACTCCCCTCGAGTTCGTCAGCTCTGCGCCAAGGCCTCAACGACCCCGGTGTTGTTACAGATGTGGGGGCTTGGCCTGAGCCACACACTCCATGCAGGTCCAGTGCAACAGCAGTGACGCTCACCACCTCCTGCCTGTCTCCATACAGTTCTGTGTTATTCTGTGATATGTGATTTCTGTAAAGTTCCAGTTTGTCCAAGTTGAAACTGGTGAAGCATCCAGAGACCCTGTTAGAGTGCAGTGAAAAAGCACCTGGATCCTGCACTAGAGCACCGCATGTAAACTCTTCTTAATGGTGTTTGGTCCTAAAATACTTTAGGTGTTCTCAGATGTGTTCTCTTGCCCTAGACTCTGGCCCGCCAGGCTGAATAACCGTTCTAGTTCTGCTGTAAAACTTCTCGTCTGTGCTCCTCTGGTATTAACTGCATGTTACTATAAGGATGAAAAAATAAATATTATATATATTTCTATATATAGTATTTATTTAATATATGCATTTAGACTGTACATTTCTCTGGAAAAAAAAAGTTACAAAATGTTGATTTGCTAGATGTGCAATACTTAAGAAGTAGTTAGCCATTGCCAGAGTCAGGTTCTCTTGGCTCCCACAGGGTGAAGAATGTAAGATGGGTTTTTTTCTATAGTGTGTATTTACTGAATATAGAGTGTGATATGACTGGTCAAAGTGTCCTCTGTGGTTTAATCATGGGTCAATCACAAGATAGAACGCTGAAAATTGCATGGTGGGTTAGACTCACGTCTAACTTCTGTCGACAAGCACAGAGAAATGCGTCTGGGAGTATAGATGCATGTGTAACGTGGGCTGACTGTTGAAGAAAGCCAGCTGTACCTGCAGAATTTCTACGCTCACATTTTTCAGAGCAAAAATTAGCACCAGCTTCTTAGGTTTATGATTTGATGGACAAAAAAAAATGTTATAAATTCACCTGCTTTGACAGCCAGTGATTTAACGTCTTCTGAACTCTGCTTGTACTAGGACTAAAGCAGAAGAAAATAGGCTGCAGGTTCCTTGGTAGAAATAGTTTTGCATCCAACAGAAACTGTAGGAACTACAGGATGATCACTATTTAAGCAAAGCGTGTCCCAACCATATTTTTGTTTTGACTTCCCTTGACCAAAATGTGTTTATGGATCGAAAATGGTGGGATTTCTTACTTTTGATGCTCTTAACAGCTATTTAGTTTGTACTTTGAAAACTTTCATTTAAAAAGATTAGCAGATGTTATGAAATGGTAAAATTACTTCACCTTTTTTTCCCCCACCAGGTAGTAAGTCTCTGAATGTAAATATGTTAAATTGTGAAGAGCAGCCAACAGAAAACTTGAGGAGTTTTTGGTACTTGGAAATTAGAGAAGTCAAATCCAGCCTCCAAAACGTCAGCGGTAAAGACAGAACAATGACAGAAATGCTAGTTTCCCCTCAAAATGACTTATGTCATCAGCTCAGGACAGAAGTTTGAAGACAACAGATTTCTCTTGTGATTGACCCTTCAGATGTGTTCAAGCCGACATCTATAATCATGACCGACTCTGTGAGGAGATCGTTTTGTCTTTAAGTTCTCTTTGTGTTCCATGGCAGTGAAAAACAGGCCAGTCGCTGGTCCATTCCACTGTGTGTGTGTGTGTGTGTGTGTGTGAGAGTGCATGCGTGGTCACATGGTGAACAGTCTCCTGATCAGCAATATATTGCTTCAGTAATATACATGGAAGAGGTTTTATTTTGATCAAGACATGCTCGAAATTTTTAGTAACTTGACTGTGCGAAGTAGAAATTTCAGGAAGTCATTGAGGAAGTCATTTCATCTCCACAACTGATCTGCAAATTTTTTTTTTTGCTTTGGCTGAAAAAGCGTGTTTGTTTTATCTGGAATATTACAACTCATCTGTTGTTGTACTCGCTGGCTGAGAAAGAGCGGGAAACAGTGAAGAGATGCCAGGTGTAAGTATTCCAGTATTTGGAGAAAAAAAAAAAAAAAAAAAAATATTTATAGATTATGTACAGCTTTGGCAATATAATAAAAGTTGTCCTAAATGAAGCTCTGTTATTTCTTTTTTCTTTGTCAAAGATTTTTTTTTTTGGCTTAAAACATGGCTGTTTAACTTCACACTCAACCATTAAAAGTGCAAATGACAGCAGAGACCTGAGCTGCCCATGAATGGAGCAAAACCAATTTTTTTCAAAGTAGTCTTCCTATGAAGAATTTGTCCATTTTTCCATCTAAACAAACGTACCCGGATGAATAAAGTCATGGACGCACTGGATCTAAAATGCTTTACACAGACACAAAAGGTGCACATCTATTACAATTTAGACTTCACATTTCAGAACATTTCTCAAAATTTCTTTGTGATACAAGGAAACATGATTATTTCTTTAAAAAAATAACTATCGGGCCTTTTGTTTTGAGCAGGGAACTGACCTGCAAAGCCTGTTAAAAGCCGTTGTGCCTTTTGATTTTAACATCGGATAACCTGAGTTAATAGGGAGAGCGGTTTTGTAATTAGTTTGTCAAAGGGGAAAAAGATATCCAAATCATGTCGGTCAAAAAATAATCGCCCCCTAAACATAAACTGCCATAAAGTAGTCTTTCACATCACTTTGCAAAGGCCTGTTTTAGTGATGCCATATCTCAGTCTGATTCAAGTCCAGGCTTTAACTAGGCCACTCCTTCGTTTTCATTCAGAGATGGGCTTGTTGGTATGCTTTGGATCATTGTCCTGCTGCGTAACACAAGCGGTAATGAACTGATGAGGCCTTCTCCCTCAGGTTTTTCTGAGAGAGCAGAGCTCATGGCTCCATCAATAAATGCAAGTTGTCCCAGGCCATCACACTACCACTACCGTGTACACTGCAGAATATTTCCTGCAAGAATGAGGGATCGTTAAGATTTTATTTGAGAAATGTGAGAGAGACCTTTGTGTTTTTGGTAAGCAGTGATTTTAGATCTTCTGGGTTCTTTTCTGACCTCTTGGATGAGTTGTTGACACTCTCTTAAGAGGTTCATCGCTGCTCCTCGTTTTCTCTAATTGTGGCTCATGAATCTCATTGTGATTCGCTGGAATCCCTTTCCAGATGGATCCATAATCTGTTCTTGAATGTCTTTAGCGAGGGGGATGTTGTGGTTTTTAAATTCATTTAGCCAACTTCATGTTGTCAGACAAATCGGCTTGAAGTCATTTGACGATTGAGGCCTGGGAACAGGATAATTACATTTTCACATAGGGCCTGGCTGGTTTGGGTAGTGTTTTTCCCCTGAATAAATGAACTTATTGTACCGTTTGATAACTAGGATCAGTTGTAATGTATATGTGATTGAATTTATTTTTTGTTTTTGTAACGTGCCTCAAGACAACACTTGTGAATTGGCACTAAATGAACTGAAACTGAATTGTTAAACATCTGCTTTTTGTATTTACTTGGTTATATTTGAGTTCAAAATTGTGAAAAAGAAACAGCACTGAATATATTTAATCTTACCCTTTTTGGCAAATTTCATATGGATATCATCAGACAAAATACACAAAAATTTAGAAAAATAATTTGTTTAAAAAATAAGGTTAAGGCCAGATATTTAAATCAGAGAACAGGAAATGATAACATTTTAGAAAAAATAAATCTGAGCTTATATTTATGCAAAGTACCCTGGACAGTATATAAAACATAGGCTTAATCTAAAACATATGTTTTAAAAACTACAGAAGATCCTTTTAAATCTACAAACAAGGGTTTTTCATCAATTGCATTGTTATGTTGCACAAGTTTCAGATTTCATTCTCTGTCTTAATAACTCTGTCAGCATTTTAAGGACTTTCTAAGACCAATGTGTAGTCGTAGTTTCAGATTCTCAGAGGCTTTAAGGCTTTCTATGTAAATGTGACCTTATGTCCGACGCTCGCGCGTCCCCGTGGACATTTCTGCGGAGAATCCGGAGACGAGACATCACCTCGTCCCAGTCCAAGTAGGCACCCTCCAAGTGTCGCAGCCTGTCTGGTCTGCTGATGTAGCTCTTCCTCCCGTGCAGCAGACGCCAGTTGTCAAAGGTCACAATGTCACCTGGAATAAAACACACAAGATGAGGCGTAAGAGCGTCTGCTGTTGATCTGAAGAGGTATTGTGCATGTAATGCATATCACAAACCAGAACAGCTAAAAGTCAAGAAGCTTAAGGTTATGCATCATTTAAAGTTCAGAAAACGCCAGAAACAAATCCAGTTTTATCCATCTAATAATGGGAATCTGGCTGAAGAATATTTTTTCTTTATTGGATTGAAGTCCTTCAGTGACTGCATACAGAGGACATGGAGGTTACCAATAGGATGGACGTTTACGGCTTGAAATAATGCTCCGGGAGCCAACAGATCCATCCCGCTGCACATTAATGTCCTGAGTCTCAGCTGCTCGATGCAGCGGAGATGTATTTCATGGCTTTTGCTAGACATTGGTAACTTGATTTGGCCTGCTGTGACAGAGATGGCAGTGACGTTTTAATGTCACTGTGACCTTAATGATGACAAAGATGTTGTTCACCACGTTTACGACAAGCTGAAGTGTCCTGCAGAGCAACATCCTTCTCTCTGAAAACACAATATCCTTTCTTTTTGTAAATCTCGACAGTACACTGCAAAAGTATTCACACGTCTTTTCCCATTTTTGTCACGTTGCAACCACAAACTTCAATCTATTTTCCTGGGATTTCTTGATAAAGGTGGAGTGATTCATGTAGGTGCATATTTTTTTTAACAATCTGAAAAGTGTAGTGTCCCTCTGCTATCTATTTAATAAAATCCAGTGGAAAGCAACTCTCTTTAGAAGACGCCTTGAAATAAATGGAGTCCACATAACTTAATCTCAACATAAATCTGTTCTGTGATGGCCTCAGAAGTTCGCTTGTGAACATTAATGAAAAGACATGAATACCAAAGAACACTGAAGGGCAGACTGGGTAGGAAGTTCGCTTTTTTAGGATAAAAACCTTGAATGTAAAGTATAATGAAAGGGATTATAATAAAACATATCCATGTGGTGGAATGGTGGCAAGACTCATTCATCCAAGGTTACTGAGCTTCAGCTACTCTGCATAGAAAAATGAGCAAAACTTGAAGTGTCTCGAGGCGTAAAGCTGATGGAGGCATGTCTGATCCTAACAGATTCTGTGACATATGGACAGTGGAGTAAATTGGCAGATTTTAATTTTTGTTTTATCTTCCAGAGGGTTCATGCAAATCGAAACATGCCTACCCCCAGTCTTTCAAGTTTAGGTTCACCACAAGGTTGTGTCCTGTCCCCTTTGATTTTTAATAATGTACAAAGAAAACAGCCATATTGTAACATTTTCTGATGACACAGCCCTCCTGTCCATTCTTCAGGGTTCAGATTCAGGTCATGGTAAGACCTTACCTGTCCCATCTTTGTTCCTGGATCTTAATGTGTCAAAAACAATTGAACTTATTTATCCTAGGAGTCAGAGAGTACCGAAAGTGAGCAGCATTCACAATGAGAAGGTAGAGATTGTGGACTCTTATAAAGCATCTTGGCACTGTGTTTGCTGGTCAGCTGAAGATTGTCAAGAGGAACCAACTGAGGATCTCTTTACTATGGAGGCCTAACTTGTTTAATAGTTGTAATACAATTCTACGTAATCTTTTTAAATCAATCTTTCACTGAAAGTCTTTTTAACCTTTTCCTTTATCTGTTGGTCAGTTAAGGACAAAAATAGTCTAGACAGTATTGTGTATTTGTATTTTGTATACAGTATTTGTATACACTACACTTGTACTGTATTTTGTATACAGTATTTGCTCCAAGATTAGTGGACTTCAGCAGAGAGACTTGAGCACACTATGGAACAAACAAGTGGCTGGAAAAGCAAAGAGAAATGATCAGCCAATCTGAACACATCCTTTTAGAGAAATTTCTATTATTGCCTCCACGCCGACATTCTATTATGCTCAAGTCCAGAACTAATCACTACGCTAAGTCTTTTATTCCCTCTGCAGTTAGGCTGTTAAACATTGATGATGCCTACAGGTTTTGTTATTTCTTGTACATGTTTGTCTTTTGTAGTATTTATACTGTGTTTTTGTGCACAGAATTAATGATTTTGGTTAGTAGATGCATGTTTGATGTGAATGTATGGGCTGGTGGGCTACAAATGAATCGCCTATTGGGATCAATACAGTCGTCTGATTCTGAAACTGAATCTTTCATTGATCTATTTTGTGTTGGCCCATCAAATAAAGTCCCAAACTAAATTGAAGTTTGTAATTGAAATGGGACAAAGAAAGAAGAGGTATGAATAGTTTTAAAAGGCACTGCACCTTCACTACCTCACCAGTCAGACAGAGCTAACTCCAGACAGCACAGGTAAACATTTCAGTTGTGATCTTCAAAGTGACCCACTGACCTGACTCCATGGTGTAGGTGACCACGTTTTCTGGTCTGTTCATGATGTCCACATAGGCCTTCAGGGCTCTATAGAAGGGTTGGACTTGATGTAAGGGGAGGTCCAGCACGGAGTCTCTGGTGGCGTTGTTGTAGTTTATTTTTGTAACTTTGCCCTCGGAGTCGACACTAATCAGAGATATTGCAGAGGGGCACTGTTAGTCTTTGATGAGTTTTGATGTTTCAAACTGAAACAATTTTCAGAAGGACATTATTTAAAGTTGGTTTAACAATAAATCAAAATTAAACAGCAGTCTGTAATGTTATTAAAAATCTTTTTTGACACCTATAAAATGCGGAAGTGTTTTCATATTCTTTCTTTTCCAAAGAAGGTCAAACAAGTTTTACACATTTTGTCAACAGAGGAAGCTGAACAACTGAACAGATTTTGATTCTGATTTGCTTTCCGTTCAAGTAGTTTGTAAATTAATCACTTCAATGTTGACAAATATACTGTGAAACTGCACATTTCAACGGAAGGATCAACATATCCTAAATTTTTATACATTTTTAGCCAAATTCCTAAGGTTTGTGTTGTGGCCTACTGGAGAGTGAATGTTCAAAAGGCCATGAACACATCTTTTTATATATATATGTAATACTTTAAATATTTTCATATTTTTTAAATATTTCTGAACAGCAGATGGCAGTGTCTCCATTCCAAACAAAATTATTTTACACACTACCTTACAGTCATAGGAGTACCACCGAATCAGATGTGTGTGTGTATTGTTAAACAGGCACCTGACGTCTCATCAATGCTTACTCGATGATGCGGTTCTTGGACTGCAGCATGAAGTCGCAATAGTCCATCCCGGTGTCGGTGAAGTCGACACGGAGCGAGGTGAGGATCCGGAAGGCCTCTGGATCTTCTCCCTGCAGCTGCTCGGCCATGTGGAAGCCGTCCACCACCTCGCTCTCCCCTCCTTCCTCCGCCTGGTTAATGCAGTGCAGGAACTGCACCTATAGCAAGCCAAAGCACAACATGCCCAGAAAATGCTCCCTTTAAAGCTCTGAAGTCATGAAGGCCAAATGCCAAGGCATGATTCATCGCTGATCCTGTTCCCGTTTAATCCTCTAAGCGGCATTTAAGAAAGATTTTACTCACCCCAGGTGCAAAGTGTAAAGCAGGATAGTCTGTATGCAGGCTCAGCTTCCCTGCAGTGTACGCCACATTGTTTGCCATGGATTTGTCCTGGACCTGCCATGTATGCCTGAGGACAAAGATAACATTCATTAATAAACCCCACTTTAATTATTCCACTTTGGCAACAGAAGATCAGCAACGACAATTAGGCAGCGAGGAGAAAAGGATGAGATGAGATGAACTTCGGAGGGATTTCTCCCTGAGGGGAAACTGGGCAGCTTCACAGGAATGCTCAGACTGTAGACTCTTAAGTAGATCCTTCATTGAGATGCAGCATGAGTCGAGCACTAATGAGGTAAAGTTATCTTCAATGTTCTGTTTGTATGCCTCGTTCTGGACGAAGCTCGAGTCATTAACAGCTTCTCTGATGGCACACTCAGTTTTCGTCTGCAGACTTTTCACTTCCTGCAGTAGGAGCTCATCCACTGCCAGTGGAAGAGCTTTATGATTCAAACCTCTGCTGCAGCTGAGTGCACCAGGTTATTCCTCTGGTTTAAAAAAAAAAAAAAAAAAAAAAAAAGTTGGAATACTTTGTTTGTTTTCCTCTTCTCTGTCCTCAAACAATCAGTCCTGCAATAAGTCAAAGTGATGAACTGGTGTGATGGAAATCAGGGCCAAGAGATACTCAGTATGCTCAACTTTGGAGCCAATATGAACCAAAGCTGCAGATGAATGACTGGTGCATACGCTTAAAATGCTTTTTTGCTTGAAAAGGTTCCATTTTGCACACAGTGAGTGGTTAGCATGCACTCATCATGAGCATAAATATTATTAATTTGGCACATTTGAACCACTTCTTTCAGGGTGGAATGCTTTTAAAACAACTTCAATGATGGGGAAAAAAAAAAAAACTAAATTAATGAACAAGTTTTCTAATCAACTCAAGGTCAAACAAAAAGGTTCAAATATATACAGTAAACACTACTAATATCTGCTTAAATGTCCCTCAGCCACCTGAAAAAATGAACACGTCTTTTTTTCCCCATGAGCAAGGCTGGATATTTGACTACTCTTATCAGAACTGGGAGAGTTCATTAAAACTGATGAAACTTTTAAAGAGACTAAAAATTTCCATTAAGGTTGGGGCCATTCCAGAAGCTTAACCTCTTGCTGCCTGAATGTATTTACAATTACATATAACACTGTGTCTAAGTTGAGATTGTTAAAATAAACATATTTAGGTAGTAATGAGTGTGCCAATGAGCAAACTTCAACCACTAGATAGCGGCAAAGTCCATCCAGTACAACCCTTGGTATGTGTGGAATGTGCTTTATAAGCGGTATGCATGAATTGGTGCTGTGGTCTAAAAGGTGTTAATGTTGGTCTGCTTTATTTGTGTTTGGCATCATTGATCTGCTGAAACAACCAATTGTCTTCATGTTCAACTGTTGATTTGAGGTGAAGTAGAAGAATTTGAAGGTAGCCCTACTTGGTCATTATTCTATCTTCTTTATGCAATGTACCAGCACCACTGCCAACAGAATAAACCCTCAGCATGATGCAACCACCACCATGCTTAACAGTCGGTATTGTGTTCTTTGGTTTAAAAGCCTCACCTTGACTCCTCTCAACATACTTTTCGTCTCTGTTTTTCTTTGTAGGCCCTCCTCTCCATTGATGTTAAACCTTTAGCTTCACTGTGGACAATGACACTTGCATTTCTGCATCTTCCATGATGGTTCTTGAACATCCCAACCAATTTTCTTTCATCTAAGGGTGACTGTTTGGATCAAATGATCGAAACCTGGATACCGATTGGCATTTCAACAGGACAATGATTGAAAACACACATAAATATGACTCTGCAATGGATAAGGCAGGTTAACATTAAGCTGCTTGACTGGATCTAACCCCAACCTCATTGAATATTTCTGAGCTATGCCTAAAAGTCAGACTCAAGCCAGGAAACAAACTAATTTAAACTAATTTTGCCAAGAAGAATGATTAAATATCCAGCCTGAATTATACCAGCAGCTTGTTGATTGCAACAAAAAGCATGTGGATTCACTGAAGCTGGTTAAGGGACGTTTATCCAAATATTATTGGGGTTGTATTAATACTAAAAGCCCATAAGTGTTACTTCTGACTTCAGGTTAAATTTAAACCCAATTGTAGTTTTTAAAAATAATCCAAGGTATTTGTTGTATAATCAATCTACCCTCACAAAAGAACAGTTCAAATGAATAATTAAAAGCCCTATATTTTTGTGATATTAACACATATTCATAATGAATGCATGTAGACCTCTCCCCAGCACAGCATCTTCTACACATAGCACCAACTGGCTCATATGGTTTTAAAAAATTCACCACCTTTATGCGTATTAACTGTACTGAACATGACATTAGTAAACGTCAGTCTTACCCATAAAACGTCAGCCTGAGATATCCAATCCTCTCAGCCAGCCTGGCCACTTGGCCTTGCTCTGCAGGCGCCCCCTTTAGGTGCACGATACCAACTCGTCGTAGGGCCAGGAGCCAGGCAAGTGCAGCCGCGTCGTCGTGGAGAACTTCCTGGAAGTCAGCTTTGGGAATACACAGCGTCGCGTCCCAATAATAACGTTCTGAAATGCAAAAACTGGATGATTATTATCCCAAAAGAGCTCTATAGAAACTACTGTTTCTATAGCATTCAAACTGATGCTTCTTAATTGCTTTATTTGTATCTGTTAGAAACCAGTGTTGGGTTGTTGCTAAATAAAAAAAACAACCCTTCTTTGTAGCGTACATCTAATCCACAAACATAAATCTGAACACAGATGGACAACATTCAGAAATCCTCCATGTAAGCTGGACGGTGTTGATAAAATGGAGCACAGCCGTCCAGATGTGCTCCACATGTTGAGTTAGAGAAATACAAAACATCTGACCTTTGGTTATTTTGTTTACTGTGAGTAAAAGACTTCAAGACACGCATTTTAGTTAAACACTTTCTTTACTCCAGTTTTCTCATTCAAAAAACTTTTTTTGTTTTTGACAAGATCATGTACGACAGTTTGTTTTATTCTAGAAAGGAAGGAAGTTATCTATAAGTCCATTACTGCGTCCTTTGCTTATTGGAGCTGAATAATTTTATAAACTTTGCTGCACACTTGAAGATGAATAGTTCTCTGAAAAATTAAAAAAGTCAACATGTCTCCATCAGACAGACAGAAATGGAAAGAATCTTCCCGTTGCTCTCCACCCAGCTGGCTTCACTTCTTTTTCCATGCAGCCTCCCTCCAGTGACTTCCAAAGAAACAGCTGCTAAGTACATTTGCAGATAGAGGGGGGGGGGGGATTTAACACAAAAGTGTGTACCTGTCTGATGTTTATGGCGCCTCCTTGTGTCTCTTAAATTACTATGTTCCATGTTCAAAACAAAACCTAATAAGGATGCATCACAAACAACCTATAGGACTAAAATGTGGACTTGATGGAGTCAGTGTGTTCCTGCTGAAAACCAAGCGTGATTTATTCTCATCGGAAGCGTCCAAAACCACCAAAGAAAATACGCCCGTTTGCTGAGGTATATGAAGATGAAAAGACGCAACAAAACAACTTCTGCTGGTGATTTCATTGCCTTATTTTGTAAAAGCAGTGAGGCACAAAGACGGACGCTACACGAGTCAGGAGCACGGTGGCCATCGTGATTCGCAGACCTCCCTCCAGGCTGTTGTCACAAATGATCAGTTACCGGCTCCACAACTCAAGCAGGTCAAGGATCTGCTGCCTGTAAAACATTTCATGAGGGTGGAGGCAAACAGAGAGAGCATGAGAAACTGTGGCGAAGGTCAAACCTGGATGCTACAATTAACTGGGAAGCGTGCGCAGGTATAGCAGTGCTTCGGTTTTTTCAGTTCAGGATGACGATCCTTACAGAAAGGCTCTGGCTCCGGTTGCAGTCTAGCTATACGTGTGCAGTCCCAGCTGCAGTTCAGCACAAATCTCATTCTGAAACTTGTCACGCTCACCACTATCAGGACAGTTCAACGTGTGCCTGCTGGGCTGTACAAAAGATGAGAACCTTGCTTGAAATCTACCGTCTAATCATGTAATCAGAGACGCGCAGGCAGTTGTTTACGACTGGGGGAGTTAATCATAAATCTTAGATATGCAGGATGAAAGAGAAATAATGAGGGTCTTTTAACCTAAACAGTGAAAGTTCAGAATCTGGTCAGCTTGAAAACAGATTAAACTAAAAGTACAATCAATTTTGAGCTGTGAGAAAGCAGTTTTATGAAGTTTGGAGGACTACTTTAATGCTACAGCTTTACAGTTTTTATGGTTTTAAGAGCAGCATCATGAAGACCAAGCTCAAACTACTTGTTGTAAATTCCACGTATCTGGCCTTTTAGCATGAGTGGCAGGACCTAAGCCATTAGAAGTGCAGTAAGGGACACAGCATGTGGAAAGAGATGCTTCATTCACATGAAAATTAAACCAAAATGATGACTTTTGTCCCTGCATGGCAGAAAACTAACACCTCTTACAACAATCCTCGTCATGAAACACAGTGGTGGCAGGATCATGCTGTGGGAATTCAGCTGGGACAGGAAAGTGAGTCATAGTTGATACCAAGATTGACGGAGGTATAAAAAAAATGGGCAATACTACAAGAAAAATATTAGTGGCAGAGGCAGAAACATCCACAAAGTGAAAAATAACTTCACAATAATGGACCCCCTTTTCTGATGGTCTAGAACATCAAATCCAAGTAAACACAAAAAAGTCTGTTGTAACATGATCAAATTTGGAAAAGTGGTATAAATACTTTTTCAAAACACATGATGTTCTCAATTTAAATAATTTTACTTGATCTCGTGTCTCCTCCTCAACAGCCAAAGTTAATGCTTGTTTCTCAGTGCACTAAAAATATTTGACGATTGTCTCACCGTACAAAATGATTCTACATTCAGCAAGGTTGCTTAAGAGTAAATTTTCTTAGACACATACATTTACTAAAATATAAACACAGATGTGACACTGCAGAATTACCAGAAACTCCATGAAAAATTCAGTAGTTATCCAGGCTTGGTTTTTGTTTAGTCAGGATGACATTCCTCAAAGAGACTGTTTTCTCCTCACTAGCAGTTATTAGCATTTAGAACGTACAGTACGACTCTGTTCTGAGATGCTGCAGTCCTTCCAAGCACACACAAGCAAGCCAGAGGCTGTTGAAGCAGTTGCACAGGGCTCTTGATGGTAGGGAACACAGCGGGCGTCACTGACAACAGACATGGCGTTGAAGTCATACGCAGTATGAAAATATGGAGCTGTGGGAGCAAAGAGACTTAGAAGGGAAGGCTGCTGGAGTGAGATGTCTCGAGCAGCTTCAGTGGTAGACACAACGAGATGCGCCTTATTGGACTGGAGGAAATGTATCAACTGAGGCCTCAGCTCATGTGAGCTCATTTAAAGACCAAATGTTATACTGGAAGTGTTGGTGGAGCTTCACATTATCAGGAACCCTTTATTAACGTTTCACTTTATAGTAATTTATATCAGGTAAAAGCTTCTTCCTGAAACATGCTGTCCTGCCTGAAGTTTGTGTTAATGTATTGACAGCCTTCAATCCATGAGAGGCAACAACAAAAAAACTTTAAACATTTAAGACAAATACTCCTGATGTAACTCATTGTATCCAAGGAAAAGCAAAAGCAGAAAAAAAAAAAAAAAAAAAACAGCATCTCAGACTGGGACTACACTTCCCAAAGATCTTTGCGACTTCAAACAGTTTGAGCACTGCAGATTGCCACAGTTGCGAATTGTTGATGCTGTCAATATGCTATTGACATGGTGAGCAGGAGAGTGAGCTGAAGCCCAAACACCCTTACAGCGCAGCACTTAAAGCAGAGAGGTTATCAGTACCACTGAAGGCTACAGGACAGCATAAGTTAGAGCAGAACTGTGTGTGGAAATGGATAGCTTTAAAATAGCTTCAAGACTTTTAGGGCTTGACTTTAACAGTGTTGCACAACAACAAACTTCGATTTTTATCTGCATTTCTTTGCAAAACTCTAACTCAAGGCAGCTGTGAATAGCAGTTTTCAAATCTTGCCAGAGATTCAGAATTAGATTTAAGTCTGGATTTGGCTGAGTCTTTCCACAAATGGACATGCATTAATCTTTATCTCCAGTCCTCGAGGGCCAGTGTCCTGCAAGAGTCAGCCCTTTGAATATGGCTAATGCAAATGGCTTGAATTGCCTCCTTATTATGCAGTTAAGTCTTTGCTCAACTCGGTTTTTAAATTTACTTCATAAGTAAAGCTGATTAAATTCGATTTTTTTTGAAGCAGAGATGCAGCTTAAAGTTGGCGGAAACGCCATCAAGCACTGGAGTTTTGACCCCCTGAACTAAACCATTCCTTTTGTACCTCTGCCTGTATGTTTACGGTCATTCTCCTGCTGGACAGTGAACCTCTGTTTCAGACTCAAGTCTTTTGCAACTTCTTACAGGGGTGTCTTTCAGAATTGCCCTGTATTTATCTTCATAAATCATCACATCAATCCTAACCAGCTTCCTTTAACCCACTAAAGAGAAGCATCCCCACAGCATGATGGGGAAATAGTCTTCCATTTGCATTTTTTGTCACCAGCTCACATCTGAGGTGCATTTTATAATCTTTTTAATATAGTGTGATTGCAAACCATTAAGGCTTCTGCAGTAACTATAATTATAACAGCAACATAACAGATTTTTAATTTTATAGTTTCAGATCGTAATGAATGTTTAAAGAACAGCTTAGCATAACAATCTTTTGGGTTTTTCTAAGAACATGATGCAGAGTGATTGTCTATGACCGTTATCCTTGATATGTTTTATTTGATAGGAACATTATTCTGTATGACATTTTAGGTATTAAAAAACACTGTAATCTTTTTATAAGTTGTATCTTCTCTTTGAACAACCCTGTTTTTCTTGCATATCCTCCAGATGTGGCTAACAGACATAAACTATCAGAATTTGCCAGAGTTTCTTTAATAACTTCCTAGCAATAAAAACACAGACTATATGACTGCCTTGAGATTTTTCCTGTGCGGTCATTCGTGTAAAATTACTGTGGCGTTCACAGGAAAAAAAGTGTTGGCATGTGCTCGAAGGGACAGCTTTTGTCAGCCAGACAAGATAGTATATACAGACAATTCCCTCCTCTGTTTCTCCCACAGTTGTAGTGTGCTACAGTGGCTTTTCCAGATGAGGAAACCTGAAGCCCGGGCTCCTGTGGTTGTTACGCAGTTCATGGCACTTTGGCTCTGCTCTCACTGTGCTCTGTTGAAGCTTGGAGGCCTGCGCCGCTCTCTTCTGGTCGGAGTCCTTTAAAGCTCTCCTTCAATCACTGCTGTTATCCACAGCGCTTTTGTTTTGACTTGGATAAGTTTTATCTCTGAGCTTGGATCAGCTCACTTCAGTGGTCCGTCTGGAATGTACTGAGAAGGGTTCAAAGCCAGATGGTATAAATAACCTTTTTTAAATGGCCAAGAATAGAAAATAGAATAGAATAGAAATATCCTTTATTGTCCCACGATGGGGAAATTTCTGTGCAAAGGCAGCAAAGTGACAGTGGCAGGTAATAACAGAGAACAGACTCACACAAAGAATAAAAAAAATATATATATAAAAAACAGAATAAAGAATAAAAAATACTGTACAGTAAGGCAAAATTACAACATGAATACTGTGTAGTTGTAAAAAAAAATACCCCAGTGCAGAGGAATATGCAGCTGAGTTGATTAATTGAAACTGTACAAGAGGCGCGTGTCTCAGAGCATCAAAAATACAAACTAATTACAGTCAGTGACAATAGAAAAACGGTAAAGTTGTACAGATACTAGCATGGACATAAACTCTTACTGAGTTTGTTGGGAGCAGTGATGGTTATAGAGTCTAACAGCTGGATGATTTCAGCTGCAGTCTAGAGTGAAGTTATCTCATTGTCAAATCGCTTTTTTTTTTTTTTTTTTCCCACCAATCCCTCGGTAAAGAGATCGTATGTTTTCAGTTGCTAAAATTTATGCTTATGGCTCTTTCATTCTTTAAACCTATTATACTACAGGGCGTATTTTAGTTAGATTTTAGGATTCATTCATATCATCTCTCTACTGGTTTATTTGAGCTGGGAGGGTTTTCGCTTTATTATGAGTTTTACTTAAAAATGAGTATTGAAGGCTACACATCGAGTGTACTTTTCTCACACATTTTTACAATAAAGAATTTTCTTTCATGATTTTAGAGATATTTATTTAAATCATATTTTAAGCATTCAGTAACATGAGCTGAACTGGTCAAAGGTCAACAAGTTGTGCTGTAAAATGTGAGAATTTATTGTTTTAAAGAGAATTTAGTAACACTTTCTATAAAACTGGCCGACAAATGCACAATGAGCTTCAGAGCCATTTTTTAACCGGTTTACACAACTGTGCCTGATCTTTTCTGTTAGCTGCAGCTGCCACAACACTGCAAAAGGCAGTAATGACATGAAATTTTTGTTTCACTATTATTGTAAACAAATTTCCCACAGTTAACCTTATCAGGGATTTTTTTTAAATGTATGGACAATATCAAAATGTTTATAAGATACTGAACTTAAGACATGAAGAGAGTACAACATTATTAATATCTTTTTTATTGCACTTTATTTAGTGCCACATAGACGGAATACACAGAACATATACAGATGTTACATTTTATCTGGTTTATATCTAAAACAGCTCTATCCAGGGAAATGAAACCTCATGTCTTCATGAACAGAAAAGACTGAATAAGATAAATATATATATAAAAAGTGAAAAATACAAAGCTTTTATTTATATAAAAAGGAAAAACGTAATAAATTCTAAATTTATAAAATTCCCATTTTTAACGTGGATGATACAACACCATCACAAGGTGAAGTTTTTTACTGCTAAAATAAAAACTTAAAGTCCAACAACTACATTATATCAAATTAACAAATAAAGCTGCTCATCTCTGCCAGCATTCAATTACCCATGATGCTCCTGTTATTTTTACCAGCATTAACTAAAGGTAAGAGATTTCACTACTTCTTGTTTTTATGAGCTGAGAAGATCCTGTAAGATCATTGCTCTCAAACTGTGCTCCAAGTAGCCTTCCACTGGTTGGTAGGGTTTAGTGTTATAAAATGTTCTTTAAAATTTCCTATTAATTATTTACAAAGTAAATAAAAAGCTAAACAAAGACCAAAAAGATGAGTTACTCAGCTACACTGACACTTGCTTTAAACAGAAATTTAAAAAAGAGGGGTACAGAGGATAATCTGAGAACTTCTCTGATAAACAGTGACGGGCAGAAATGAACCAAAAACTAATGTTAGTTGCTACCTCCGAAGTTTTAATCTGCTTCTGGGAACAAAACGAAATCCAGCTTAATCATACTTTAGTTGTACATTGGATGACCAGCGAAATATGCCAATTGCTTGCATTTTATCTATCCAGACACTAAAACGTCACAGTCATGAAGAGCAAATGTAGAGTACTATCCGTGAAAAAGATTTAAGGAGAAACAAACCAACAGGGTTGCTCGTGACTGTAGGTATCACTTCATTTTACGCTGGCTTCTGAGTAGGAATTGAACACACAATTGAACTGCAACCTTCATCCAAAAACACAGTGCCGATGAAAAAAAAAAAACAGAGGATAAAACAAATGAAAGAAGAAATCCAAGCCATGTTGATTTACCGTTTAAAATTGTCTCTCAGTATGGTTGGCACATTGAAACACCAGCAATTACTGCAGCAGCGCTTGTTGTAAAACGTTCAAAAGCCACTACTGTTGGCTATTTTTGCAACCTTGAATATATAACATTGTTATTATTATTGTGAGAGACTGACAGGAGTTGTATCTCACTTCATTTGCTTATAACAAAATGTAAACCCAGGCCCCATTGATTTCGCCAAAAAGCCTCATTATCAATATTTTGGCACTTATGCAGTATAATCAGATCATAAACTAGTTCAATCTAGTTTAGGGTCTAACAAGTGGATAATAAGTTAAAACAGACAAACTGAACCACCTTAAATCCTTTTATATAGTAACTGACTGCAGGCAGAGGGGGTGGAGGAAGGTGGAGGCTGAGAACTTCACTTTTAATGTTTTCTTTTGTTCTGTATGTCGTAAGACAGAAAAAACATGTTTTGGTAAATGTGTCAGAATCTAGAGTTCTGGCATGAAAACATTTCCCCTGAAGGGACAAAAGTGCTACACCTACATTTTAAGACAATTTCTCATTTGAGGCTTTATGTTGTTCTGACTTCACTAATGATTGCTTTGCTTGGAAGAAGGACATGCTGTGGCGTCACACAGGTTTTCAACAATGAAACTCTTTTGAGCCATGAGTGAATCGACAAACATCTGTGCCTAGATTTAATTCCTCATAGCATGTTTTATGTTGTGTTACACTCTCATATTTAATATAACATATCATCAAAATGCAAAATAAAATAAAAAAAACTCACTCCACCCTTTACTAATCCAACAAAAACACCTATTTATAAAACGAGCAGCAGTATGACAGTGCAGCTGACTACTGAATTCCCAGCTTGAGGAGACAAAGTGAGCAGTGTTTTCTGTTTTCTCATGGAGAAACTCCAAGCCCCAGCACACTAATCCAAACCTAACACTTTTCTCCATCTGCAAATTGGAGTACATAAAACCTAGCCGAGACCTGCAAGAAGTTCTCAAATGGGAGTCAATTTTTTGGCAACTTGTACTCAATGTTGTCAGCGTCATTTCAAGTGCCAAGCAGGACGCCTTCCTTTCCAAAGAAATGAAAATTCCAATCATTATGATCATTAAGCTTCCCCTGCACTCTGACAAAGATGTTGAAATTTCAAAAGAGATGACAAAGAGGTGGGAAGTGACCTAAATATAGTTGATCCGTGAACAATTACAGGGAAATAAATGCTGCAAGTGAGTGAAAAAAAAAAAAAAAAAAAAAAAAAACTGCTGAAAGGGGCCGAATCTAAATTCCTGGACTGAGTCCATTATTTGAAAAGTGTTGGTTGATGGAACCATCCGACGTCCATTACAACACACTAAACAGTGAAAGAAGCTAATTATAACAAATTAAAAACACTCAAGATGTGGTTTATAGAACAAATTCCCTAAATACTTTCAGACTGATAACACAGCACTTACTTATATATGAGAGCGACTGTTTAGAAAGTTGGTGTTATAAGAACTAAAGTTGTGTGAAATGATTGTTAATGTTTGGAAGAACAAAAAAAAAAAAAATTCCCACTGAAATGAAGATACGCTTCTAAGTGCCTGTCGAAGTCTGTCAGCTGACAAAAAGAATAAACGGAGACCAGAATCCACCAGCAAGACGAGGACAAATGGGCTGCTGCTTAAAAGAATCAGTCAGCAGCTTTAATGAAGAAAAGTCCAAACTCAAACAAGTCTGTGCAGGAGAGTTATGACCCGGCCAGTCAGCAGGTTTGTGATAAATGTCAAACAGAAATGGATGACTGACTTATGAAAACCGTACGTGTTTAAAGCTAGAATAAAGATGAGTGAAAAACAAGCCACACATAACAAGAAACTGTGAAACTGTGTAAAATATGCGAAGAGAATCATTCAAAAACAAATAAGGAATAAAGTCATTCTCCAAAACAAATAAGTGCAGCGAGTAAATGGAGAGCAGAAACAAGGCTGGGTGTCTTGCACAGGAAAATTTGTCTGCACATGGTGATCCATCCATCCACTGTCTATACCCGATGATCCTTGCAGGGTTGCAGGGTGCTGGTGCCTGTCTCCAGCTGGCTTTGGCTCTCTGGAGAGGTCGCCAGTCCATCACAGGGCAACACAAAGACACACAACCACACACGCACACACTCGTATCTAAGAGAGTCATGTTTTTGAACTGTGGAAGGAAGTCGGAGTACCCGGAGAACCCACAGATGCACAGGGAGAACATGAAAAGTCAATGCTGGGATTGAAACCCAGGACCTTCTAGCTCCAAGGCAACATACTACCAACTGTGCCACCTTACAGACCCCAGATGATAACTTCAATGGAAATTTTGAGTTTTCCTATATAGCACCAGGTCACAAAAAATGTAATCTCAATTGCAACCATATAAACAGATCCAAATTCATGCATTCCAGTTTGATAATAGTTAAAATATAGTGCAGTCAAATTGATAAGCAGTCATCTATCTATTGAAGTCCAGCCGAGAGCATTGAGTAATGAATGAAGTTTATTCAAAAGTATAAACTTTCATTTCAAAGTAATAAAAAATGTCTCCCTCCTTATTCTTGTACTTAGCAAATGGAAATAATTTTAAAAATTCTAACTGACATAAAAAGTGTTTGAATTAAACGTCAACATTTAGTCAGTGATTTAATGTCAGACGTGTATGTAAATATAATCTTTTTTTACGCTTATTTTTTTATAACAATGGCAGAAGCTAATGCTACCCAGACAAGAAAGCAGTTAAGAATAGCAGAAAACATTTGTACAAGCACACGAAATATCAATCGACAAATACTTGAAGAAGAAAATAAACAAAGAAATAAACATCAATGTATCAGTCTGGTCAGAAAAATGAGACTTTACTGCAAATGTGGGCATGTCAACTGCTTTCTGCACTCAACAAAGCCAAGTGCAGCACTTCTCAAAAGATAAATGTAAATGGAGCAGAAAGTCATTAAGAGTTTTTTGTTTCCTGCCTGTACGCGATCAAATTACCAGTCAAGCATTGTTCACTTGATGTGTGAAACCACACTAAACGTGAAAAGGAGGTGGGCCAAAGAACACAAAGCACTGGTACTTGCTTGTATTCCTAAAACATAATTAGGTAACTCATACCAATAAATGACTCAAGCTCGTAACGAACACTTGTCTTTAAGCCTTTTTGAGGGTGAGGATCATAATGGGATCTTTAGCAGAAAGACAGAACACATTTACTAAATATCAATCTTGGGGAATAATTTTACCTCGTTCCATATGCAGTGGCATGAAATTTGTCATAATTCCCATCTCAACTAAACAAACATGACAGGCACAAAATGGGAGGCTTAAGATGATGACATGGTTTAAATATTGAAAGCATCTGGCAGGCGTGGAGTATATCACTGACAGATTTATTGGTGAAAGCAGGAGTCATTGCAGAGACTACATTGTGAGTGACACAAGCTTTCCCAGGAATAATTTAAAATCCTCGGTCTCCTCAGTGACACGAAACGTTTAAAGTTCACCTTGTCAGAACAGAAAAATTACACTGTGTGGGACCTAAAGGTTAGGAAATGGGTAAACACTATTTGACTGATATTCAAGTAAAAATTTCTACCGACGGGTGACTAGCCAAAGCACCAGAAATCAATACACAATTAACGCAAATCCACTCAGGAGCCATGGTGGTAATATTTTTGACATTGTTTTATTTCCCCTCAAACGGTAGATGCCATCAGCAACCTGATATAAAATCAACCCTGATATAAAATAAAAACCTTAAATGTACAATAAGGTATTTCCTTGTGACAGGAACTAGGTCAAGAAATCACCACTGTGCTCAGATAATCATCACAGTGCCATGCAAATGTATTTACACCCCTGAACTTTTTCGCATTACATCACTGCATTTTATTGGGATTTTATGCGACAGACCAATACAGAGAATTGCATGATTATGAACACGAAGCAAAAGGATATAAGGTTTTCAAGACGTTTTTAAAGTAACCATCTGTGAAGTGTTGTGTGCATTTGTATTCATGCCTTCTAAGTGAATACTTCTGCAAGTGCAAGTGTTAGTCTCTAACAGCTTTGCACATAGAGACTAAAAAAATGTGACTGTTCTTCTGAAACAGCTCAAACTGATTGGATGGAGAGCTTCTGTGAACATTGCCTTTTAAGTCTTAGAACAGATGCATAATTTAATGTAAACATCACTTGGCTTCAACTGCTGCCCACCACAGCTCGCCCTGTATTCAGCTCCATTCAACTTCCCATCGACTCCCTGCTGAGAAGCGCCCCCCACATCATAATGCTGCCACCACCATGTTTCACAGCAGGGGTGGTATGTTCAGGGGGTGATGAGCATTACTACTTCTCCTCCACACATAGGAGTATGCATGCATGCATGTGTTTAATTGTGGTCTCATCTAAGGCTGGGTGATAAGTCGATTTATTGAATTTTTTTGTTTTTGAAGACTTAATTTTAGGAAAATTGGGATTTTTTTTTCCACCAATGCACTCCTTGAGTTTCCATAGTTCAAGTATTCTGAAATAGCTCAAACTGATTGGATGGAGACCGCCCAAGACCCACCATGTTGTTTGACAAGCTTGTTCTACAGCTTCTAATTATATGGTCTTTGAATTCAGGTCCATTCACAGGTTAAAATAAAAGCCAGTTTTTCCAACATATATTCTGTCATTTGTAATTTCTTTTTAAGAAAAGAAAGTGAGAAAAAAAACGATTAAAATCTGAAATTGAATTTGGTATGAAAAAATTTGAGATTTTATTTTTAAGCCATATAGCCCAGCCCTCGTCTCATCTAACTGGAGCAGCTTCTTCCACAAAGTTGCTGTGCCCTTACATGACTTGTCACAGTTTAAACGAGACTTCTTTCGACATTTTTTCCAACAATGGCTTTCTTCTTGCCACTCTTCAATAAAATTCACATTTGAGGCCAGTTCTGTAAGGCGAAGGGGGGAATTGAGCAATACTCCCTTACATCTTAACACCATCTTATATTAATTAATAACCTACCCGCTGTTGTGTTCATTGGCCCTAATGATGCCTTTTGTTCTAATGTTCAATAAAACAAACCTCTGAGGTCTTCATAGAACTGCTTATTTATAGAGGTCAGTTGGACCCCATTTATTAGTTGATGTGCAACTGGTTGCACATCGCTTTGTTTAGAGGCATCAGAGTAAAGACGCCCACTTTACATGTGCCACACAGTTTTTTTTTTCTTCAAATTTTTATTTGGATTACAAAGAAAAAAAAAAAAAATCAAACCATGTGTTCTTTTATTTCCTCTTCACAGTGATGTGCCACCATTTGATGGTGTATCATAAAAGCTCACGAAAAAAGATTAAAGTTGTGGTTATAATAAAATGCAAGAGTTCAGGAGGATAAATACTCTTGTATTGACCTGCGTAGAGGCCAGTATAAATGCTAATGTGTTAAAGCATTTTGATAAAAACTGAGAAGATAAATATGAAATGAAAAATCATCAGAAAAAGTGGCCTTGCCAACCATCTGTTGACCAGCTGCCATAGCTACCAACAAGTGTTAAAGGATATAAATACAGGAAAACAGCCCATAAGGAAGTCTGCAAGAATTCCCCAGTTTTTTTAAAACCAGAAAGTTTTTTGTTTGAACTCCTGTAACATGAATTTGGAGACTCAGCGATCTGTTCGTTCCCATGAAAGGCAGCACTGACAGGACTGAGACTGTATTTTTAAGAACATGCAGCTCTTTTTTTGACCCTCACTTTAAATCAGTTTTCCATATGGCAGAGACAGATGGAGGGGTCTGAATAAGTCCCTCAGTTATACAGACATCAGCCCTTTTGATGCTTCACTGACTCATACCATTTCTCAAAGAATTACATAGTTCAGGTTTTTCTGGAGCAGCTGTACAAGGACATTAAGCTAAAGATACTGACAGTTGTATATGCATCCATTACACTTATGGTGACAAAATGGAGATAGAACTACTGACTTAACTGAGGATCAAATTTTTTAAAAATTACATTTAACGTCTGAGAATGACTGAGAACAGGAATTATCCTGTTTGTCAAGTAGATCCTAAACCTGACATAAAGAGTCACCATCATACAAAACACTGCTTTGAATGTGCAAGAAACAAAATGCTTATGTAATTTAGTTAACATGAAATAGTTAATGTTTTTACATGATACATCTAAATGCACTCTGGAAATGTAATTTTTTATGTCCCTCTGGTGAACTGCATGCACACTGCGGTTTCAGATCTGAAACTCCATAGAAACGTACAAGACAAAGAAAAAAACATTACCTCAAACATGAAACAGACGATATGATACAGGGTGAATAATAACCCCAAAGCTCCAATTATCATATTGACCTCAGTGTCCCCTGCGTGCCACACTTTCAGAGCTGAAACACTTAATAAGGCAGACCTGGGCCTGTAAAATCTAGCTGCACCACATGAAAAAGACAACAGAAACTTAAACTGTGGACTTTGCTTCAGAAAGTTAACACAAAATAAAAGAAGGGAGTGAGAAGTTGAGTAAAATTAAGTGTCATTTATCTAATAAAAATGTAGACAGTTCTAGTCTGGTGTAAGGAATCTAAGACTGGTGCTCAGGAGGAAATAATTAAACTCTCAGTGTGTGTGCACACACATCACGTTTGTCTTTAAGTCCAGGAGCTTAGCATTTTCCTGGAGTCCTTCTGGCTTTGAGGTAATGGTTTTTAACGAAAAAAAAAAAAAAAAAAAAAAAAAAGAAAAATCAGCAAATAACTATCAATCTGTAAGTTGCTCTAAAATGAATCTGTTTACACTTCCATATGAATGGAGGACTTATGAAATTTCCCATACAATTACACATAAACTTTTAATCAGTGTGGAACAAGAGCCGCTCAGCCCTGTGGGTCCTTCAGGACCACGTGTGTGTACACAAACTGACTACAGTCCATCCCCCGCTCCACTGAAGTGCTGCTACCTTGTTCCACAGCTGAACTTTCTCCTCTGCCGTCTGGCAGACTGTAAAGTGTACCGAGCCATTGTAAATGTACTGTAAAATGAGTTCTCTTCCAGTGTTTAAGGACACCAACGCTTTCAAAGACAAAGCAACATTTCTTAGAAATGTAAAATGTAAAAAGAAAAGTTTCAAATCAATGGAAGAAAAACTAATATTTTGAAAAGGCTTACTGTGCTAAAATAAGGAGCAACAGTAGAAGTCTGTGTGGTCTGAATAAGCAATGGCAAGTTGCTTTAAAATAAATTTTACATTATAAATATGACTAGGTTGGACATTGTAAAATGTACAGTGAATATCAAAGCCCGATAAAACACGAGGTTTTTGTAATGTAAAAAAAATGTTACCAACATAAATCCTTTCAGACACTTTTTCACCTTTAATGAACTCTATAACAGTCTGTAACCATCCATCCATCCATTTTCTTCCACTTATCCAGGGCTGGGCTGCGGGGGCAGCAGCCTAAGTGGGGAGACCCAGACTTCCCTCTCCCCAGCCACTTGGGCCAGCTCTTTCGGGGGGATTCGAAGGCGTTCCCATGCCAGCCGAGAAACACAGACCCTTCAGTGTGCCCTGGGTCCTCCTCTGGGTTTCCACCCGGTGGGACGTTGTTGGGAGAGCCCAGACTCCCTGTGGAGGAAACTCATTTCAGCCCCTTGTATCCGTGAACTCAATCTTTCGGTCATGAGCCAAATATCATGACCGTAGATGAGGGTAGGAACACAGATTGACCGGTAAATCGAAAGCGTCACTTTTTGACTCAGCTCTCTCTTCACCATGACAGAACGGTACAGCACCCGAATCACTGCCAATGCAGCACCAATCCATCTATCTATATCCCGCAGGACTTGGGGCAAGACCTCCTCCCCGACCCGGAGTGGCTCTATAACCAGTACAACACCAATATTTCAGGAAAGAAAAACCTAAATAAGGATCAAGGTTTAAATTAACCACAACATTCACACTAAAGTCAGGAAGTGTCTGATTAACCCAAAATAACAATGAGCTTATCTAGTTTTCCTGACATTTTCTTTGTCACATTTCACAGTAAAAGCCATGGTGTGCAGAGTGCTTCCAAAGCATCGAAGGGATTTCATTGTCAAAAGGTATCAGTCAAGAAAAGAGTACAAAAAACTTCCCAAAGGATTAGATGTAACATGGGACACAATGAAGACTGGCATCATCAAGAGAAACCAAGGCAAAAAACAGATTATTATCATCCAGAACGGGACGTCCTTCCAAAACTACTGAAAAAACAGGAAGAAAACTCTTCAGAAGGGATGCCAAGAGGCCTACAGCAACTTTAAAAAGGAGCTGGAGGGATTTCTGGAAACTGACAACAGTCTCTTATACTCTTAATATGCCTGGGAGTTGCCCCCTCCATGTTTTACAGTTGGTATGCAGGGTCCTTTTCTGTTAAATCTTCACTTTTTAATTCTGTAAGCATAAAGCTGACATGACTGGCCAAAAAGCTCTAGTTTTGTCTCATCAGCATAACAAATATCCTCCCAGGAACCCTGGATTTTTTCAACATGAAAATTTCTGCGTTCTGTGTTTTGTTGTCTATCCCACAAATTGTTATAGACCAAATTAGTGATGTACCTTTATCTTAAGAGTACAGCTTGAATGGTTTTGAATGGTTTCCTACCTTTTTCCACTATCTGCACTACCTGTCTGATCGACCTAAGGTTACAGTTCTTCTCAGAACATGGTCAAAGGAACATGAACCTGCTGGAGATGCCCTCATAGCCTTTACCTTTAACATGGATATCTATAATCTAAGCTTGTCAGAAAGCTCTGACCTTTGCTTTCTCTGCTCAATGTTCAACATAGTGCACACAGCCATACCAAACTACCCTGCAGCTTGTTGTGCCCTTCAAATAAGCTGATGAAAAGCTTGAAGGCATCTATGATACTAAATAAGGATAAATGCATAGTTTAAAACATCACTATAATGGAAAGAATAATAGTCTCTTAAGCGCTACCAAGACATCTGCCCATTTATCATCAAAAAATAATTTTTATTTATTCACTCTATGACATACTAAAGTCATGAAAGTATACATTGAGCAATTTCTTTGAACCAATTCACCTTTCAGTAGAAATAAAGCATAGTTTCACAGGATACAAACATGTTTGCCCACGTCTGTTCTTGAGGTAAAAAACCTTTAAATTTAACAACAGTGATCATTTGAGTTATTATACAACAGTTCTGCTTTTTCATATATGCTGTACAAATATCAAATAAATATGGATTGTTATGGTGATATGACATACTTTAAAAAAAATACAGCTGTATGAAGACTGAAGTACCTCATTTATGCAAATGGAAAATATCAAGTGCACACTATGGCTCTTTTTGTCACTGTTTGAATGACACAGTGAGGACCATTAACATGAAAGTGGCCTACGTCTGAATGACTGAATACAATCGCTTTACCAGATTGATGAAGCCATTAATGTTCATGTCTGAGCAGGACCTAATAGTCTTTCTCACAGCTGCACACATATACACTGGCTGCTTAGTAACGTCTAAACAACCCCCCCCAAAACGCAGTCCATTTATCTAATTAATTCTAGCTGTGACCACTGGCTAAGTATTACCCATTATATTTCAATTAAAAAAAAAGGAAATTTCTCTTCCAGGTTTCCCAATGACAGTCAGTAAACATCACATTTAGCCGTTCATTTTCGAAAAATATGCCTGAAAGAGCTAAATTTAAAAGTATTAGAGAGAAAAGGAGGACAGAGTTCAAGATGGACATTCAACCAAAAGACTGGGAAAGATGAGCTACAGGATCCATCCTAAAACATACTATTTCAAAGACAAAAAGCAAGATGATGGAAACAATACAGAAGTAGAGCAAACTAAGAGGTTTATCATTTTATAACAATCCGTAAGATAGAGTAAGTTCATTTGAGTGACTTTCAGCCTCATTTATCCATCAGCTGAACTATACTGAGTTAAAATAAAACAAAATAAAGAGGAAATTTATGTCCTCAGGAATATAAAAAGTGTTTGCTTCAGTTAAGTTTTTGGGTTATCAGTGTGCACTATATTGCAAACGCATATCTAGTGACACTCATATTGACACACAAGATTAATTGTCATGAGTGATACATTTTATTTCACATGCTGGTTCGTTATTTATGAACAACCAGGAAACACCTGCTGTTTGGCAAGCTGATAAATTGCCCTTAGTTACAGCTCTAAAACTAAGTAATTCAGCAAAGTGTTTATTCTTCATTGTAATTGGGAGACAGCTGTGTTATGATTTATGGCCTCCTTAAAAAATAATTTATTTGCCTGTTAGATCAACAATAATTGGAAAGTGATGACCAGTTTGAAGCTACAGACAGTATGATTCAAAATTTTATCTTTACAGTGGAACGTAACACCTAACAGATCATTTCAAATTCATGTGAAAGGAGCTCATCTACCACCAATACTGCAGAATATGTTGTAAAATAATATAAATTATGACTGGGTCTTACAGCATAAGGACCTTCATATTACTCTTCATCTGACATCCTGTCCGACCCTGTCTGAACGGCAAATATCAAAGATACACATTGTGGCATTTAAAAACCTCTCTTTGTGGAAGGTATATGAAAGCAAGCTCGTGTAATGTTTAATAAAACAGGACATATTAACATGTTATCTGGTGCTTAGAAAGTCTCAAATAAAGAGTAAGTACAGGCACAGAGATTTCCATGCAACACTGTGTTAATCCATACTTTGAAGTATTTAGCATCTTTATGACCATTTCATTACCTGGTATAAATTGTGGAAAACAGCTGGCCCAGTTTTCCCTACAGGTATTAGAGACAGAGGCATAACCATCATCTCAGAAGTGTGGGGTACAAATTTTTCTGAGGTCTATTGAGTGATTTATCATCCTTTCGCATTCAATCGCACCTCTCCTTAGTGTTAAAAACACACATAATCACTGACAGCCACAGTACAGCATCAGGGGACCAACTTTAGTTCTTTAAACTATATACTAACAAAATCTAAAGCTTTAGTTGTCAAACTCTGGTTGAGTTGACACAATTACCCACGAACATCTACAGGGTAAGTAGCCAGATCATTAAGAGCCAAATGGCAACACTGAACATATAATGTTCAGTAAAACACAAATCCTATAAGCAATTTATCACTTAGCACACAAAATGGAATGTAAGTGACAAGGTAACAGGGTAATAAGCCACATAACTTAATTTAATGCCATGAACATAGAAAGTGAAATAAATAAATATAAACTATTCATCTCCCTGTGCCACATATAATACAGGCAAAACTACTGAATTTTAATTCTGAAATATCTGTAAAAACCCTGTCCTGATACCTGCCTGATTTCTGCCTGCAACAGATATATCATCATCATCGTCCCTGCTGCTGGTTCCATGTCTCCTCCTTGATTTTGCTCTTTCTATTGAGGCAATAAAGATTTCTTGCGGAAAGCAATAGTGAGCACATCTTCCGCACAGAAATTAAAAAAGGACTGGGTTGTAATTTGGGTGACGCACCAATCAATAAACCAATAATCAAAAGCGGACAGGTTTCCCTCAGTTGGTTCAGATTGGTGGTTTCCAGACAAGCAAATGAAAAATCTGCTTTTTTCTTGTTTATTAGACCCAGCTAAACAAAAAATTCTCACTTTTTCATTGGTCAATGAAAACATCAATAACAGCATATTCTTTGAAGCACTTTATTTTGAGTTTAGCATAAATCAAAGTTATGGGACCATAGTCTTGTAATCCCTTTAAATTATGTTGGATTGAAAACTACTATCTCTATTAAGGAATCAGCAGCACATTTTCTATGGTTAGTGTTTCTTACATTTAATTGCTGAATTAAACAAATTTTAAAGGAGTTTGTCTAAGTTATTTTCCATAGAAAGAGAATTATGTTAAACCCAAAAGACAAAAATGGAAACCTAGATCTGCCAGTGAATGCCTTATTGGTGGCTCTTTATACAATATCGTTGTTGAATATTGGAACAACTATGCGGCTTATGACAACTACCTCATTTTCCTGGTTTCTCTACTTCCCTTTTTCAGTATGATGTTTACAAAATTCCCTACATTTTTTAAATTCCAAACACCTTCACTGACACTTGGTGTGGGTACCAGGGGCAGTGAGTAGTGGCCAAATGTTTCAATGACATGCGCCACATAAATATATGTCACTTCTGATCATTTTCAATGCACTATACAGCAGAAGTCCCACAAAGTTGCAACAAATCTTTCAAAACACTTGACTGGTCCAATTTACTGTTTATTTACAGGTATACTGTAGATTAGTTAGTGTGTAGAGATCACTGCCCCTTTGCGTAACTCAGTTTCAGATGAGTTTTATAAGATAGAAAAATAATTCTGGCTTTATACTTTAATACCAATAGTACTTTAATATTAATAGTGCTGACTCTAAGTGTTTCATTTTTATCAATGCAGAGTCCATGATAAACATGATAAATGTTTGGTGATCATCAAATGCACCAAGTCCAGTCATTAATGTGACTTTTATATGTCCAAGGAGGTAACTGCCCTTTTTTCATATGTGCATGGTTAAATAAAGCTGTTATGATTACCATAACTGTAACCAATATCTTAGGCCTATGCTATTACACACAGTCTTCACTATTTCATGGTCTATGAAATAAAAGGACTTCACTGTTGACTTTATGGAATAGTTAAACCTTTATGTAATGGCTCTTTAACAAATTTTACCTTTGGTACTATTATTTTCAAATTTTTTTGTTGAAAAGGTTACTTTATCCATAAGTGCTTCCTAATCCAGGAAAAAAAAAATCATAATAGAAAGGGGACCCACTACAGGTTAAGTTCTAAAACATGGAAAAACAAATTTTTATGTTTTTATGTTCAACTCACCATTGAGGAAAAGCTCCTCTTGCATTGCTTGCCTGGCAGCAGCAGAAAAACAGCGTTTCTTCAGCCACTCTGCATCAAACACACTCATGTGCTGGTCAGGCCACACAATGGAAACCTGAGGAAACATAACTGCATGCTGATTCTCCTCAAAACTTTCCCCAGCTTTAAACTCTTGACATTTTATTGTGGCAACACACTAACAAAGAAAGTGCTGCTTTTCTAACACATTTACAGTTTTGACATTTTGCCTGCTGTAAGTTTGTGGGGTTTTTTTTTTTACATATCAGAGCAAAATATCAATCTACTTCTTGAAATCACAAAAACAGCTTAATCCACAAATGGAGAAACATTAAGACAATCTTTTAATACGATGATTTACTTGGACCATTTTCAATTAAAATGCATTTGACGGCACCTGATGAAGTCAGAGTTTCAGTATTTTTAAATAACTAGAAGAAACATTGACCTTTTCAAAGAATTCAAGAAAAGTAAGGACATAAGAAACAAGAAGTGATTCAGGGGTTATTTTAGTCACTTTACATAACAAAGGCAACAACATCTGAGGAGGACTCTCCCGGATGGTTGGGACAGTCAAAATTGAATCTGCTTATAGCTGTGTCCCACTTTAGGAGTTGAATTCTGTGGAAGAAGCAGCTCAGAGGTGATTCTGTTGGAGGACCTAAGGTTCAGGCCGACCGTGCCAAAATTAGATCATCTCCCTTCCTGACCTCAGCACTTCATCATAAGGCAGCTGCACTCAGAGATCAGCCATTCTCAGCCTGGTAAAGGGTTTTTTCCCCAATACCTGAGCACAAAGTTGTGTGCATATAATTTAATACACATCGCTGTGAGAAATACAAAAGCAAACAGACAAGATAATCTACTTTATTTGTATATTTAGATATATTTCTCAAAAATATAAGAACACTTACACATACACCAGTTTTATAAAGCATTAAACATACGGTAATATAATGGATAATATTTAAACAAGCAATAAGCACGATTTATAATCTCCTTTGTGGATTAAAAAAACTAAATCTGAGTTAGCCACCGCACCGATTCACATTTTGAGAAAACATATTGCTGGTTCTGTATAATTTCAAAGCATTAGCCTAACTGATCATGAACTAAATTTAGAGGCAGAAAGTTTGGCCACTGAAAAACATCAACCAACGCCTCAGTTATATTCAATATCTCACAAATCTGCTTTATAGTGAGAAACTGAGCCAATATCAGTTCTAGTTGTTTGCTAAATTGCAGCCTGAACTGCTTGACCAAAAAACGTGCTGCCAGCAAAAAAATATCACACACATTAATATTTCGTCACACCTCCTTAAGCTTTGATTACGGCACACATTCGCTGTGGCGTTGTTTCAATAAGCATCTATAATAGCACAAGATTTACTCCAGTCAAGTGTTGCTTTAATTTTCACCAAGATCTTGCACTGATGATGAGAGTCTAACCACTGTGCAAAGTCTTCTTCAGCACACCCCAAAAGGCCCATCACTCTGGAACAAGGTAAATCTGAACTCATTACTACATGACTTTCTTCCATTGCTCCAAAGTCCAATCTTTATGCTTCCTTGCGATTTAAAGTCTTTCTCTTCGGTTAACCTCACTGATTAGAGGTTTTCCCAATCCCTTGATCTCCTTTTGCGTTTTGCATGTAGAAATGTTCTTACTTTTGCAATTAAACACAGCCCTCAGTTTTACTGTTGTTTTTCTTTGATTTGATTTCAAACTTTTAAGTGATCACCAATCACAATTATTCAAAAATTTTTTCCAACCACATTTCTTCCTCAAAGAAGATGGTTCCCCACTTCCCTTCCAGTTTTTCTTATTGCGTTGCAGAGTTCTTAACCCAAGTTTAGTAGTTTCTGGAATCTCTTTAGATGTGTTCTCAGCTTGATCCATGCCAATGATTTGCTCCTTGTTCTTGTGAGCATATCTCTTGGCGTGGTTGTTAAGAAATGAAAAGCCACCTGTTGCATCAGTTAGAGTTAAATAACTTGTTGCCAGCTGAAAGATAATGTTCCATGCAGTAATTATCCAATACGAGGCTCATACCTATTTGCTAAGTTAAATCCAGGTGGTGACTTTTCTTTTTGGCCAGGCAGTTTATGTTACACAAGCAGCCACTTTTTCATTTGCCATAAATAAATGTATGAATTACCATAGCTGCAGCAATAAAATGCCTTTACATTGGTTCACTTCCTTTGTTGACTTTGCTGGCTAAAAACTACAAACAAAACCAGTGTTGTTTGGTTCATTCAAATATCTGTGCTGCTAAGTGACCCAAGATCAACGCGATACAAGATCCCATTCACTCAATACTGGGTCGATGCCACACAATGTAAAGAGCTTAAAGGGGTCATGACAACAAATTTCATTTTTCTGTGGTTTTGGAGGTATAATATGATCTGTTGTGCACTAATGAGGCCATGTGAAGGTATCAAAAACCCTGCTCATAGGGGATCGGCTTTGTTTCTTTGCTGGAAAACTGACGAATCAGAGAATAGTTTATCTTTCTACATAATTCATATTCTCCAATTAGAGCACACCATCAAGCAAACAGCCTTCCCTTCTCTTCCCAGCTGATACACCGGCTAATTTAAGTGCTAAGTTGTGGAGCTTGTCTGGCTACTCCACTTGAGAACAGGATGGCTAATAAAAAGTGGAGCTGTTATGTCCGAAGGTGCTCAAAAATGATTGGAAGTTTCCACTTACTCCCGAAGGATGAGAGAATCAGAGAAGAGTGGCTGAAGTTCATTTATGGGGAAGTACCATGCAATTATAACCTCAATTTGAGACTATGTTGAGTGCATTTTACTAAAGAGTTTCCCAAATATGGTTGTACCCAATCAGAGTGAAGTGAACTAGGTAGAGCAACATATCATTACCGTACTCAACCCTTTTACTGAGGAGGAAAATCTGGCCTGCTAAAACAATCCTCTACAAAAGGTGACGTTTTTTAATGACATTTTTTGGAGAATTGACATATGCAACACTATAAACTACATCAAACAGTCTATACAGTGATGTCACCACCCCTTTAAAATTAAGTATAGAAAGTTTTTGTAACATAAATTGCTGGATAGACCAATTAACCCTAGAAAACAGATTAGATTATGGTAACAACCTACCTACCTTGCCGTCTTTGGTAACCTCCACAGTATCCATTCCTGTATGGATATCAAGATCAGCCAGCAGCAGCAAGCGGGCCTCAGCTGACTGCAGGGTGCAGAGTGGACACTGACAGTTGTCTCTCAGCCAGGTGAACGGGTACAAGCTCTGGCCTCCATCTTCCCATTCCACCACCATCAGCCTCTCCTCATCCAGAGCACGGACATGCTTCATTGAGTGACTTGCCACAGACAGAGGGGCAGAACCAAGAGTTTGAAGTCCGCGAATATGTATTGGAGTCATGCAGAAAGTTGGTGCAGCCGCCGGCAGCGCCATCCTATGACAAGCTCTCAGTGCCTTGCAGACCATTGGAGAGGTGCTCCTTTGGAAGACAGGACGGGCAAAACGTGCAAATGTACTCATCCACATTTTTGAATGTACTCCTCACGGAGCTTTATCGCCAATACTGAAAACAGAGCAGAAGAAGGAAATTCAGAGAATTATGTATGTCTACTTTTATGTTAAAAAAAAAAAAAAAACACACAGCAGACAAAACTTTAACTGATTAACTTGCTCTGCCCTTATGGGTTGTTAAGTATGCAATAGTGTTGAATTATGAAAATGGCACATGATTTTCAACATTTCTTTACAAAAACCTGAAAAATGTGGGTTAATTTATACACTCCCCACCCTTTACTCTGATGCCCCTAAATAAAACCCACTGCAACCATTTGACTCCAGATGTCTCCTAATTAAATAAGAGTCTACCTGTGCGTAAAGTTAGGATATAAAACAATATCGCAAGCTTTGAACTTATAACTGTTTAATGTGTCATCTGAAAATGGAAAGAGTATGGCACAATTTCAGATATAACATGATATGGTGGTCTATTTAAACTGACAGGCTGGGCAAGGACAGGATTAATCTGAGAGGCTGCCAAGAGGCTCAGGGTACTTTGGAAGAGCTGCCGAGATTCACAGCTCAGGTAGTAGAGTCTGCTGACAGGACAACTACAGCAATGGACCCCATTTATTTCAGGCCTTTATGTAATACTGAAAAGAAAAAAATGCCAATATTGAAAGAAACCCTTAAAGTCCAATTTAAAATGTGTCAAAAGCAAATATGAGGAAACGTGCCCTCTGCTCAGATGAAAAACAAAACTTTTTGGAATATATGCAAAATGTTACATACCATAGTAAAACTAGCACTACACCCTTTGTCAATCTAAACACACCAATCCAACTGTGGAGCGTCGTTGTGGCAATATCATCCTGTGGGAATGCTTTTCTTCTGCTGTGAATCATGTGTTCGAATGTCCAAATCAAAATCCAACCAAGTATCTGTGGCAAAACTTTAAAATTGATTTTCACAATCTCTGTTCAGTGTGACTGAGTTAGAGCTACTTTGGACAAAAGAATTGACAGAAATTTCAGTCTTTATAGGTGACGCTGGTAGACATAGCTACCCCAAAAGATTTGCAGCTGCATCTGAAAAAAGGTGGTTCCAGCACCATGAGGTGGATTAGCAGTTCTTACCAACAACTGATGGTGTCAACCTGGACATCTTAATGGGAAATATTCTCTCTGTCCCTGGATATTGAGCTGTTAGCATCTCATGACTGTCATGACACCATAATACAGCAACAGTGTTCAGTCAGAGGCTTCTTTGGATTTGTTGCAACATTAACTGCTACTGGAGATCCTTCCTGCCCACAGCATCACCATCCACAATGACTCTTTGAAGATACTCAGATGGCAGGAGTTATGAAATTTAATTTCCTTTTAAAATAAAGTATTTTTGAACTAAACTGAATTCTATAAAGTATAGATTCAGTTGGTATGATTACAAATGCATGCCACACTTTTCAGATTTTAAAATTTAAATATTTTGATATCATGTGTTATTACTCATAGTTAAGTGCTAGGATTTTTTGTCTATCATATAAAATCCCAATAAAATACATTAAAGTTTGTTGTTGTAACTTGTCAAAAAATATATTTTTAAAACATTTGTATTAAAACAATTACCATCCTCTATATACAGTAAGTGGTGTTCAAAATCAGTCTTCAATGGCTGGTATCCTGCATGTATTAGGTTATTTGCCTGGTTTACAACACTTAAATTAAATGATTGTTCATTACCAAGCTCCTAGGGGCAGGAGCTGGACAAGCCTGGTCCTCAGGACCTGTCCTGCATGTTTTTGGTGTTTTCCTGTGGCCACCCACCTGACTTGATAGTATGCTGTAGAGGTAACACAGTCATTTGAATCCTCTGTGCTGGAGGAGATATTTAAAACATGAAGGCCTCTGGGCCCTGGGAACCAGTGCTGAGAAACACTGCTCCATAGCAATTAATTTAATATCATCTCAAACAGGGTTATCCAAATCTAGTCTTCAAGAACCATTGTCCTGCATGTTTTAAATGTGTCCCAGCGCCATCATAACTGATTCAAATGACTGAAGAAATACTGAAGACCTTTTTTGACTCTGTGGTGCCATCAGCCATCCTCTGTGGTGTAGTATGCTGGAGCAGCAACTCATCTACAGCTGAGAGGAAGCAGTTAGATTAGCTGATCAGAAAGGCCAGCTCTGTACCAGGATGGCTCCTCGACCTAGTGCAGGTGGTGGGAGACAGAAGAACTCTGACTAAAATAACATCACTGTTGGACAATGTCTCCCACCCAGTGGATGAAGCTGTTGCTTAACTGGAGAGCTCATTTAGTGACAGACTGCTACGTCCTAGGTGCACAAAGGAGCGTTATCGTATCTCCTTCCTCCCAGCAGTTAAGACTCTATAACCATCACTGCTCCCTGCTGTTATCTCTCATTTCAAATAACATCAGTTATTTGCACATCACTGATTTTTGCAGTTTTTTTTCTTCTTGCAAATAGTCTTATTATGCACAAATACACAAGCATATTTTGTACATTTTTTTTTAAATTATCCTATTCAGTTGCACATTTATTTGAATTGGAGCGTGTTATTTTTTAATACTTACACAGTATTTTCTTATGCTGTAAATTTGCCTTTACTCTACAGCATGTTATTCTCAGTTCTATTTTTATATTTTTGTGTAAATCTAAATGCTTGGACTTGCCTGTCACTTTGCTGCTGGTACACCTAAATTTCCCTACTGAGGGACAATAAAGATTATTTCTATTCTATTCTGAATTAGCTCCTCAGCATGGCATCAAGATCTGCAGGTTCCTGCTGATTACATCCATTTGATTCAGGTGTGTTAAGCCAGGGATCTACATGAAACTGAAGGGAGTTTAGTTTAATGACAACAAAACAGTTCCTGGTCATAACTACATTAGTTATTAGGCTCCAAGAGGTTTGATAGAAGAAACCATTTTCAAAACATTAGGGATCAAATTATAGATAAATGAAGCTTAAAAACAAGGTTATATAGTTTTATTACCATTAAGATGTTTAATTGTAGCCCTCCAAATATTTGGTGTAATTTGCAACTATGTGGGTTTAAGAAAACACCTTAAGCAGCAGGTGACTCGGTGTTTGACAGCACACACACACACACACACACACACAGCTTATATCGTAAAGTTCACCTACATTTAAGTTGAAAGCAGCCTCACTACAAATCCCATATATAGCCCCCAGCTGCCGGCTTTAAAGAACGAGCTAACAACACAGCTGTTAGCATGAAGCAGGTTTTTTAAAGCTACAAGCTCTCGCTGCGGGCTTATTTTCCGACTCCCGCTTAGGGTTTATGAACTGAAGTGGCACTGAAAAAAAATTTAAAACACAAAAACTGACGCCAATAACAGAAGTTACCTGTATTTTGTAAATGCCGGCCGGTTGTTTGTCTTTAGCAGCGCAGCAGCTGTTAGCGTGAGAGGGGAAGTAGGTGAAAGGTCGGCCGTGCGTGTAGGCACAGGGACAACACGATCGCTGCATGAGTGTAAACATTGCTCCATTTTCCATTCTCAGACACATCCAGCTGATAAACCAATCACGGATCTGCCTTCACACTGACACTATATATCAAACAATATTAATTTCACCACACAAGCTAGCTTGAAAGAATCAAAGTAAGGTTTTAATGAGTCAAATACAGCATCCTAATGAGCATATGCTTGCAATCTTCTCTATAATTAATTAACTGGGCTTAGCTATAGGCTATAGAGTGGTTCTGTCTCTGACTCTTGATTTATCAGAAATGTTTAAACAAAAGCTACAAAAAATTATTATGTAACCAGTTGTACCTGTTGGTGCTCCACTCATCTGCTGATTGACAGGCCAGGTAAAGTCATGGGTTTGGCATGATGAGAAATCCATCCATTGTCGATACATTCTTATCCTTGCAGGGTTGTGGGGAGCTAGTGCCTATCTCCAGCAGTCACTGGGAAAGAGGCAGGGTATACCTGGGAAAGGTCAAAAGTCCATCCAAGCGACTGCTGCAATAAAGAGACACAGGACAAACAGCCATGCACTCAAACACACACACCTTAGGACCACTTGGAGAAAGCAATTAACCTAAAGGTCATGTTTTTGGACTGCAGGAGGAAGCTGGAGTACCTAGAGAGAACCAACTCATGCACAGGAAAAACATGCAAACTCCATGCTGAAAGACACCAGGCTGAGATCTGAACCCAAGACCTTCTTGCTGCAAGGCAATATTGCTCCCAACTGCACCACCATGCATCCCACAAGCAGAGATGTTTTCCAGAATTGAGTTTTTAAACAGGTGAAATAATTCATGACAGAATGAACTGATGAAGTCTGTACATTAAGAAGTTAGTTTGCTCTAGTGCATTATATTTATTGAAAACCAATCATTCAAACAAAAGGTCTTGTAATGGAAATTCAACTGAAAGAATTCAAGCGATGGGATTAATAGGTACTTTTTAATAGTTAGTGGATACTTTCACATGAGGGAATAAAAGGAAATGAGCTGGTAGACAAATATGCAAAACAAGCTTAAATTGCAGTCAAATTGATATAATGATACCATTCAGTAAAGAAGAAATTAAACCAGTAATTATACAAAAGGTCAGGAGAAGATGGGAGATACAGTGGGGGAAAGAAGAAAGAACTGGTAGGTTGCTTTTGAACTTTCAAAGAAAGGTTAGCATAATGAGGAAAACAGGAGGAAATAACTACATCCAGATTACAAGAAAAATGCAATTGTTACCTCCCCCCCCAAATAAAAAAGACAGTGGAACATGTTTTACTGTCCTGCACCAAATACGCTGTTGAGAGAAGGGAACTGGTACATAGTTTACAAGACAACAAACTGCAACTGAGCTGCATGGTTGCACAGTCGGTAGCACTGCTGCCTTGCAGCAAGAAGGAACGTTCTGCCTATGCATGTGTAGGTAATACAGCTTCCCCACACAGTCCAAGAACATGAGTGTTATGTTAATTGGTCTCTAGGTGTGTATCTCTGTGTTGCCCTGAGATGGACTGGCAACCTGTCCAGGGTCTACCCCACCTCTTGCCCGATGACCACTGGTGTCCCTGGCCATAGGTGCCAGTGCTACATTTATATGTCAATAAATGTGTATATATTGTCAACTTGACAGAGTGACTTTATGTTTTGTGATGAACGTGCTATACAACACATATGGTTTTGGTTACAGAACAATGCGTCCAGGAAGCCAAGAACTTGAAAAAACAAGTAAATAAATTTTGCATAAAATGACAAAGAAGTGTAACATAACCTATATTATTTGTAAAAATAACATATTAAATAATAAAATTAATAAAACATGAGGCTGCCATTATGAACTGGAATGAAATAATCAACAAACAGAAGCTGCAGTGTCTTGCTAAAGTATTCAAATCCCGTTTACTCTGAGATCCCTTTAAAAGTTAAGAGCAATCTTTCCAAAGATGCCCAGCTGACTGGCTCTCAAATGTGGGTACTTGAAGGCATTGTACTTTTTGTACAATGTTAAAAAGTAGGATCCATGCAAAAACATTGAAGGTTGTTCAGTTTTATTATTCAGAAATGAAAATGTAAAAATGGATTTTTCCCTATATCAAGATGGTTTGACCCATCCCCATTCATGCCACAGGACAGATTTTTGGGTGTGTGAAAAGGAAGACCTTGACCTGAAAGAGAAAGCTGTGGAGCAATTTCTTCCATTTGCCTTCAGATATTTATTTTAGACCTCTGTCTCTGCAATGGCTGTGGTCAAAACAAAACAAAGAAACAGACCAAACCTGGAGAAGAGCCTGACTACAGCACTTGCCTCACTGCCACCAAGGAGGACAAAAATCCTCAGTGAAGTACAAACACAAGTTTCTGAATAAAATGAAAGGGCAAAAAGACTCAGTTAAACAATATCATTTAAATGCAGTTTAACTGAGTTTTGACAGTTTGCCAGTTTACTTTCATATCATATCAAACAAGATTATTTTAAGCAAAAATGTTCCTTAACATTAAGTGCTATGGTTTTACAAAGAAATATATTTTGATGTATGAAAATAACAATGGTTTCAGTTTAAGAATAACAAAAAATGGCCTTCTGGTTGATTGTTTATTGCTACAAAGTTGAATAAATTAGTAACGGATGGCACAGTACTGGATTTTGCATATTTTCCCCCCAATCAAATATTTTGTTCCATGGGTAGCAGCTGAAAAAAAAAATTGTATAGAAAAAAGTCTGTTTGATAAAGAACATCAGTGAACAAACTACATCATGAAGACAAAGGAACACAGCTGACAGGTTGGGGATAAAGTTGTGGCTCAGGTGGGAGAATCTGTTGACAAGACAATTATTAGTTGTGCACTTCACCAGCCTGACTTTTATGGAAGATGGACAAGAAGACCCAAAACTTGTTGGCTTACATGCAAAACACTTTGGGTAACAGAAAACTGGGCTGAAGATTCAAATTCCCCAGGATAACAACCTTAAACATGCAGCAAGAGCTGCAATGGAATGCTTAATTGTAGATCAAAGCATACTTATATGTAACAAAGGCTGAGTCAAAGTCCAGAACTAAATCCTTCTAAGAATGTGTAGCAAGATTTCAAAATTTGTGTTTACTGTTGGGCTCCATCCAGTGAGTTGCAGCTGTAATTACAGCGAAAGGTGGTTCTACACATTATTGACTGGGGGTGGGGGGAGGGTACAAAGCACACCACACTATTCAGAAATTGATTATTTGTAGTCAGGGATGAATTGTAAAAAACTGGCTTCATCTAATAAAATGTAAATATTGGGAATATAAGCATAATCCAATATTCTTCCCTATTTCCAATCAAATTGTTTCGATCTGAACCCTAACCCTAACTGAACCAATTACAGTGCAAAACACTTGTGAAAATGCCGGTTTTGAAAATGTTCTCAAACTGAAGTTGTTGCGCTAGGGACTGCTTGAAGGTAAACATTATGCGCATTAATTCAGAAACAGTTGTGTGCAAAGTTTTACAGACATAAACATATTGTTCAGGTCACATTTATATATTTACATGTATTTACATATTTTGCCCCTTTTTTGACACATTAATTTAGTTGTTTAGGTCATGTTGATTATGATTTTCCATCACTGGATAATCAGAAAACCTGAGAGCCTGTCTTTCATTCTGGCTTGCAGAATGAATCTTGTAAGATTTTCCTTCAATATGATCTCTGCACTAGTCACCCTGTTTGTCCAATGTAATGCAAATTTGACAGGATGAGACTTTTTGCAGCTGCTGAGTCACTTCTTTAACCTCTGTTTTGCTGCTCCAACATGTATATACCAAAATAATTACACCCAAATGGATTTTTTTAATTAACGCACTTGCAATACATCTAATTTACATTTGTATGCTGGTGGTGTTAATAAGTTGTTAATTATACAACTCAAATGTTAAAAATCATAAGCATGGAGATTAAATAAGGGCTTTTAAGTGTTCAGTCTTACCTTTTTTCACTTTAATTATTTTCTTCTGTTCTGGAGGTGCAGGGAGGAGGATCTGTTCCAATGAATGCAGTACGATTGTTTGTCTAAATGGGACATGCTCACATATGAGATCCTATTTTTAAAAGCATCATTTTGCAATAATTAACCCAAGATAACAGACAGTTCCCAGACTCATAACAGACCAGCGATAAGTTTCAAAGGGTGAGTAATGGTTACAACTCATTCACCTTTACAGCAAGTAGGTTTGTTGTGTAATAGGCTTAGAGTCATTGGGATGAAGTGTAACTGCTGCCAGAGGCACTGACATTACACACTGCCACAAGAATCTGCAAAAATTAGGCAATTAATGAAGTTTGAACTGTGAAACAGCTGCAAAATATTTGTACTTACAGTACATTTAGTGGGACAGTTATAAACATCTCTGCATGGAAGAACGCACTTGCATTAAGGATTTTTAGGGCCTTCCTGTGAAGTTTATTTAAAATAACACGAAGCCTTCACTGAAATAATTTGTCTGATTAAAACAAATACAGACCTATCGTAATAAATGGTAAAGTTATGAGTTATGTAGCATTAGAATCAATATTGAATACAAATTTAGGCAACATCTCCACTTTGGAATAAAGCTAATTATTTCATGGCACTACTTATACTTTCAAAGCTACCTGTTAGATATATGGCTTTTCCACTACATGGTACCCGCTGTCTATTTAAACTTTAATAAGAAAACTCATGTCTTCCCCATCCTGCAGAGTCATAAAAATTAGGTTAAAGGTTCCTCGGCTGTATGTTACATGCTTTGTGTAATCGGTCGGTACACAGTCTTTGTGAGCAGAACTGCACTGTCATATAATTTACAACCCTTGGCATTTAACATTATGTAGTTATGACATTTTAATTCCTCCGACTCATAGTGTCAGCGTTTATGTAACATTATCTGTGACCTTCAAAGACTAAACCGTGGTTAAAACAAACAAAGTAGATTGTAGCTCACTGGATGAGAACAAACGGGCTGCTTGTAGGGGTGACCGCAGCACCTAAAACCCCCACCCTTACATCTTCGTTCCCCATAAATACCAGTAAGCAGCTTCTTTCTTCAAAGCACGTGTAATTAGGAGGCCAGTGCCTGAGAATATAATTCTTAGAAGACCTCAAAAGCTTGTCATGCAAACATTCTAGGAACTTTGTCATTTTCAACGGCAATATTTTATATACTATAAATTATTTGAGTGTCAGTGCTGCATCGCAGGGTCCCCTATGCACCACAGAACCTCACTGGCGCGGCTTTATGAAAATATTGTGCATCATAGTGACATTACAAACTACTGGATAAAAACAAGAATGCTGGGACAAATGCTTTGATTTATGTTGCAACCCAAGGGTCTTTTCAACTTAATTACTTTATTTTAAGTCACAATACAGTTGATTAAGTATGTTGTCATACAGATCACTCTTTAAACTCAAAATGACATGAGTGCTGCCTGCAGTCTTGTCTGTCAAAGTATTACACCTAAAACATAAACACAGATATGTGTGTTCCTTGAGTTGAAAAACTATTCATAAACACAAATACAGATTAAGGTATTCTGTTATAAAGGTACTCACAGTATTTACTTTTAATAATAACCTGTAAATTTTTACAAGACTACACTCCTTGTACAAAACAGCACAGCAAGGGGCTTCCATTTTAAAACATAAGTCACAATGTTTAGCACTTACACAGTAAAAATTGTGCAACATTTGCAAGCCAATAAAACAAAGCCAGAGAAAATTACAACTGTAGCTTTGGTGCACATGTAAACATTCTTTGATTTTCTTTGAAAAACATTCCTCATGAGGGTCAGAAAGATGCAACTATGGCTCCTTATTGTAGGACTTTTCACCCTGACTATAACCAGCTTTCACTGCTAAATATAGAGTATTCAAAGGCAAAACCAAAGCAAGCAGAAGGCATTCAGGACACTAGCATAGACTCTAACATATAAACTGGGCAATGTTATAAGATTTTATTTCTATCTCTAAATAAATCTGTAAAACATATTAAAAACTTACTTTACTCTCATGTTTAGAAAGCCAAAGCCTCTAGCTCTAATTCTGCTCATCCATCCATCCATCCATCCATCCATTCATCCATCCATACTCAAGCAAACTAATTGCCAGTATGACAATATTTGACACCTGGGGAATACGGATGGGAAAGCTACCCGTGTCTCGTTTAGTTTTTATTTGTGTGTGTGTGTGTGTGTGTGTGTGTGTGTGCAAATCCTTAGCTAGTTTCACATTAGCTAATTAAAAATTAACACTGTCTCATATAGGGACATAGTTTGTTTGCTTTGTCAGATTATTATTGTTTTTTTTATTTGCTAGGTATTTAGGCTGTCTGGTCAGCATTTCTGGTAATTTGATGCGTGAAGATTTTCCATGTGGCAGTTTTTTTTTACCTCCAAGAAATTGCCAATAGGTAATTTACATGTACTATAAAAAAATAAAATAAAATAAAATAAACAAACAAAAAAACATGATGGTCCTTGACAGCTCATAAAAACTTAAAATAACCAATTAATTGTTGATGGTGGTTACAGACCAGTTTAGTAAAGTGAAAAAAAAAAAATCTATAATCTTTATCAAGAAATTGTGATAGTTTACAAATTGCATGGCCAGATTTTTTTTTTCCTTTCTAAGACTCTATGTCATTACTGTAAGAAAAGTTACTATATATAATGACTTTTCTTACAGGAACAAAATTGCACCTGTTACATCACCAAAAATGGACCTGGCATGGTTAGCACAGTTGGCCCAACACTGTAAGGGGCCCTGAGCAGAAATTGTTTTGTGGTGCCACTGCTGGTTAAGTCTATCACCCACCAACCACCACAGTACCAAGAAAGAATTATTTTCAATTTGCTATGCCTAAATCATTGGAGAAAATTTAAATATAGGCTAATTTTTTACAGATGTCCTACAAATTTGAAGAGTTGATACAGAGATACTGAATGCTCTATAGACCTTGCAGGTCTTTCAGCCCGAAGCACAGGCTCTGATGTTTAATATAATGTTTTGACACTTTTTTCAAAAGTATTATGACAATTCTATAAATGGTGCCAGGCTTATCAGAAACTTTCTCAAAATGAGAAAAAAAAAACAAAAAACAAAAAAAAAAAACAACAAATTTTACTTGGATGAGGCCTAAACCTCTTGATGATCAATCTACTGAAATTTTCATGCATTAAAATAAAAAACAAAAACAAAAAAAAAAAAAAAAAAAAAACAAAACAAAACAAAAAAAAAAACATTCATTAAGTGTGGTTAGGGCACCAAAAGTGGCCCCACACTCTCCTAAATCCGGCCCTGGTCGCACTCCACCATTAAAAATAATATTTAAAAGTGATGTAATAGGATGTTTGAAGGGAATATGTTCCAATTAGAATTTGAGGTACTCGTTCTTCAGTCTGCTCAGTCTCGTTCCGTGGCTGCGGATGATCAGAGACAGCAGCTCGTGTTTGTCTTTCAGGCCCAGGGAGATGTCCAGGGTCCCCTTCAGGGTGTCCCGTGTGTGCACGATCATGGTGAGGAAGTCATCACTGAGCCGGTGCTCCTCCTTCAGCTCGCTTTCCTGGCTCTGCTTGAACTTCACTTCCAACTCCAGCAGAGATTTCTCCGAGTTTGTGAACGCCTCGCCGATCTGGGCCGTCTCCCTGCGCAGATACATCCCGTAGCTGTCCTCTCCGTCCAGGTCGTAGGAGATGCTCTTTCCGATCCCCTCCAGCACCCGCGCCGAGTCCTCGATCTGCCGCTTGATGAGGGTGAAGTCGTCCCTTATGACAGAGTCCTGGTCCTCGTCCAGGCTACACTTTCGCTCGTCCGTCATCTTAAAAAGCATCTGGCACTTCTCCGGGTCGTCGTTGTCCTCATATTCGCCGTCCGGCACAAAATAATGATGAAAAGTGCCATTAGACATCTCCGGATGTAATGGTCCCCGGTAAAAAGCTCCGCACGCTGGTTGTACCAACATCCAGGCGCTTAAGAGCAAGTGAACAAAAACCATGATCCAAACTTGCTGCAGGGTGTAATAAAAACTGGGTTTAAATACTTGCTAAAATGCACTTTTAAGGTCTATTTCATTTCAGCGCACACAAACACTGCAAACAGGTTACAGACTTCGAAGTTAGTTGAAGGTTGGCTGTAGTTTTAACGTCCGCCTCTCCAAACAGACCAAAAAAGTGGCGTGAAATTGTTTCACGGCTTCTCTTTCTCGTCCTTTAACCCAGCTGGACAGCTTGCATCACCGTTGGCTAGCAAGAGAGCGGTGACTAAAAAAGTTTGCCTCGGCGTGGCTGTAGTCCCGACTCTGCCTGGTGCCTCAAACGCAACATCTGGACTTCTCAAGTGCCGCGCTTCAGTTTTTGACTAATAATACCTCTGTGCTACTCTCAAATTACAGCCCCTCCGTCATTTTCAAAGGGCTGCATTCAGTCTGGCCCAGACTGCCACCGGGGCCGCTGTAAAAAGCCTCTCTCAAACCAGAACCAAGACCAAGTTTGTGTTAATTCGCACAACCGTGGCAAGTTGGCCTATATGGTTCAGGTTTATTACGCTCCTGAGAAATATACAAGTGACCACATATAAACCTGAAATAACCCTTTTATAAACCAGACCTGTAATTATAGTCTTGGGGCACAGTTTTTAAATTGTTACACTTTTTAATAGCAAATGACATTTGACTGAAATATTGTACGTTTGCTGTATAGTAAACCTTAAATTAGATTAAAATAAAACAAATAAATCCCAATAGCCACAATATTGTCTGTATAAATTACAGGAGTGATTTATATTGCTAAATAACAGCACATTGGATAACATTTTAAAGCAAATATTAGCACAGTTCATGAAATAAATGTGACCTGCAAAAGTATTCACACCCCTTGATCTTTTTCACATATTGCACAAGTACATTATTGGGATTTTACATGACTTTTTCATCCCACTTCTAATACCCTTAAATACAACCCACTGCCTCCATAATTGGTAACTCCACTTGTGTGTAATTAATCTAAAAATAAATACAGCATTTCTACTTGAAACAATAGTAAACAGACGGCATCATGAAGACCAACAAACTGACCACAGAGGTCACTGATAAAGTTGTGTAGAAATTTAGAGCAGGGTTAGGTTACAAAACAACATAACAAGGTTCGAACATCTCAAGGAGCACTGTTCAGTCCATCATCTTAGAAATGGAAGGAGTTTGGTTCATCTGTAAAGATATCAAGGAATCAGTTTCCACCCAGAATGACCGACCGGGGAAGGAGTGCATGCTTTTGTCAGGTCTGACCAAAATTAAAGTTTTTGACCACATGAGCAATATGTTTGGTGCAAAGCATCACCTCGAACATGTCTTACTCATTGTGTCACATGGTGGTGGCAGCATCATGCTGTGGAGATGGTTTCCTTCACCAGGGATAGAGAAGCTGGAAGCAGAGTAGGTGGAAAGCTGGGTGGATCTAAACTTTAGGCAATCTTGGAAGAAAACTTGTTAGAAGCTGCAAAAGACTTGAGAGTGGGGTGGAGGTTCACCTTTTTTTTCCCCAAACAATGGCTCCAATCATGCAGCCAGAGCAACAATGGAATGATTTAGATCAGATATTCGGGTGTTCGAATAGCCTTGTCAAAGTCCAGACTTGTTCACAGATGCTCTCCATCCAATCTGACTGAGTCTGAGCTATTGTACAAAGAATGGGTGGGAGTTTCAGTCTTTACATGTGAAAAGAGACAAAAATTTGCAGCTGCAACTCCAAAAGATGGTTCTACAAAGCATTACCTCAGAGGGGCTGAATACATCCACCCTTGTAAAGAGTATAAGTAGAGCTGATGCCCACCGTATTTTTTGTTGTGGGTAGAACTCATTAGTTGGTAATCTAGAAAAAAGACATTTTATTGTGGAGTGGCATTATAGTGTGTACTTGAATGAAATCCTTAATGACTTGTTTTTGTTGAAGTTCATCAAGTATTATAATGCCAATGTGTAAAACGGCTCAGCACCCAGAAGGAATTATCTAATTTGAGTGTAATTTGGTGCACAGGCAGATCAAGGATGGATATGTAAATGATGCAGTTTACAAGAAGCTGCAACACAGACACATAAGTGGTGGCATCATAAGTCGTGGCTTCACAAGTGGAGCGATACAGCACTATCAGGCCGATGCCAAAGCATCCGACAGTATGTCAAAATGATCAGTGGAGGTCATTAGAGGCAAAGGATGCATCAGGAATGGATCAGACATAAAGACCTTTTAAAGGTGGTGAAATAGCCTTTTGTTTAGAATGAGACAAAATTTTGTCACTGTACTTCTCTCTCTCGATGTTTCATGTTTATTAGCATTAAAATGGAAAAAATATTGGGATGGAGGAAACTTAAGATTTAAATACCCCATATTTTAAATTAGAAGTGCAATATGAAGTGCGAAAATATGAAAGAGTTATGTAGAAATTTTACTTAATTTATGAAAAAAATATTTTTGTTTACCTTTAGTATTTGGAAGATATTGGTGCAGAAGTTCAAATATGACTCTGTTTTTATCAACATTATAATGTATGTTTGGTCATTTAAAGTTCAGAAGAAATGTTAGTTGTTCCTCTTTGTGCGGATCACATATTTTTAAAAAAGTCTTCATGAGCTTTGAAAAACAGTCCTGTTTTCTTCTCAGTGATGATGCATTTTCTTGAAAATCCAAGAGGATTGCTCAGATATTTATTTATCTTAAGAAAGAATATTTTCCTCTGTCCTAAAAGGGAACACAGAATGCCCCAGTTTATCACAAACATTTAAACTCATATGGATAACTGGAAGGGTATTAAATTTTGACATCTAAAGATAAACTAGTAACAAAAGCTCTCTCACAAATGTGGTATGCCTAGAGTAAAACATTTGTTTCTGTGAAAATGTGGGACAGCTGTGGCTCAGAAGAGCTGTCCAGAAATTTCAAGGTTTAATGCTCAATTCTTGATTACACGATTTGGTGATTTGATCTCAAGAACAGCTGTTGAAATTAGAATTTTTTTAATGTTTATTATTTAGTGAAATGCCATCAGATACTGTTGGAAAGGGTTTCGTATGAGGTCTGTGTAATTTGTTAACAATGTAATAGGAAGGCAAGTTTAGTTCAAAAGAAGTAAAAATACACAACTCAGTGAGTGATGTAAACTACAAATGTATACAGGTTAGACCTATAATATATTTAAATATTTACTTCTCTATGCCCAAAGCTACTAATTTGGGTGCAACAGAAATACAATGAGAAATGTTTTTGTATTTAAACATTCTGCTAGAAAAGTTAAAGGCTGAAATAAAAAACAATCTAATGACAGGGTTGACCTTCTCCAGTTAGCTACTGTAGAAGGATACCCCAAGGAAAGAACTATTTAGATTTTTAACATGATCATAGAGTTCATGAGCCAACATGCTAAGAGTGATCTAATGTGTTAAACCCACAGTGTCACAGACTGTGTGCATATCTTTCCTGAGGAAACAGCAGACATCATTAAATCGCCTGCCCCTGCTGAGGAGAACTGCTCTCATTCTTTCCACAGCAGGGGTGATTATTCAGAGTTTTGACATGCAGGAATTAGACTTGAGAAGAATGAGTTTCACATGGTAAGCATATGGTTATAATGTTTGGAAATACCTAATTCTATCCCTTTCCCATAAATGGTATTTCTGTTTGAAGTTTAAACAAGAAGCAATGATTTCAAAACAAGTTAAATCACAATTTCATCAACTTATCCCTTTTTGTTAATGGGGCATTAACAGAATGGAGATGTTGTAGTGAACTTCAAAAACTTCTGGTGGAAAACCTTTTAACCTGTCAGATTGACAAGTAACCTGAGAACATGAAAATGCTGATGCCATTTAATATTTTCCAGAATATTTGTGGCTGCCTGGCTTTGCTAGAATCACAAGCGCTGCAATATCAGATGCAGTAACAGCATGCATTTCCTTATTTTATTATAATAAAAAGATCAGTGTGATATAAATATCATGATTTTCTAATACAGGATTTCAACAAAAATCAGATTTTTTTTTTTTAAAAGAAGCACACCAAAATATCTAGTGTCTCTGCGTAGTGAAAATCACCACATCAGAGGGTTCTCCAATGGTAAGGCAGTGGACTGTCAGAGTAGCTGTAAACAAGGAGGGCTGACACAAAGATCCTGGTGTCAGGGTGATTTGTTGGCTTTTGTGAACACTACGCTTGATAATAGGCTTTTAATACATTCCTGTCTAGATTCTGAAACATTTTCATTCAGCCAAATGACATTTTTACTTGATGACCAATGCAGCTTTTTTTCTTTTTTAAACGTGTCCTGTCCGGCAGTATGGACCCCAGAATTGTCTGGATGTCAAGGTAAGGCCCAACAGATTTCGAATAGAATAGAAGGATAGAAATATCCTTTATTGTCCCACAATGGGGACATTTCTGTGCAACAGCAGCAAAGTGGCAGTGAAAGGCAATAACAGAAAACAGACTCACACAAAGAATTTAAAGTATATATAAAACAGAATAAAGAATAAAAAATACTGTACAGTAAGGCAACATTTCAACATAAATACTGTGTAGTTGTAAAAAATACTCCAGTCCAGATGAATGTGCAACTGAGTTGGTTAATTAAAGATGTACAAGATGTGTAAGTATCTGGGCATTAAAAACACACACTATTTACCGTTAGTGACATTAGAAAAACGGTAAAGTTGTACAGATAATAGCATGGAGATAAACACTTATTGATTTGGTTGGGAGCAATGATGGTGATAGAGTCTAACAGCTGCTGGGAGGAAGGATCTCCTATAACGCTTCTTAGTGATTTCACAACTGGAGCATTATGGCTTTCGCCATTATGTTCCACACACACACACACACACACACACACACACACACACACACACACACACACACACACACATATATATATATATATATAAACTTTATTAGAAATTGCTTTGGGTTTATTTTAAATGCAATGGACACAAAGGTCCAAAGAGAAAGAAGGAGCTAGAAGAAGAGGAGAGAAAGAAGCAAAGAGAAAACACAAGTCATCAACTCCAAAGTCTGCCTCTAGACTTCCGGAAAGAGAAAAAAACAAAACCGAGAATCCACAACAACAAACAACATATGCATATATAATAATAATTATAACTTTAATGGAAAGTACACGGTACAAGGTAATACAAGATGTATTTAGTGGCAATCGCAACCCATTGCAGCTTTGACAGAGTAAGCCATGGTACTGCAAGGTGCAGATCTTATCTGGTTTATATGTTTGAGCCACAATATGACCCAGGTGATCCATGAGCCATGCATAATGGATGCTACTGAGAAGCTGTGGAGGAGTGATGATGACGGTGATCGTCTTCACAACTTAAACCAGTATAAATCTTTTTATGTTTTCCATTTGATTGATTTCTTCACTTGTTTGCCACTTGTAAGCATAAACTTATGCTGCTCTAGCTTCTATTGTGCCACTGGAACACTAACCATACAAACTGACTGCTGTATACATTAAACGCTCTACAGTGTACATTTTTGTGATTCATGCAGATCTGAATTGGGTGCTACATTTGCTACAGTGCACCTCGCTTTTCATGTAACAATTAATAACATACCTGGGATCATGTTCCATGTGCAGCCATGTTAGAGTTAGCTGGTTGGACTGAACCACCATTAGTATTTCTGCATGCCGATCATTCTTGGCAGTCTTAGCAGATGATGCGGTTGTTTGCAGCTCTCTGCATGAGTAGTTGTAGTTAGTACTTCAAAATAAAATCTGTCAATTACAGCTTGCCTTGGTCTTCTTCATGAGGTGCTTTTGTGCGTTTGTTTTTCTTACTGCTTAGATATCCACAAAACAAGTAGGGTTCAGAAAATATGGTTCAGGGGTTCTTTGTAGCTGCACAGAATACAAGTAAAACCTACAAATGTGAAATAAAATTGCATTTAAAAGCCCCAATAGCTGTATCTTGTGTGTGTTTTTGTTGTTTGGCTATACTCCATTTTGTAGATGCACAGCAACTATGATATCTCTGAATCTTGTGCATGGAAAGCTGAAGTAGGTTTGTTGTGAGAGTGAATTTCATCCAGTTAAATTGCAATTTGAATAAATTAAGCAAAGTGAATAATAAAAAAATGCCTGTGCCATTTTGTTTTTTCAATTAGTGTAATGGGGTATAAGTAAATGTTTCTCTGAAACCATTAAAACAACCTAAGAATCATCTGAGAATCATTTTCTTATTACTTAAATTGGAATCTTTGCACATTTAAGAGCCCATTTTTATCATAACAGGTTTATGAAAAAAAGGGCTGTCATATATATTTAAAATATATACTGATTGTTTTATCAAGTTGAAAGGCCAAAAATATTAATTTAAATTTTCATCAGTATTTAAAAAAAAAAAAAATTGGATTTTTTTGTGAGCCAAATCATTCTGTATGCATCCATAACGCTTATTCAACAGACAAAAACTCACTTATTGTTGTCATTATATCAACCTTCCAGACCACTCAGGTCTTCTGGTTTAGTCTACTCTGCATCCCCAGAACCAGAACCAAACATGGAGAAGCAGCTTTCAGTTTTTATGCACAAATCTGGAACAAACTCCCAGAAAACTGCAAAACAGCTGAAACACATTAAATCAAGGCTAACAACCCACCTGTTTAGAGCTGCCTTTGATTAGTAGTAAGTGGAAAACTGATCAATATTTTCAAATTCTATTTGCTTGATGATCTTTATGATTTTGAGGCACTGATACTTGCTCGATTATTTTGATGTATACTTGATTGATGTTTTTTATGATGTAAAGTACTTTGAACTGCCTTGCTGCTGAAATGTGCCATACAAATAAATTTGATTTAACTAGACTTGACTTCTTCTTTGTTTAGAATTCATGTTGCAGTTTTAATTAAATTGGGCCTTTCGAAGAGTGGTCAATTTCTTTAACAAAAGTCTACAATTTTGTAAGAGTGTGATTGATTATACAAGAATAACAAAACATTTCTTTTTGCTGCAACTAGTCTACTCATTTTCCAAAAGATTTGTTCAAAGAGAAGACAATGAAACCACTAGCAAATCCATATCTAGCTGTTCAAAGACAAATTAAATCTAAAATATGTTTTTTTCTAAAAAACAATTTCACATGTTCACCACTTCTTTTATACTCCTATTGTACTATTTCCAGTAATAAAGCATTGAGAACAAACGATAACAAGTATTCTCTATTCTTTTAAATTGCCACTCAGATTATGAAAGCAGGGTTAAAATTGGCAAATGGAACATGAATGACTATGTTACATAAGCCTTACATAAACCACTGTCTGGAATGTGTGTCTGTATGATTGACGATGTGCAGAAGTTCCACATTTCTCATTCCTCTTTCTGTCAGTATCCGACTTCAATAACATGAAAAACTAAAACAACACTGCCTGACATGATTCGATCACTTGGGTTTTGTCTCAGTATCACTGCAGCTCAGTGGTTTCTGTAGATTTCTAATTATGGGTTTAATCTAAAGTTCTGACAGCTTCTGGCAGGGCTCCTCCTGATGTGCCTTTTCAGGTTGCTTGCAGATGGAGGCAGCCAGAGTGTGCTGTACTTTAACAATTTAAACGAACTTGAAGCATCATTTCTCGGTTTGACTTGTTTTTTATGAGATTGCGTTAACAGCATTTTCGTATTGCACCACTTTTTACACACAAAATAGCTCAGTGAAAATATGCCTGTTTGGAGAGAAATAATGACTTGGTCATTAATTCTCTACTTTTCTTAAAAATCTGCATGCCTTTTGCCAAGAAATGAGAATAATGTCAAGCTCAAAGGGGCTTGAAGAGGCCTAACAAGCGCCTGTCTCTGACATTATGCTGCAGAAGAAATTTAATATGGTGTCAGACTAAAAAAAGGAATATGAAAAATGAAGTCACAGCATGGCTTTAGGGTGGGATGCTATTTTGATTGGAAATATTTGGCTGTGCACCTAAAATTATAAGTATGCATATTTACATATAAATCATTTTCATGGGAGGAAACAGTCCTCCTACTCACAAAGGACAGACTTGCAAAAAAAGCTCAAAAAGGAGTTGTGGAATAACCTCTTATTGTGCCAAAAAAGCAAAAACTTTATTTTCCAGGTACTCTGGTGCTGTCAGAATATGGAATGAGATGTATATTTTGCTGTATGCATGGCAGCTTTTAATTTCCTAATTTGGGAATTAAGTGTCTTTAACTTCCAGTTTAATTGACCGTGCTTAGATTTAATCCCCTTTTGGAAAATCGTTGTCAAACTGAACTTGACTCAGAGTGATTCAGCAGTCTGGCTAATAGTGCTTCAGTTGATTGTTGGCAAAGGGTTATCTTCAGATTTTGGCACCAGCTGACACTAGGTCAGCACTGAATTGCATTATGTTAGTGGAAACTCTGTAAACTGAAATGTGCTGTGTGTGCATTCGTGCCCAAAACAGACTGGAACTCAGGAGGAAGGTAAAGAAGGTAAACAAACTATATTGGTGAGACTGGGAATCCAGAAAACTTAAGTCCTGAAGTGCATTACATACAAGAAAGAAAAAATGCCCTTCTAATAGAACTAAATACATATAATAAACATAAAGAGAGAGATCTGAGAAAGGAGCCGTTCTGAGGGAGATAATGATTGAAGCAACACAGATGTGGCAATTAGAACTAGAACCAGGTTTGTGGCAAGAGAAGAGAGCAGAAAATTTACCATGACAGAATAAAGAATACAAACAAAAGCAGAGGACAAAAAAAAAGATCAGTCTTAAAAAAACTAAGACACAGTTTGTCTTAGGTTTGTCTGACTAATCCTATCACAGAAAAAAGTATGCTGGGTTTGCAGAGGAAAATCTGTTCTTCACTAAATTAAATTACTGACGTTAAAAGTTTTAGAAGAATGGTTTCGGAAAGTTTACGAATTTTGAGACCCTTAAAGCCCCGTCAGGTTAAAAAAAAAACATTGTCTCAAGTTTTGAACATTTCACAGTGCACTGTGTATCTGAAAGTGGAAAGAGTGTGGTGCAACTGCAACCTACAAGACATGGTGATCGCCCTAAACTAACAGCATGGGCAAGGTGAGCATTAATTAGAGAAGCAGGCAAAAGAAGCTTTTGGTAGCTCTGGAGGAACTGCAGAGCTCTACAGCTCATCTGTTGACAGAAGAATTAGTTGTGCACTCCACAAATCTCACTTGCATGGAAGAGTCACAAGAAGAAATGATTGTTGAAAGAAAGCCATAAGAAGACCTGTTTGCAGCGCGTTTTTAGCCATAAAAGGACAGCAAACGTGAAAGAAAGTGCCCTCTTCAGATGAGGCCAAAACTGAGGCAGATTCACCTGGAATCCCTATCCCCATGTTGAAACATGGTGTTGGCAGCATTGGGCTGTGGAGATGACTTTTTAAAGCAGGGACAGATAATCTGGTCAAAGTTGATAGGATGACAAATGGAGCTAAATACAATGCAATACTGTAAGAAGACCTATTAAAAGCTGCACCCAGAGCTGCACATAACACTTTTTGGATTTTAATCTGTAAAAAATTGAAAGCCATATGTCCATTTCCTTCCACTTCACAACTATGCACTACTTTGTTTTGGTCTATCAAATAAAATCTTCCTAAAAAACACTAAAGTTTGTTGTTGCAAAGTTAACAGATCTTCTGAATTGAACTCACAACTCTACTTATTCAAGCAAATAAAAAAATATGTCTTTCATTTTGTTGGTGAACTCAGAATGAGTTCACCTCATGCAGAGATAATTAGGCTAGGTCTTAACAACATAATATGCCACCTTTTTATGACCAAGTACTGAGGAAACAAGAAAACCACTTGAGTAAATTAGCAGTCCTGGAGTTTATGAACTGTAGAGGCACCAGCACTATACAGAAACTTGACCTGGTGTGATGACTAAAAAGTGTCTAAGCAGGAAGCAACACAGTTACTGCTGATCTGATTTATGGATACATGCTAAACTCACCCTCTGCATTCACCAACGTTGTGGCAAAAAAGAGTAAGATATAAGAAAAGTAGAAAATAGGACTGAGATTATTCAGCATTGATAATGCAAGAACTGGTATGCCAGTCTGGGACACTTAAAAATCCCCTGAAATCCCAGGTTTTCGTCGTGTAATAAATGACATAATGATTATGTTTTTTTTTAACCTTCATCTTTGCAGGTTATCCTATGGAGATCCAATATCTCATTTACAGAGAGAGCTGTTTTGATAAAACAAAAAATATTAAGTCTGTCCAATAATGTTTCCACCCTAATGTGACATATGTTCCACACAAATGAAAGAGAAATCAAATCTATCAGGGACAATTTGTGAAAGATACAAAGGTGGCTGCATAAGCATAAACAATTACAACAGCAGTAATGCAGCCAAGATGGCTGTTGATGCATATTTTACTTATTGCAGGGATCATACTGGAAGCACTTTTCTGCCAGATAGCTTTATGTGAACAGCATCCTGGTAGTTGCAAACTGTATTTGAAATGCTGTTATTACTGAGCAGAATGGATTGTACAGAAGCTTATAATGTAAGTCAGTCACATTCTCTTTTCAGCAATAGTATCATCATAAAGTAATCTATATGCCAGAGACCAGGAAATTTGTTTGATTGCTATTGTTTGAGGTCTTTAATTGCCATCATGCCTAACTTTATATCTATTGAATGTGCTATATTTAAATTAATCTCCACACAATTTAATATTAGCTTGGTAGCATAAACACAATGAATTTATAATTTTTTTTAGAATTGTTTGTAAGTTCAGGGAAAGGGAGTAAGGAGGGGGTTACACTGATGTAAAGTCTGACAGCCCTGATAGGATTTCCCTAACATTTGCTTATTTGCAGAGAGGTACAAATGTTCAAAAGAATCAAAACAGAAACCTTTTAGACACAAGTGTACAAACACACACACACACACACACACACACACACACACACACACACACACACACACACACACACACACACACACACACACACACACACACAGGTGTTTAAATTCAGGTGTTTGTTAGATACACTCTCAGTCAGGCTGCGATTGCCACTAAATACATCTTGTATCACCTTGTACTGTGTACTTTCCATTGAAATTCTAACTGTTATTATATACCTGTGTGTTGTTTGTTGTTGTGGATTCTCTTTTTTTGTTTTTTTTTCTCTTTCCGCAGGTCTAGAGGTAGACTTCAAGGGTGTTGACTGGTTTTAGCTCTATGCTTTTTTTTTTTATCTCATCTACTTCTATCTTCTTCTTTCCCTTTAAACTTTAAGCTGCAATGCTCCACTTGTGAAAGTAAATCTGTTAGGCCTAAACTTGACTCTCAGACAATAATTCTGAGTGCCACACTGCTGGACAGGATGTTAAAAAAAGAGATTCAAATCAGTACTGTGAAAGAAAAAAAGGATGCTTCTCTTAATTTAATGATGACAGGCTGGCTGACCATCCGATCAACTGGGGACACGGCACATTTTGTCCTGCAGAAGATGATTAAGGAATGAATCTCAGCTGTGAAGGAGGAACAGTGGGAGACCTGGCCAAGATTACACACAAACTGAAAACCATGCACAGAATGCAGAGACACAATAAAACATTAAGAGGAAAATAAAAACAGCTGTGACAGAAACAAACAAACAACAACAAAAAAAAAAAACAAGTATTAGAAACCAGATTGTTACATATGTATAAAAGAAGGTAACACTATCCTAATGCCATAAAACTTAATGAGAAATGAAGTCAAAATGAGACGAAAACTGAAACAAAAAAGTCAAACTGTTTAAAATCCAGGGGGAAAGTTAGACTGGTTGCTGAAGAGCAGGTTGCAGGCTGAACTTGAATGTATCTGATCATTATTTGGAGTTGTGCTCAGTAGTTGTATATGGGGAGCAGCATATAGATGGTAACAGTTTTTTCTTCACCTTGATGAAAAATGTAAAGAGGACAAGGATATGTGGTACATGATTTTTTTAAACTTAAGTTTGCAGAGGTGAAACAGAAGCTGATGAAAAATGTAAACTTTGAACCGTGTTGATGCTTTTCTTTCAAAAAGAATGATATTTTGCTTTGCTAAAGGTGGTAACAAATGAAGCAATGATGCTATTTTTCATTGCACTTTGGTAATTTGTACATCTTGATGTACATCCTTGATGCTTTCTAAGTTATTTTACACATAAACATTTGAGCTGCTCAGGAGAATTTGATGGAAATCTGGTCCAGACCTTTTCTGCACCCGCTGCTTACAATGGGCTCCCAGAACGGGGTTTTCAGATGGAGCTGTGCATAAAATTCACAAAAGAGGGTCTGGTGGAGCTGAAAGTGTAGCATGCAGGACGATGGCCTTGATGCAGAAAGTGGAAATCACAGTGTTTTCATCCCAAAACATTGAAAGTAACAGATGAATTATTGACTTAAAACAAACTCCTATATTTTGTTGAAAAGTTACTTGTAAGTTAGTTTTGACTTACTTAAAGTGTGTTCAACATATTGCGTTGGAAACTAGACCAAAAATGCTTGGTAAGATGTAAGCCTATTTAAATCCCTTCAGGCGAATATGGAGTAACCATTTGGGGGACATGCAAGCCACTTCAAAATTACTGCCCATATAAAGTAGCAAATGTATACTGAAATGGTCTGTTTGAAGCCTTTGTGCAGTGCTGGAAACATATTCTGCCCCTCTCATCTCTCACAGATAGAAATAATTGAAAATCTCCCAAGAAATTGTTTTTGGCTGCGTCTCTTACAGCTCTCTTTAAGTCCTGACGTCACAGCTTTCTTTAAATTATATCCAGACACTACACTGTGAGAGGTTCTCCAAAAACCATGAGGCAGAGTGCTACAAAGCCATAAACCAAACAAATTATAGCATACACTCTGAATACAGGGTGGTGCCAATGACATCATCCATAACGTTAAGTTTTAAGACTCTGTGGTAACTCAGGCTTACACGAAAAGAGGTTCCAATATTTGTTCTTATCCTTTCTCATTATCAGCAGCTTGTACAAGTCAGTGAATCTACTGTGTTTCCTGACAGACTGCAGGGACAAGAGAATTTAGATAGGACAGCAGAGAAAGAGAGAGAGAGATACAAAGTTGAAGATGCATTGACTTGTCTCTTACAGGCCTCAAACTATGCATATGTATGAAAAAAAGTATTTTGCATTGACTGTTTTGTGCATATAAAATGGTCGTTCTCCTTTGGAAACATAAAAACTTAATGCAGAAAGCATAATGTTCTTTCTAAGACAGGCTTAAATAACTGCAAAACCTCTGTACACTGTTTAATTTATATACAAGACTTCTGTAACGGGCAGAGCATTTTTATTTCAGGGTTATTTTTCTGACAGAAATGGGTGGACGTGTTAGATCGTCAGCAGTCTGTTATGGTCCACAGCTGTACATGCAGAGCACGTACAGCACTAATCCATGGACATTCTCAGCTAACTGAAAGAACATTTTGACAGAGTGCTTCCTCTGCAGCAAAATCACTTGCTGCAAGGCTCAGTGGCTCCAGCAAAACTGTTGCAGTATAACAAGATACTGCATGCTCTAATATGACATTCAGAAAGTCTCTTGATTTTTTTATTCTTGTGTTATCAAAAGGTCAAACATTTCTCATGTGTTGCACACATTTAGGTTGTCAGACAAAGCTAACAGCATTCAATTACTTTCTCTGTAAAATGACTCAGATTTTTGTTGAAATTTAATTGAAGTGATTTTGCAGAGCCCTCAAATTGACATGCAGGTCAAGAGTTTACCTCTTCAAAACCTCTGTTTTATAGACAAATATAAATTTATCAGAACTGCTGTGTGGTGCAGTATGCACCATAAATAATACATGGATTTAATGTGTTTGACATTTTCAGTTCTTACACTTTGAATAATTGCTGTTTGTCTTATGTTTACCCTCGCCTAATTTATTCCATTTCAATTCATTTGTTTCTACTCTCCTTTCCTTTCTGTATTAGTTCCTGCTCCAGTAATCCAAGCTTGGAGTGTGCCCGCTTGCTCTAATGAAGTTATTTCTTTTCAGCCAGAGACAATGGCCCAAGGACAAATCACTTTTTCTGCACACTCAATGTCCATATCATTACAAAATACATCTCAGAATGGCTGGTAATTCTGTTTATTTTGGGGTAAAATTCTCTGACAAATGTTTTTGCTGCTCTGAGCCTTGTGGAGGAATACAGCACGAGTGGCAAGTAAGATCCTGTTTTTTTTCCCACTTTCTGTCTAATGTTTATTAGTTCTGTTTATACTGGCAATATTTAATGACATACTTTTCCCATTTTAAGATTATAAAAGAATGAAAAATTTTTAGTTTGTTTTTGGTAATAACTTGGACCCTGTCAATTAGTTGACTATGATTAGGATTGTGATAAGGTCTTGAAGAAAGCTGGGAAAAGGTTTCACTTTCATTCTTCAAGTTTGTTACAGTTTTGATATACATTACCTCACAACAGTATCTTTAACTTTTTTCACATTTTGTCAGACCACGACTAAATACTTCATAGTATTTTATTTGATTTTAATGCGATAGACCAATAAAATACAGTGCATTATCATGAAATAATAGAAAAAATATACACAACTTTTTGCTATTAAAATTCTGAATTTGGCCCCTTATCATATAATGCCCTAAAATAAAAACCAGTGCAACCAACTGACTTCAGAGTTCACATAATTAGTAAATAGAGTCAACTTGTGTGTAATTTAGTCTCAGTATAAATGCTCTCTTTTATAGGTTTGCTAGAGAACATTGGTGAACAAACAACTTCATGAAGACCAATGAACACAGCAGACAGGTCAGGAAGAAAGTTATGAAAAAGTTTTAAGAAGAGCTTGATTGTAAAAAGGATGTTCTAAGAAGATCTCACAGAGCAAGCCATCATTTGAAAATGTAAAGAGGATAGCATAACTGCAAACCTACTGACACAAGGCTTCCAAATAAATTGATAGGGCATTCAAGGAAAGCATTGATCAATGCATGAGCCAAAAATCCTACGGTAACTCTGGATGAGCTGCAGAGACCCACAGCTCAGATGGGAGAATTAGCTAACAAAACTACTATTTGCTGTGCAATCTACAAATCTGGGCTTCATGGAAGAGTGGAAAGAAGAAAGCCATTGTAGCACTTTGCCACTAGGCATGTAGGGGACACAGCAATCATGTGGAAAACGGTGTTTGGGTAAAATTATACCAACATTTCGATCTGTTTTAAGAACATTATCAGAATCAGAATCAGAATGCCTTTATTAGTCCCCCAGGGAGGAAATTACATTAAAGTAGAACAAAAGCAGAGAACAAAAAACAAACACACAACATAAGACATGGGTAGACAGGTGTCTGAAGCTGTAGCTGTCACAGAGAGGTGCCACCCTTTCGTTAGATGAGAAAAAGACCACATTAGGTAAGAAGATGGGAAAAAAAAAATCATATTATACACTTTATCACTGACAGGATACAGTTCGAGATTGCAAAAAACCTCTGCACAAAAAAGCAACATACAAACGGCAGACAACATCATACATAAACATGTAACGAGGAGAGCCAGTGGAGGTGGTGAGTTGATGGGGGGGCAGTGTTGCTTATACCTATGAGCGTGTGTGTGTGTGTGTGTGTGTGTGTGTGTGTGTGTGTGTGTGTGTGCAGGGTGTTGTTTGTAAGTCAATCCGTGAAACATTTAGGGAGCTAAATACAAGGTAATCCTAGAGGGAAAACTAGTTAGAGGCTGCAAAAGAGTCTTTGGTGGAGGTTCACAACTTACAACAACACTAAACATACACCCAGAGCTCCCTTTGAAGGATCAAAACATATGCATGCATTAGAATGGGAAAGTCCAGACCTATTCCCTATTAGGAACCTGTGAAAATTGATGTTCCTAACTAATTTCCAAAGACCAATCGGTTAAAGTTTCAGTTTTAGTTGTAAAAAGCTGACAAATGCTGTTGCCCATAAAAGACTTCAAGCTATAACAGCACTAAAAGGTGGTTATATGAAATATTGACTCAGGGGACCTGCTTCATTATTTACACAGTTTTGAAAACTGCAACTTTGTGTTGGTCTATCACATAAGATCCCATTTATACATTGAGGATTATGCCTTAAATGAAACGAAAATGTGAAAAATTCAAGGGGAGTGAAAACTTTTCTGCCTGTACAGCAAACATTTTAAGTTAGATGAAATCTTTATGTGCTGATTTGACAAATAAAACTCGACATCTCTCTCTCACACACACACACACACACACACACACACACACACACACACACACACACACACACACACACACACACACACACATTCTTACATTGTTTCATCTTAAATATTCTTCTCTGACTCTAGATCTGGGATTTCTTTTACCATAAACTAGACTTGCTGCCTCTGAAATGCTTCATGAATAAAACTATGAAGGAGTTTATCTTTAGTGCCAGTCACTTTCACTTTTCTTGATGTCATTTTTTTGGATGTGTATTGGATTTTTCAACAACCAATGAGAACAGCTTCTGCGTGAAAGTTTATGAAAGTTGAATCTGTTTCGAATAATGATTCCCTATCCTGAAGCTACGGGCAGCTGCTGCTGCTTTGCAGCATCACTCACATCTTTGGACTTCTCTTGTTAAAAAATTGTGGTTCTGACTAATACACAGCAACATGTATTGGCACTATGTCCACACACGTGTAGGTTGACTGATCTCTGAGTAACTTCACTTCAGTGAACCTCTTGTGTACTTGTCCTTTATGCCAAAAAGGAACTGGAAAGGACTGTGGGTGTTGTATAATGTTCTCTTTGGAGACTAATAAGAAATTAAATAAATTCAGATTCCAACATTTTCTGGGAAAATTAGGCTTTCTGTTTGTGGCAGTTTCTTTCCAAATGGCATATAAAACTCAAAGCAAATCAAAAATATCAAATTACTAGACATTCTCAATTCATTCCAATCATTCAGAAGATTCAAAGTCACTTATATATATTCCATTGCAATACTACATAGATCCTTTGAGACTGTAGTAATATTTATGAAATGAAAAACAGATATAGTCGTAACAACAGCTCTTGAAGTTGCTTTGTCTAGGAGAGAGAATGTCCAAATCCATAAGACTGAAGATGAGTCAGCCAATATATGACCAACATTTTAAAAACTGGCCAACTAAAACAAAACAGTCATAAAGATAAATATCAAATTAAAATTTGTATATTTAGATTTGGAGGTGAATGTTTCATTTCAACTTTCCATATGAGTTTGCATATAACAATTTAGGAACAGTGTGTGTATATGAATAGCATGAATCTACATGCATTATTTTCTGTTTTGCAACTGGGTTGTATTTGGGCATGTTAAGGCAGAAAGTGCATTAGCAAATCTGACAAGCAGTGTCTTGTTCTGGTGACATAAAACTTTGTACTTTAACAACTGTGAAATCTCGTGAATCTCTCCCCCGCCCTTATGTATATTTCACCAGCAGACTCATTTTCCAAGTCCAGAAAAAAAATTCAAAATCATTTAGAAATGATCATTTCTGCCTTAATTACAAAATATTGAAGTTTTTTTGCATTTGTAATTACATCCTAAAGCCTTTGCTTCAGCAAAGCAGCAATTTTATGTAGGGCTGGCGATGAGCCATTTTTCTCATCGTGTGTAGTATCTAATGGGAAAAGCATACCAAAATTAACTGTGGAGCAAACAGATTGGGACAGAAAGTTATATTTCGATAGATGCAGTGGTGCACAACAAAATTTTGTGATAAATTCAATTAGACAACTTAATTTAACAAGGATAAACACACATGTAACAGAGCTTGAGAAGAAATATGATTCCTCCTGAAGCTTTAGATCATCAGATTTTGCATGTTGGCAGCAGTCAGAGCAGTTTTCTGTCAGAGACACAATGATTCTTGTACAATGTCCAGCAGTGACTTCAGCTCTTTAACTGCACAGTTCCTCCTATAAAAGACATAACAATGACCAAGGGGGGCGTTAACAGATTCTTCAGTGATAGAGCTACCAAAGTTCAATTGTTTACAGCATGGTGATATGTAGTAGTGGTTTTATATTCAGTTATTTTAACTGCACTAAGGTGTCTTAATATTCTAGTTTGAACTAACCATGTATTTCTATACCTTCTTAATCATCACAGAGTTGAGAACAGGGGGGCAGGGAACACCCTGAAAGGGATGACAGTCCATTACAGGGCAACATAAAATACAATGCATGCTCACACCTAAGAGAATTTCTTAATGTGTATGTTTCTAGACTGTTTGAGGAAACTGGATATTCCTCCATGTTGTGTAATGTGTTCATTGGGATGGAGGGAGTAAAATTCAGTCTTCTCCTGCATCATGACAGATTTCATTAGATTTGGGCATGCTATTTTTTCCATACCTAATTTTCACCTGATAAAACCTCCTTGGTCAAAGTTCATTCGTGCCCCAAATAGGCAAAAATAAATGTTACCCCAATTAATCAGAGAGTAGGCCAGAATCCCATCAGTTGGAGGCACTCCGAGTATTTGCCAAGGTGGGTAAATCTTCAACAGCACAGATGGAGTGTATGTAAAGCGTAGCATGAGATGAAATTCTTCTGTTATCAGATCTTTGCAGTAAGCTTCAAGCAGCACTCGCACCAGTTCTGTGGCAGTGCTGTATATGTGTAGTATTTATTGTGCTGTGAAAAATTATTTCATCCCTCATGTTTTTGCTTTTTTTTGTCTTACTTAAATGTATCTGATTATTAAACCAATTTCATTAGCAGACAAACATAACTTTAACATATACACACCGCACACAGTAATTGCTTCATTTATAAAGGAAAACCAAACTAAACTGGTTCAGTCCAATGGAGAAAAAGTAATCACATCCCTCATCAGCTTAGAACAGATTGAAGACTCATCCAGGAGCCATAAAAAACTCCAAACATCAAAAGCACAGCAAGTCCCACTTGGCTGAATTGAGAACAGTGTTCATGATTCAGCAATATAAAAAAAAGCAAAATCGACTGGTCACCAAAGGTAGGTCTCACAAAAATCTTGATAATCCCCAAAACTTTTGGAAAAATGTTTGTGCAGTGGTAAGACAAAAGTCAAACTTTTTAAAATGTATGCAACCTTACATGTTGCATGAAACTAGCTCAGTATGTCAGAAAAAGAACACTGTACACTAAAACATCATGGTGTTAGTGTGATGGTCTGGGACTGCTTTGCTGCTTTGGAACCTGGATCACTTGATGTAATAAAACCCTGACTTATGCTCTCTACTAGAAAAATCCTGAAAGAGAATCCATGCTTGTCAGTTTAGGGTTATACAGCAGGACTATAATCTGAACCACATGAGCAGGTCCATCTCTAAAAACCACAGAAAAACCAATATGAACATTTTGGAATGGTCAAGTAAAAATCTGAACTCAAATCAGATTAGGATGCCAGGGCATGATCTTAAACAGGCCGTGCAGTCTCAAAATCCCAGTGTGCCTGAATTTTAATAAAATCTGCAAGAGGAGAGGTACAAAAATTCATTCACACCAACATATAAGACATTTGCCAGTTTCTGCAAATTTTTGATGGCAGTTGTTGCCAACAAGGTTGGCAAAAACAGCTACTTGGAGTTGAGGGAAGCAGAACAAAGTAGAGGATTTAGAGGACAATAATTTATTTCATCAGACTAGGTGGACTGCATAGCCTTTTGGATAAATAAAATCATCTGAAATCAGTATTTTGTATTTGCTCATATTATCTTTGTCTGATAATATATATATTTTTTATTACATGAAAGATTTTTAAGTGTAAAGAAAAAGCAAAAACAGAAGTAATATGTACTTTTTCCTCAGCACAGATTCTTTAGAGCTGAATCTAGTTGCTATGCTATGCTATCAGATGTGTCAGTAGGCAATGCTGGAGTACTACGCAGCCCATCTTCCTAGGCCATCTAAACACAAGGCAGATAAGCAGTGGTGTAATAGCATGATGAAAATGAGGAAAACAAAGATTTGCAAAGAATAAATCCCCACATAATGTGAAATGTACCATAAATGTGCAAATATGGGGCCTGAGACGTGACCTTTTTCATTTCAAACCCACATTCATCAACAGAAAAATCATAATCATAAAGTCATAATAACTCGCATGAGCATCAACATCAACATCAACATCAAGGCTTGTGTCATTCAGTACATGTCTCATTCAGTACATAATGACTTCAGGGAATTTGAGGTATATGAACTTGGGAAGCATAAACAATTCAGCTTTTTTGGTATATGGCAATGGAAATTTGAAAAAAAAAAAAACAAAAACAAAAAAAAAAACAAAACAAAAAAAAAAAAAAAAAACACCTACAAAGAGTGAGAAGTTAATCCTGCAGAGCTCAGGTCCATGATACAGTGTTAATGAAAACATGCTCAAGAACCCAGTTTTCTGATTGCGGTTTTTGGGCAAATTCATATGGGTTTATAACAGCTGTTTCACACAAACTAATGAGATGTGCATATTTACAGTGATACCAGTTACATGCATCCTCATCATCCTTGGTGACATGGAATAACAAAAAAGTTGTGATGATTATTATTTGTAACTGTTACAGAGAATCCTCCAATATTTTTGTTAGGAATCTTTGCGGTGCTGGCAGAGATTTGGAAATCTGTCTTTTTATTGGGTTACAGACAAGAATAAACACAGTTAAGCGCAAACTCTCAAAAGCAAGAAGTACATCAAACTGAAAAATACAATAACATGGAACCTGAGGGAGATGTTTTATTTGTTGTTGGGCAGCAGAGAAAGAGCCCTTGAGGACATGATGGCAAACTAAGTAAGCTGGCACAAAGACATGTGTCTGTAATCCATGCTGCTTTGTGGTGGAGACCCAGTGTTATCTGTTGTTTAGATTGACTACTGGATTTCACATTGCTCAACAAAATTCTTCTGCCAGGTTTCTTTCAAACTCAAAGAGGCAAATCACTAAACAGACAAAGTAAATTTTAACTAACCTCATAGCCTTGGAGTGGGATTTGTTTGATTACCTGATTACTTTTAAACACAAGACCATTTTAAGTAATGCTGAAACTCTTTCCTGCCTTTAGAATATCAATCTTAGCTGAAATATATTGTTTTAACTTGGAAGATTAAATATTGTAAATAAAAGAAATTTGAGTTTAAAAATTATTTTTTTTTTTCAGGTTTTACACACGTTACATTCACAAACCATGTATTTTATTGGGATTTTGTGTGATGCAGCAACTCAAAACAGCAAATAATTGTAAAGGAGCAGAAAAAATACAATTTATTAAAAAAATATATTGTTTTACAAATAAAAATCTGAAAAGTGTGGCGTAAGGTTTGAGGGCGAAGTTGAAACCTTTTGTCTTTAGAATAGCCAGGGCTGCAAAAAACCCCAAAAAACAAACAAAACAAAACAAACAAAAAAAAACGACCACAAAAAGAAAAATCCTCATAACAAGTTGCAGAGCTCTGAATTTATATATATATATATATATATATATATATATATATATATATATATATATATTATATATATATATATATATATATATATATATATATATATATATATATACATATATATACTTGATATCCAATGCATATAGATTCTTCCACAACTAACACACAGAAGGAGACAGACATAGTGTTTCAGACCACCCAAATTTTAAAGCGTTACAGCCTGTATGTCATTGCTAATTAAAAGGAGAAGAGACAACATTCACACTTTCTTTATACATACACACTACTGACTAAATTACATCTCTGGAAAGCAAACATTTACATATTTAGATTTAAACTGAACAACTCAATTTCAAAACCAAACATTAAACCAGAACAGTCCAGTCATCACACCTCCCTCCAGTCAATGCGGTTTTTTGACCAGTCAGGCTGATTAAACACACTAGTTCCTTGTGAGTACTGTTCATCAGCATGCTTCCATGGCACCAGACAGGACAGAAATAAAGTTAAAAACATCAGGTTCTAAAACAACATCAAAAGCTTTGGAGATCTTATGGAGCGCTACTTAAGCTATCGTCTAAAAATGAAGAATGATAAAATTGCAAACCTACTGAAAATTGTCCATCCTTCTCAACTAACAAGCAAAGACAACATTAGTCAGAAAACAGCCAAGAGGCCCATGGTAACTCTGGGCCCATAAGATTAATTGCTTAATCTGCAGAGATTAATTGCTAAAGTGGGAGAATCTGAAACTCTGGCCTTTATGGATGAATGGCTAAAAAGAAAGCTCTGATCAAAATTATGCCTTAAGAAATTCAGTTATAGAACATCACAAGTCATGAAAAGGACACAACAAACATTTGGAAGAAGGTGCTCTGGTCAGATGAGACCAAAATTCTACTCTTTTGCCTCATGCAAAATGGTATGTGTAGTGTAAAACTACACTTTTACACATCAAACCTGAAAACACCATGATGGTGGCAGCATTGTGCTGTGAGGATACTTTTCTTCAGCAGGGGCAGGGAAGCTGGTTGCATTAATAGGAGCATGGATGGTGCAAAACTAACTAAATGTAAATTTCATTTCTTCTTTCCATTTTTATTGTTAACCTGATACACCATTCCATTCAAATGTATCATGATCGCTACAGCTGTGCAAAGTGCAAAATAGTGGTTCTGTTTCACTATCTATTCATGCTCATAGAATTTGATTAGCATTAATGGTTAAACCTGAATACTTTAAAATAGTGGCTGGTATTATGGCAACATCTCAAAAGAAGAGTCTTTTATTTAAATTTACCACAGTGAAGTGTTTGACCTGACCTTATTCTGACATTTGCAGGGGTCAAAATTTGATGCTGTTTGATAAAAATAGTTGACTTAGTTCTTTTAGACTCATCATGTTTTGCAAGTGGTTAGCTGAAGAGACCTCTGTGATGTCTGGTAGGTCATTTGGCTTGGATTTATCTCATGAATTGCAAATGTATTTATGATTAAAAATAACTAGGATATGTGTAAAAACTTATTTTTCTGGGTTACAGGTCATCTCTGCACAAGCCAATCCAGGGCAGCCTTGATAGGGGGTTGCTGTCCAAGTGGGTCTGCAATAATCAGATTTTAAAGTGTTGGTATACTGTATAATTAGTTACTTCTAAAAATAGAATATGTATAATAGGATAACTATTATTTTACGCAGACACTATTTTTGCACAACAGCAGAATTCGTTATGAAACCCTTGCTGATCATCTTAAGTTTCCTGAAGAATTAGTCACAAAGAGAACAAAGAAAAGAGAAGAGGACAGAGAAAACTACAAAAAAGAAACTAATAAAAACAGCCCTTAACTTTGTCTAACTATAAAGACTTCATGTTTTCCACTGTGCCCTGAGCTGCACTGTGTGGGAGTCAGCAGCAGCAAAGGCTGAAGTGCTTTGGGAACTGCCTGCTCCAGATTGGTTAAAATATGGGTAAAAACACAGAAAACCACAGAGCAGTGCTGTGCTGCAGATTAAACAGTGACAGAGCCTGGAAAATTAATTTCAAGAGGTTTGTCAAATGTGGGGCTGTGGACACACTTCTTCATTTTATCAACACACAAATAGAGCTCTGTGTTCTAACATTAGGAAGAAGCAAAAATACAAAACACAAGACTTGAGTCAAGTCTTGTGTTTTTGTTTTGACATTTTGTCTCAGAATATGGGCTACAGACTAAGAGATTACTCCAAAGCGTCCACTGAACGATGATTTGTGAGCAACACTGATGCTGATGTGATGGCTGAAAACAACAAGAGTAGGCAGATACACACTTTTGTCAATGTGTTTGCTGAAAATGAAGAGTTTAGTCAGAGTTGGCAACACACTGGATTTCAAACAGAAGAATGAGGTTAGAGTTGGTTTAACTGAGACATGATGCATTGAACCATTGAGAATCATTTTGGCAGTGTGTTGGAAGAGCTGATATGAACCATAGAATCACTTGGACATATGCAGAAATGAGTCACCACCATATTGCAGTGAGGATTGTGTGTAAATCATGCTTTACGATAACGGCAGGCGTGGAAATCTCTAAACCTACGCCATGTCCAGAATGGCAGACCAAATCCAATACCGTCTTTTTTCCCTTCTTATCAAGGCTTGGCTTTGAAAACTTCCCCACCCCCTTTTTCTTTTGTGTGGTTAATAAAGCACATCCAAAGCACTGAGCTTTAGCAGGAGTGAAGGTGAAGCATCATCTTAAATTGATCTTTAAAATATATGTCAGTAATATCAACCTCCTTGCTGTAACTGATTTTGCATCATGTGAAGAATGAATGACTGTAACCAGTCTGACAACATGTTAAAAGATAAGGAACATTAAAAATATCTGCATTCACGTTTTATCATCTGTTTTACCTTTTTGTTTCGTCTTTCTTTCTTTCTTTTTTTTCTGTCTGTTCGTCCATCTACGTCTTTCTGTCTGTCTTTTGTTTGCTTGCTTGCACAGTCAGTGACAGTTTTCTGATATAACCTTTTTTTTTCTGATATAACCATGTGGCTCACTACCCAGGGTGGCACAACCTAAGGGAAAAGCATGTACACTTGACTGTTCCAAATCACTGTGGGGCCCTGCTCTCCAAAGCTCTCCAAAGAAAATATGGCCAGACACCACACCTGGCTAAGAATCACAGCTTCCCATTTACTTAAGAAATCAATACTTTTTTCAATAACTTTCTATAAATACAGATTCTTTAAAATTTATTTGTGAAAACATATTTCAAGCAAAGAAAGACAGGGAATGGACAGCCATTGTAAGTCTATTATGTATGTCTTGTACGAGCAGCAGGGATACAGGATTTAGAAAAAGGATTGCCAATGTGCACTGTACACTACTGCAAAAGAAGAGATATATAAAATATGTTAAATTTACCTCAACATATGTATGGAGGAATGACAACACACATCACACATATTCATCTTTTGCAGTCTAAAATTTTCTTCTAGGAATTCTCCACATTTGCCTTTATTCATCTTCCCATCAACTCTGTCCAGTCCCTCACAGCATGATTCTTCCTTCACATTTCATTGTCAGGATGGTGTACTTACAGAGTAGTATTTCCTGCTACACAGACATGTGTACAGTGCTGTTCCTCTTGCCAGTATTCTATAAACCCCAAGTTTGTGGAGTGCACCACTAATACTTGTCTTGTCCTTAGCTCCACCTGAGCTAAGGATTTCAGTTCGTCCAAGGGTACCTGTAGCTAGGCCTGTAGATGATTCTCTTATTAATGCTAAGGTAGGTTTGGGAGGTGGGAGGGAACTGGTGCCTATCTCCTGTGATCATTGGGGGAGAGGCACAGCACACCCTGGAAAATGCAATTTTTGCGAATTTGTTTCGCTCTGAACCAGGAATATTAGAATATTTTCATCATCTCTGTTGATAATAAAAACATGTTACCAAATAAGGATTGTTTCATTCATTTTTCATGCATGCTTCATTCTCCCCAGGGGCTTTGGGTGGATTGGGATAGTTTGGGGTTTTGCATTAGAAGGTTTAATTTAAAATTCTTGTTTCATTTTAGCACAGAGGCCCCAGTTTGGTCCCATCGATCAAAAGCTGAAATACAACACAGCAGCTATTTGGGGGGTGGGGGGGGGGCACCACAGCTACAAGGCAAGCATTATGCAGATATGCTTTCTAAATTTGACGTAAAGGAAAACAAAAAAGGGATAGGACTGCAAATGAGGCATTTCAGGGGAGGTTAGGAGCAATGGTTTCTATGTGAAGAAAATGGATTTTTGTAGGAAGGACTTTGTATCTAAGCAGATTCTTTTCAACCAGAATAGGATAAATAACCCTCAGAAGATATGGAAACACCATAATATGCTAAAAAGAATTTATTTAAGTTTCAGAAACTCAATTTTATATCATGACTGGATTTCTCTAAATGTATATAGAAATTGAAAGTGAGGGACTTTGTAGTGCAAAACTGTATTCCAAGGTTTTTAAAAGAGTAAGCAGGCTTGAATTTCTGTGATGTACTATGCACCATCATTTGCTTTTAATGGTCAATGTGACCCTGCTCACTCATGAAGACCTGGACAATGATAGAAGAATTTGCTTCAACAAATAACAACTAAGGGAGTCTGGAACATCTGAACCACCTGAAAACACATCTGTTACCTGTCTTGATCTTCTTACTTATTTTTATGTGTTTCTACAAATGTTGTACTTCTTGAATTATCACCTTATTTGTTTTCATGATATGTCCTGTGTATGACCTCCACAGTTTTACTACTAAGTTGTTTTAATAGCTGCAGGACCCATTCATTCACATGCTGCTCATAGGATAGCTCACCGTTTATTATGCACGTTACCAAGGTGGCATTGTTTCATCTTTTGATTTGAGTTTATAGTGCCGGCTCTAGGGCAGCTATCCCCTCGAAAACATCAATATTGACATCCTTTCTTTTCAGATAAGAGGGTAGAAATAAAAATCTGTGTCAGGTAGATAACCACATGCATTCTGATTCTCCTGCTAAAACCAAGTCTTTCCACCTCAAGGGAGCAAAATATTTGAAAGTCAAACAAAAGCCATGGCAGTTTAAAATTTGTCTCAGCAGTTTAGTACAAACACAAAGGGACTTATCTATCATTGGAAGTCCAATACAGAACACCTGATCAATAACACTGCTTCTCTTTGGCAGATCCCTCTGAATTTCTCATCCTTGGAGTCAGTGTGCTTCCTATAAACTCTCATGATGAGTGGAAACTATCAAGCTGATACTTTGGACTGCATGTTTCTTTCTGTCTTTTTACCTCAGAGAGGTTGTTTTCTATGTTTACCTAGGTCTTTAAATATGTTCCACTCTGACAGGAATTACTTCACTCTCTTTCTTTTTGTCAGGTGGTGACCTCAGTGAACAGAGCCCCTGCTGGTTTTTAATAGGTTATGTACAGCCATGCTATGAGGTCAAGGGACAACATGCATTAGACCCTGGCCTCTGCAATAAATATTGTATTCTGTGGATCATGTTTTCAGCCAGTTTACTGCATTCACATTTCCAGCATAGAAACAGCAGATTTAAAAGGAATCCTAATGTTTTTTGTTTTCTTTTTTTAATGTCTGCTGACTAGCAGTGTGGCACTCAGAATTGTTGTCTGAGTGCCAAGGTGAGGCCCAACAGATGTACTTTGATAAGCGGAGCATTGGGGCTGTTGCTATGATGCTCCACTTGATAAATATATCATAATTGTTTAATACAGAATAGCCACTTTAATTGTTCCATGATATAGATTGTAAAGTAATTTACAAAAAGAATATACAATATTATAAATTTTTTAATTATTGTCTTAAATAATAGGCTCATTTTTATATGCTCATTAATTTAGAAACCAAATTTTTGCCCAAACATAGACATACACTGATTTGGCTTTTCCAGGCCAATACCAATTTCTGGTTTTATTTAAGGCTTGCAGATTTTACTATAAGGACAGCACAGTGGCACAATTGGTAGTACTGTTGCTTCACAGCAAGAAGGCCCTAGGTTAGAATCTGGCCCTGAGGTCCTGCTGTATGAAGTTTGCATGTTCTTCCTGTGCATGTGTGGGTTCTCTCTGGGTACTTCAGCTTCCTTCCAAAGTCCAAAAACACGACTGTTAGGTTGTTTTCTAATAATTGCCCTCAGGTGTATGTGTGTGTGCATGGCGGTGTGTCTCTGTGTCGCCCTGTGATTGAATGGTGATCTGTCCAGGGTGTACCCTGCCTCTTGCCCAATGACTGCTGGTAGACACCAGCACCCCAGGGACCCTGCAAGGAAAATGGTTATTAAAGATAAAAGAAGAAAATGTGCTGCAGGACCTTTGATAAAAGTAGCAGTTTTGAAGTCAACAGAAGAAGCAAGGACTTACAGTATTATTTCCACTTATGCACTAAAGAATATGTCCCTAAGCTTTGTCACAAATTTTAACTCCAAAAACCTTCATCAAAGAACAAGCTGTTGGGTGATGCATTTGTAGACCAAATATGGTGGGAAATCTTAGTTTCTATGCATTCAATGAATAAGTGCTAGATCTGTAAAACAGAGCTGATCAAGAGAAATCTAGCTAATTTTGATCTCCAATTGGCTAACTGATTGATGTATTCTTGGAAATAAATGATGAAACTATATTAAAAATAGAACAGAAAAGATGTACCAGATGTAGCCACCTGCTAATTTCCACCCGTAGACACCTGTCTGAAAAACACTGGGAGAAAAAACACCCCTCTGGATATGGTTAACTCCTTTGCAGCTGGTATTAATGGAACAAATATGGAAGTTGGTGCTGAAAGCCATAAAATTAACCATTTCATTAACCACTTCATTAAAGGTTGCCCTTTAATGAAGTTTGAGCTGTTCTTGCTGTTGTATGGTGGTTTGCACTGTGCAATTACACAAGAACACTTAAGAGCCTCAGGAGAAGGTCACAGATGGTGGAAGTCTGTGAAAAGAGCTAAAACTTAACTGTTATAAGAGGTTAACTCAAGAGGGTACACTTGTGGGTTGCATTGCTGATTGAGAATAATCCATAAATTAAAACTAAAAGGTCACTTAAATTGTTTCTTCTTTCTCACAATTCCTGCCTAAAAGTGTCTCAATTCTGTGTTAATCCTTTTTGCAGCTTGAAGGTTATCCAAACTTTACTTAAGAGTTTTTGTAATAAGTGAGTCCAGGTACTGTTGAGCTTCTAATAAAATACGGCAGCCACTGAAATCTTTTGATTTGAGCTGTTTGTTCATGTGGATGCCGTTTTAAGACTTCCACTCCAATGCGGTACAATAAAGTTGTTGACTGCATCTTGTAACTTTGCCACATGGTCAGTCTTTTTTAGTGTGGGTGAATGCTTTCCACATGCTGTAAGCAGTTTGTGTGGTAGTTGGCAAGACAGCTGAAACAGTGCGGTAATCTCTGGATCCCGCTGCTACATGAATGGTGGCTGAGGCTCTGTTGAGCATCCTGACTGTGAGTGTGAGTGCCAGGCCACAGGAATGAGACTGTCCCTGCTGTCTGACTGTGAACGACACTATTCATTGATATACAGGACTCTTTTATCAGCTAGTCAGACAGGTCCTGACTGTTTAAGGTGTTTCAGTTCTTCCTTCCTTTTTGGTAAACTTTGCCACATAAAGCATGCATTAAAGACCTAAACTGCCTAAGACATGAAAATTCAAATCATATCAACCAATAGTTAAAATAACTTAGTTTTATTTTTAAAGGTCTTTCAAAGGCTCCAAATAGTATGGTCCTGCCTATATTTAGTCACACCATGTGGTGATGTGTAAAAAGTATTAAAATAAATTAATCTTTTATTGCAGTAGAACAATCTTAAATAGAAATAAAAGAAAAATCAAACCTTTAATATAAGTACATTTATTGAGAAAGGAAAAACATACAAAGTCAATAAATGTTTAATGGAAGAATTATCGACAACCTTTCTGTCAGTTCTTGTTAAACATATTCCTTTCACCAACAGCAAACACTTAGTCTTCTCAGTGGGACATTTAATAAGTTTGAAGCAATCTGGGAGAGGGATCTTTTACCTTTCATTTTTGCACAATCTCTCCGGAGGGTCAAGAGTCACAGGTCCTCTCTTCTCTTCAAGATGCAATGCATTTTAAAAAGCTTCTCACACCCACAGTATCACTGATCCTCCCCTCTAATTTGCAGTGAGCATGAGGTGCTTTTCTATAAAGTCATAGTCTCGTTATCTGTTGTGGAGAATCCAAAAACAGGCTGGAAGCAGGAAGGATCAGTTTATAGAATCTTTATTAAAGATTAAAGAAAGAGAAAACTGACAGATGAAGGCAAACAGGGCGGAGGAGAAATCAAGGATAATGCTTGAGAGAGCAAACAGGTGAGTGCAACAATGATGGAGATGCAGCCAGCAGTAGAAATACTTGATAACTGGAGTGGAAGCACATCAGTCAGAACCAACAGGCTGCAGCTCTGTGAGGAAAGTAACTGAGATGCCTATGAAACAAATGCAAGTGAAATGCTGAACACAAATATATGTAAGGAGAACAAACGGATCAATGAAACAATAAGCGAATACAAAAGCAATCACAAAACATAAAGATGAACTGAAAATATGAAAACCAACTTAGAGTACTAAAGAAACCCAAGTCCTTGAGAGCATGACAGTTTTTTTTATACTAAATTCATCTGAATGTTTAGTGCTGAAAAGTTGACTCTTTTAGCTCCAGTTAAAGTCCCAATGCAGTTTGACAGACTCTACCTGGTTAAGTTTTTGTGATGGGAAAGATTTTTTATTATTTTTTTTTTTTTTATTTTTTTTTTTATCCAGGATTGCTCCCAAACAACCAGCTGGCATATAAATTACATCTAAAGATCGTTCTGCAGACTTGTTGATCCCAAGATGTCGCCCTTAATGCAGTTTTTAAACATTGAGCTTTGGACGTTTTTTTTTAATCTCTTTTACCATCCTGCTCACTGTGGGTGGTGGTAAAATAAACTTAGGTCCTCATCCAAGTCAGTGGCTTGTGGCTAAAACAAATGGGATTCTGTGTTATGTCGTATTTATACCCCAGGGAAACAGACACTAGAAGTTTCTGGAAACTCTGATAAATTTTAAAATAAGAATGTAAAAAAAGCTGTCAGGTACATTTATTTTAAACGGATTGGTGAGGGTTCCAGAAATGTTAAAAAATATCTTTTTTTTAGCATGGTTTTTGTTCCCCATTGAATAACTGCAGTATAAATAAACATCAGATGTTTTTCTATTATTTTCAGTGTGCTTACTAAATGTCCATATGATGAATGTAATAAAAGATGAGTTTAGGCTAACCAATAATTGGTTTTGGCACTTTATATTCTTGAGACAGTACACCTCTACAGTACAAGCAGCACACCACTGTAATTTCAGCTAATTATGATGTAAAATCAAGGGATCAAAAACATTTACTTTTGCTATAAAATGTAATTTTTAAGATGATACTTAAGGGGTAACCTTAGATTAATTTCCATATGTTTATCTGTTTCATACAAAAATGAAATTATAAGTAATGAACTGAACATAAGCAGACAACTAACTACTAACTAGGTCTTAGTTTAGCCCAACAATTTCGTAGGAAATTACAGGATCTGTTTTTAATAAGTCAACATTTCCTAAACCTACATCTCAAGATCTGAATCTGGAATAAATCAATGGTCTGTCCAGCAACAGTTTGAACATCAGTGGATTTTCAAAAAAGCGAGCCTTAATCTTTAGCCTTTTAATCCTTTTGACCTCTCAAAATTGACAAAATCTGAGTGAAAGTTGTTCATTTAATTTATTGATGTGCTTTTGTCTTAGCTTAAGAAAACTCAACAGAATAATTTATTTCCATTAAAAGGTATGTCAATCTGGAGCTAAAACAACCATAGACCCTGGGAAAATTAGTGCTCCAAGAGTGTTTAAGGAGTGATTTATCATTTTCTCTGCAGTTATGTCTCTACTAGATGAGGAAAGTCCAACGGAAAAAACTGAAACCACATATTTGAATTATTTCCTACATCTAGGCGTTTGGCCATTGGACATTAAACTTTAACATGTGAGCTGGAGCTCCTCAGGGCTTTCTCAGAATTTAGAAACTGTGCCCACACTTTATTAAACCCATTTTTATTGAGAGGTGACTACATAATTTTATTCCAAGCTCCTAATTTAATTCTTTATTTTGTTAAATGTGCTTTAATGCTACCCTTTTACCTTCTTGGGGTCTAGTTTATTGAGAAGATGGATTTTGGTTTAGCTCCAACACCTTTTCTTCTTTTAGGAGCTAATTTGCTCAGTAACAGACACAGCTTACAAGAAAACACCGTTTCAACCTTTGCTGTAAACACGTTTTCATTCAAAGATTCATTTGGTGGCACACAGTACAGTTAAATGATGTGGTCTGTGATTTCCAAAGCATCCAAAGAAAAGATCATATGATATGTGATGTAATTACTGTGGTTTGGGTGACTAAAGACAAAGGTTTTCCAATTCTGCTCTCCTACAAAGAGCTAGAAGAGGTGCTGCATATGTAATTTTTTCCATTTGTCACTGAAACACTGAATGAACCCACATTTTCAAATGAAGCCTTGCCTCTTAGACATTTTATGTGCACTTAAGGTTATAGATGAGCATATCAAATATACATTTAAGGAAAATGATCCAATAAATGAACACTGAGGTACAAAAAAGAAGAATAGAGGATGCTGAGGGTCAGCCAGTTGCCTTTTTGCTCCACATCACGGTAAATCTCCAAAAAACTGGCAACACCTTCAATCCTCTTTCGTTTATAGCATCTATTAAATCCAGAATTAGTCTCAAATTTGTGAAAACCCTAGAACATCAAATATGTTGTATGAAGCAAAGTTTCCGATTTCCCCCCAATAGGCAAACAGTGGGAAAGTAAAGTGAACCAGGGAGCACTTCAGAAATGTTGCCATGCCATAAATAAACCAAACCAAAACATCGTTTAGTTTATAGCTGACAGCTTAACATGGGATATGTTTAAACTATTGGCTAAAACTGCATTTGAGATTATTTCTGGCAAAACAGGTTAAAAAGGCCCATTATTTTTATTTCTTTATTTAAAGCTTTTTTGTGGATAACATTTATAAGATGAAATCTTCAGCTTACAGTACCTTGCATTCACAAATTCACAAAACACCAACAAAATTCAGTGTATTATTAGCACGCATTCACACATGTGAAGTAGAAGAAAAAAGTACCAAAATATTAATGTTACAAATAAAAATCTGAAAATGTGGCATGTAGTTGAACTCAACCCCTTTTAATCTGACATCCCCAAATAAAACCCAGTTCAGTCACACTACATAGAATACTGTGTGTTTTTTTAAATCTCAGTATAAATGTATTCTGTAAAGACACGTACTAAAAAACATTAATGAACAAACAGGATCATTAGGATTAAGGAATGCAGCAAACAAGTTTGGGATAAACTAAGTTTAAGGATTATAAAACAATTTCCCAAGCTTTTTTTCCATCCATCCATCCATCCATCCATCCATCCATCCATCCTCTTCCGCTTATCCGAGGTCGGGCTGTGGGGGCAGCAGCCTAAGGAGGGAGACCCCTCCTTGGGCTGCCACATTACCGTGGTGGAGGGGTTTGAGTGTCCCAATGATCCTAGGAGCTATGTTGTCAAGGGGTTTATGCCCCTGGTAGGGTCACCCAAGGCAAATAGGTCCTAGGTGAGGGATCAGACGAAGCGCAGCCCAAAAAACCCCTATGATGAGTTCAGTCTTTGGAAACAGCGCTCCCTCACCCAGACACAGGTCATTGAGGCCCCACTTTGGAGCCAGGCCTGGAGGTGGGGCACGCTGGCGAGCACCTAGTGGCCGGGTTTTCACCCATGAAGCCCGGCTGGGCACAGCATGAAGAGGAAACGTGGGTCCCCCTTCTGATGGGCTCACCACTTGTGGGAGGGGCCAAAGGGGTCTGGTGCATTGTGGTATGGGTGGCTTTTTTTCAAGCTTTGATTATCTCACAGAGCACTACATATCAAGAAGAAGGGTGGCAAGAAGAAAGTAGTTAATGGAAAAATGTCATGCAGGGGAAATACGCCAAGCATGAAAGAGTGTGCTCTGGTTAGACAAGATTAATTAGGTTTTTGGTCCATATTCAAAATCTCATATGTGGTGCAAAACTAACAATGCACCCTGAACCCAACATCCTATGACAAACATGGTGGTGGCAGCATCATAGTGCATGGATGCTTTTCTTCAGCAGGGACAGGAAAGCCAGACAGAATTGACTGGAAGACAAAAGGGAGCTAAATGCAGGGCGATACTGAAACAAACCCTGTTAAAGACTGTGACGGGTCAATAACTCAATGCAATCTGCTGGGTTTCCTTAGAAACTTTTTGAACTACTTTGAATAATTAATTGAGTTTACTGTACTGTTTGATAACTAGTATCAATTGGAATGTATGTATGATTGAACTGATCTTTTTTTTTCTTGTAAAGTGCCTCGAGACGACATTTGTTGTGAACTGGCGTTATATAAATAAACTGAAAAAATAAAACTAAAAAAATAGAATGACTAAGTCCTTTTCCAGACATAAAGCTAATTAAGAATCTTTTGAATGTTTACATATGTTTTTCATGTAATCAGGGTGAGCTCGAGCAATTTTGCAAAGAAGACCGGGAACAAAATGAAGACATGCAAAGCTGGTAGAGACATAACCCAAGGGACTTTTTTAGCTGTGATTTTAGGAAAAGGCAATTCTACAAAGCAGTAACTCAGAGCTGAATACAATGCACTAAAAACTTCTTAAGTTTTAATTTGCTAAAAATCTTTAAACCACGTATCCTTTTCCTCCCACTTAATAGATCTGCACCTGGTCTATCACACAGGTTCCCAACATAACACACTGACAACGGTGGCACTTTATGTATTTCATTAGTCTTATAATCTGAACTATGCCTTACTGAATGTGTAATTCTGTTTCACTGTAAAAGAAACCTCATGCAGCTGGTGCTGATGATTTGTTTTCCTAGCAGACAGTTTAGCCTGATTAGGCCGACATTTTTCAGTCCTCCACCTGCAGAATGCTCTAATGAATTTAACTCACGTTGAAGTGAGAAGAAGGTTTTTTTTATGCCTAACATGTGACAAGCCTCATCTTCATTTCAGTCTGAAACTTAGTATGGATCACTAGGAAACACAGAAACAGTGATTGCATTTGGCACATGGCCCTCAGTCTGAATCTACATGTGCAACAGTCGGACTAATTATGCCTTAGGTTGTATTAATTACTGTCAAAAGCCAAAATAAATGTGCTGTGATATTGCACCACAACAGATTTTCCCTTTTGGAAACACGTGAAGATATTTAAGGCAGACTGTCTTATCTCATTGGAAGAAATGCCTGTATATTTACAAAAAAAAAAAAAAAAGAAAAAAAAGAAAAAATGATTGTTTGATGTTAAACATGTGCGAATATTAATGAAGATGAAACAAGGTCCAAAAAATTGCACTATAAGTTCAGCTGTCATCTGATGTTTACACCCATTTACAAAAATATGGGCAGTAAAACGCCTCATTCTGCTTGAGTGTACTTTTTGTTGCACAACAAGGAACAGACAGCGAAGTGTGTGAAGATTTGTGTGAAAAATCTCCCGGATTACACCAAAGATGTAAAACAATTCAACCATTTCAAGCACAGATTTGAAACACTTCCATCTTCCAGAAAATGTGAGAGGAACAATTTTTTTTTTTTTTTTTTTTTTTTTTTTCATTTGATTTTTTTAGCTGAATGAATTCCTTGAGATTTCTTTCTGTGATGTCTGGCTTCTGTTTTTTTTGGCCTTCTTCTTTTATCTGCCTCCCTGTCTCTGTGAGTCTGAATTTCAGGGCAGCAGATGTTTTAGCACATGACTGGATACTGATGTCATCTTTGGCACAGATGCCTCGTTTTGTGTATTTGGTCCATGTACAAGGTTGTCTATTCAGGATGTATGTTCAGTTCACATAAATCTTAGAAATCTTAGCTGTGAACCAATACTTTTCACTTATTTTTACCAGGAATGTGAAATGCCGCTTGAAAAACAGTTTAATGCAATAACTGTTGATGTTAATAAGGCCTTATAGCTGGAAAGTTGGTGTATTTTATTCAAAAAGGCAAAGAGAATAACCCCAAGTGTGAGGGATTTTGACTGACTAAAAGAAACAAATCATACAAGGTCATTATGCTTCAAGCCTCCAATCCCACCTTACGTCAGATGTGTTTTATTGGACTGGGATCTGGCACTTTGCAGGCCACTGGAGAATGCTTCACAAACTATATTTTTTATGAAGTAATTTAGAAAATTTTGGTTTGCACTCATGTGAATAAAAATGAGGCAATTCAGCTGCTGCACAAAAAAGTTGGTGTGGCAGGCTTTGTGATATCTGGTTAAAAGCAAATAAAATCTACAGATCTAAAATTTAATAACAGAATTTTGCACTGTACTGTGAGACTGCATCACTGAGCTTCCATTATGGAAGAGCTGATCATAGTGCTTATTTATCAAACCCAATTTTAAACATTTCAGACTATTATGTGCATGATTGTCTCTTTCTGTAATAGTTTATTCTTTTTCCCCATTTGTTTCCTTGAACAGGTGATTTTACATGCTTTACAAGTTTAAAGTACAACTTTGTGAAACTGCGACAGCTGTCACTCAACAGAAAATAACCAGGTAATATTTATTATTACTTCAAGTTATGTGTTTTTCAGAGCATATGGGACTACTGTCATGTTTGCTGTCAGACTACAGTCTTTATTTTTAGCTGTGAAGGGTCATGATTGGCTGGTCCCACTTTCCATCAGTCTTTGGGTTAGAGGCACAGTACACCTTAGAGATGTGTTCTGTCCAAATCAAGTCAAGTTGATTTGTATAGCACATTTCAGCAACAGGAGAGTTTAAAGTGCTTTACATGGTAAAAAAAAATAATAATACAGTAGTCAATTATGAAACAACCAATAAAGATTGCATTTCATCAAAAGTCATCATCATAACCATCAAAAATATTCATCATCAAATATACATCAAATATGTTGATCAATGTTCCAATTACTATTAATCAAAGGCAACTCTGATTTAAAGGAACTCAGTGTTTTGGCTGTTTTTGCAGTTTTGTGGAAGTTTGTTCCAGATTACTGGAGCATCAACAATGAATGCTGCTTCTCCATGTTTGGTTCTGATTCTGGGGATGCAGAGTAGACTAGAGCCGGAAGACCTGAGTGGTTTGGAAGGTTGATAACAACATTAAAGACAACAGGTCTTTAATGTATTTTGGTGCTAAGCAATTTGGTGATTAATAAACTGAAAGAAGTATGATAAAGTCTATTCTCTGAGCTACAGGGAGCCAGTGTAAGGACTTTAGAACTGGGGTGATGTGCTCTATTTTCATAGTTTTAGTAAGAACACGAGCAGCAGAGTTTTGGATCAGCTGCAGCTGTCTGATTGATTTTCTTGGTGCACACACTGACTGAGTAAAATCTTCTGGATAACATTTTCCTGATATTCTGGGTCCAGATAGGTATGTTTTGTTTTGTTTTGTTGATTGACATGACGATAAATATGCCTGTTAGATTAATTGGCCACTCCTGAACTATAACTAAGCAGATACTGATATACATGTTTTAGGCATCCTAGTTAAAACAGTATGCTGAAATCTGAGTACGAGTAGCTCCATTTCAATATATTTTTTACTCAAGTAGAAGTAAAAAGTAGCCATCCAAAAAAAGGCTATTTAAGTACTGAGTAGTTGAGTAGTCCTGTTTAATCTGGTTTAATTTGTTAAAAATGATGTAATCACGTAGGCAAAATATAACAGTTTGTGGTACTTAGAATAACATACAAAAATTAGTAAAAATAAATCACACCATTTCAAAATAACAAATTTGGGTACAGTATAGGTAATATATGTATGTTAGAACAATGCAAAGTACTTTCAAAGTACTATCATTTTTTTGTTAAACTGTGCTTGTTCGTCATTCAGTGAAGTAAGTCGAGGTGGGTAGAGTAGCCAAAGATTGTACTCAAGTAACAGCAGTGTTACTTCAAAATATTACTCAGAAGTAAAAAGTACAGGAAGTAGCAGAAAACAGAATTGCTCCTAGAAATAGCTTTTCTTCAAAGAGTTACTCAAGTAAATGTAACTGCAAATTTAACTATTTACTAACCATCTCCTTGCTGAAACTACTGCAGATTTAGATGGTAACTACGGACTGCTGTGTGAGTAATTCCAGTTATTCTACCGCAAACATGAAGTCAGTGTGTAAGAAATGTACCCATAAATTAAAGTTCATAATCAAGTTCATCATCATCATTATGTACTCCTATTGTCTGTAATCACAGGTGAGGGTGCTAGCTGATGCTGACATCTAGTGGTCAGTGGTGCATCAGCTTATCACATCATTGCTTCAGGGGAAACCAATTACAGGAATAAATGGGTAGAGACTTCACACTCCTATGTAGGTATTATATTCACAGTCAGCTGTGGTTTGAGTGAGTTTCCATTATTGAGTGACCATTTTATTTTAATAACTGTTCCTTCTGGTCATCCTGAAGAAAAACTCAATCATGTCTGTTGAGTTAAATTGCTATTAAAATATTTTGGTGTATTAGACCAACACTGAAAACAGAATTCAGCACAAACATAAAGATCTTCAGTGATTTGTTTTATTGTTAGGTCAATGTTTGTATTTGTCATTATGATAGGCTCCCTTTAAATCACATGAAACAAATGAAGAGGCAGTTGTTACATTGTTTGCTAAAACTGAATGTAACACAGAGGAAACGGTTTCTTTACATTATATAGGGATTTGTTTTGACCAATAACCTGTTAATTATTGACTCCATTTTCAGATTATCACTTGTTGAGTATCTAGAGTCACTTTGTCCCAGCGATGGGTTAAGGTCTCTTAACATTTGAGACTTTATTTTTAGGTGTTTGTCACCTCAAACCCATGAAATAAATGAATCCATTCAGAACATCTATTCTGAAAGCAAGTACCTTATTTTGAGACCCTAAAAACTAAATTATTTTAACAATTCTATTCGTTTCAGATGTGGACTGACAAGAAATATTGCACTTTTGTCTTAGTGAGTTATTTTGAACATATGCTAGCAATCAAAATAAAATAAAAATAGAATTAAAAGACTATTCTGATTGAGGACAATCACTTGATTTATTGTCTAGTCTTGTAAAAAGTTGTAGCTGGCACATTGGTAATTATAATGATTCTCTGTCATAAATTTTTCTTTCATTGTCCCCAAGGAAAATAAAGTATAACCAATTACTACTGGATTCTACAGATGGTTTTCAGGCTTCTGTCACAAAGAGCTTTAGATGATTTATGATTCATAAAGAAGATGACAATATAAAGGGCCTTTCTCTTTGCGTGTGTAGTTTTCTATCCTGCATAAAGAACATCTGTCAGTGCCAAGGAACATTTGCTATGATGTGAAATATTTATCTTATCAAACTGGATTTGCTTGCTTTACCAAATACAGGTCAGGCTTACTTCCCGAAGTAAACTCAAGCCATAAACAGAAACTACTGGGGTAACTTCACTGTTTTTTGGTTTTTTTTCTGTGTTTTTTCATTTTAGTTTTATTGAATCAAATTAGGAACAACTGGATGTTTTGCTTCATGACTTGACATATAATTAAATAATTATCCTCCAACTTTGTAGCTCTAAGACATCTTTTAGATTCAGTATCTTTTTTTTTTTTTTACACTAGATGTTCTTGGTGGTAAGTCTGCTCTGATAAACAACAGCCTTTCAGCTCCAGCAGCTGCTTTTAGGTATAAAACTAGGACAACTAGTCCATATTCTGACATGCAACAAAGAGCTAAAACAAGTTTCCAACACTGCCACCGGAGTTTCTACAAGTTTAACCGAAGACGAAGAAATAAATCTTACATTTATATCTCTACAGTAATAAATAGATGTTGTTCAGTAGCACAAAATAAAGGAAAAGGGACAATAAATAAAACAAAGTAAATAATAATGTCCTAAAAATCCAGAAAACCTGTAGCCTGAGGGAAAGTACATCTGACACACATGGAAGACGGAACAATGACGTGGCTGGTTTGAACAACGCAACCTGAGCTTTGCCCCACTTGTGTTGGCTCTACACAGAACGAGATATGAGTCAGTTGATGACGTGCTCTGTCAGCATCCATACTCTGTTTGCATCCAAGCAGACACAAGCGGCTGCACCTGTCACCTCTCCTTCCCGTACAGTGCTGAAGAGAGAAAGCAATTAATATTGACCCGAACAGACCAACCATCAATAATTAATCAGCTGTTTAGACTGAACTGCTTACATGATCTGCACTGTTGTGTTTTTACTGAATTGTTAATGAGTATGTATGTCTCTTCTGGCTTCATATACACAAAGTTGTTCTTAAAACATCAACAGCTTTACATGAATACTGAAATGAAAGACTACATGTGGGTTTGGAGATACTGTATGTTTTTTAGTTATTGGTTCCATATGTAAGAACTCAAAAAGCAGGTAACAGACAAGCAGGAAAGGAGATAATCAGAACATATGACTCAACATGTAGAAACACGACAGAAAAGATGAATAAGTCATCGTGTGGACATGGGTGGTGTACCCACACCTGTGCTTTCTTAACAATGAATGGGGGTCAGTTGTTTGAGTAAAGATCTCTGGTTTGATCCCCAACTTCTCTAAGTGTTAATGAGAGACTCACAGAGAAATCAGCTATTTTCAGCTTGATCAGTCCTGAACACTGAATGGCTGGTTGGAAACATAAAAATCCAATTGGCTTCCAGTCAGTGAACGCACTCTTCTGTTTTGATATTGCTGATAAGTGAAGAAGAATCAAAGTTAGCAAATTCCAGCAGCAATGAAATGTTTAAAAATGAAATCATGTAAAGCACAAACATATAAGGAGCTATTTAAAAGGCAACAGTATTTTTTATTTTATTGAGACATAGCAAAATGTGTGTGATTCATTCTGGCTGCGGCAGAGCAAGAGAGAGCAAGACAATTTTTAGGCAGATCAGGAAGACTGAACAGAAAATGGCAAAGTGCCTTTTCTTTTTTTTTTTTACCCTTTTGAGCTTTCTGTCTCTTATGGAACATGGTAGATCTGGAACTACTGGCAGCCTGTGCCCAATTTCAACACTAAAAAAAGCTTCCACACTAGTTGCAAATATAAGATACAAAAGCCAGGTAAAAATGTGAACTCCACGATCAGGCTATTTATCTACTTAAAATAAATTTGTATTTATTTCACAGCAAAAAAAAAAAAAAAAAAAAAAAAAAAAAAAAAATCACACATTGAATTATACATGTAAGTTACACTGAGAAGATTATACATTAAACATGAGGTCACAACAGCAGCATAACCTGCTTCCTGCTTGTCTTTCTTTTTCCTCTTTGGAAAAAGGAGGAAGTATCAAGGTGACAGGCATGATTTGATCTTATATATATATATATATATATATATATATATATATATATATATATATATATATATATATATATATATATATACCATTCTCTGGAACTCCTAGAGCTGTGGTTTCATTTGGGGTGACCTGGCAAGCCTGATTTGAGTTCAGGTGTTGATTGGTTCATTGGCCACGGGGTGGGCATATTAACTTACCATCCTATGTCCTATGAGCTCGATGTGGGCCATTGTTGTGTTGCAAAGTAAATAGTCAGGTTCAGATTTGCATTTTTGATATGATTAACCCTGCCCACTCTGAGGTGCCACTGTGCTCAATGCAAACAGAACCATCACCAGAGTACATTAGTATGGAGGATCGAGACTGACATAATTAAAAATAAAAGCAGAAATATATATATTTTGTTTTTCCTTTTCCTTACACATGTTTTCATCAAGAAATGTTTACAAAATATATATATTCCTGCTTTTATTTTTAATTATGTCAGTTTCGGTCCTCCATAGTATCTCAGTTAACAGCTAATTAAAATCCAAATCTTAGCCTCTTAGAGAATTTAAATATTATGTAAGACCAATAAAATTATTTTTTCAATGCAGAAATGTAACTGGCTATACAATCATGTAGATTAGAGTGCTGATTTGAGAATTGTCCACCATGCCTGATATGCATGGCATTTAGGGTAAGCTACAAAAGGTTGTTGCTGAAGAAGCTGGCTGTTCAGAGTGCTTTATCCAAATGTAATTATGAAAAGGTTAAGTGAAAGGAAAAGGTGTGGAAGAGAAAGGTGCACAGGGACAACTGCATTCTTGGGGAGATTTTGAAGGAGAGCCAATCCAACAATGCAGGGTAATGTCAAAAAGCTAAATTACCTTCTCGGCATGTCAGTTTTGCAAAACCCTGGTCATCTGACCATTCATTCCATTCAGGTTTGCTGGAGCAGGGATCCATGCAGAAGTCACAGAACAGTGGCACTCAAGGACTGGAGTTGCTGACCCCTGCATAAACATTGCTCTCCCATCTCAGTTTTCTTTTTTATGAATTTGCAGCGCTAGTGGCTTTGTTTGACAATAACCAGACAGGAGATGGGGAGGGAGAGAAAGGGAAAGACATGCAGCAAAGGTGTCAAGGTCGTGATTCGAACTGTTAAAGACAATTTGGCTTCATTTATGGGACACTTGCTTTACCGCCACACTGCCTGCCACCCTGCTAGCTCAGATTTCTCTCTCTCTTTTTTTTTTTTTTAACCTTTTCAGTTTACATTTCTTTTTCTCTTTATCTACTTTGGCTTTTGAGTTTTTTCCTGAAAGATTTCCCTTTTTTCAGATATATACAAGAATAATTTTTCCTTGTCTGCAAAGAACTTATGTGTTCACAAATATTTTACTTGATAAAGTTACATTGCAAGCTTAGAAAAAAATAGGGTGTAAGGAAAAAAGACAATTGAGACACAGAGAAAGTGAGAAAGCTGTAAGATTTTGGGGAAGTTCAAGTGCAACAAACTACAAAAAATGAATGATGAACAAGAAGTACACAGTGAGGGAACTAATGAGAAAAGTAGCAGCTGGTGATCATTATGGAACTGAATTTGGGATGGTGGATGTTTCTGCTTACAAAGTAGGAAGGTGAACCCCTCCAGAAAGTCACTGGATGGGAATACAGGTTATTACTCACAAGATACAAGCCATGATATAGTACTGTGAAAACCTGCTATCCCCTATTATCTGCTCTATTGCTTTTTGTTGCACTTACATGTTTCAGATCATCAAAGTTTAATTTAAGTCTAATAAAATCTTAGTAATTACCAAAAACAGTTTTCAAATGATGATTTCCTTTATTAAGGGAAAAAAGTTATGCATTTAATCATTTTGAAAAAGTAATAACTCCCTCCCCTTTTAAATCACGAATTGACTGCAAATAACTATATTGGTTTAGTTTCACTAGCCACACCCAGGGCTGATTATTGTCCAACCTGTAGAATTAAGAAAATATTTAAAAAAAGAAACTGTCTGAAAACATGAAGTGGCTAATACATCTAAAAAAGAAATACTTCATGGCCCAGTCTAAGGGAATGTGGGAATAGTTGAGGGACTAAGTCATTGACATCTATCAGTCTGGATGAGACCCAAAAAGCTTTAGTAATTTCTTAGTGAAACCACAGATAGCCACTATCTACAAATGGGGAAAACACGGAACAGGGGTGAATCTTTCCAGGTGTGGCCCGCCTACCAAAATCATTAAGAGTAAAATGAGGACTCATCCAGTTGGTGATTTAAAAAAAAACAACCCCTAAGTCAACATTAAAAGCACTGCAGGCTTCACTTGCCTCAAATTCATCAATAAGAAAGAGACTGGGCAAAAGTGAGATCCATAGGAGAGATCCAAAGCAAAAACCACATATCTCAAATTTATTAAAAAATGTTTTCATGATCCCCAAGACCTTTGGGAATTATTCTGTTAACTGACATCACAGAAGTGAAATTTCTTAAAAGGTGTGCATCCCATTATATCTTACAGCATTTACAGCATTACATCATTTCTGTAAAGTATCATATATAGTCAAACATAGTGGTGGTAGTGTGACAGTTGGGGGCAGCCTTACTGCCTAAGGGCCTGGACAATGAGCCATGTCCATATCCATCCATGAATTCTGCTCTCTTAGAAAATCATGAAAGTAAATATCTGACCAAAAAGGCCCACACAAGTTAGACAGCATGGCAATGATGCAAAGCATACTGGCAGGTCAACCCCTGAATGACAAAGAAACAGCTAAATCAAGACTTTAGAGTGGCATGGTCAAGATCCGGACTTAAATCTGATTGACATGTTGTGTTATGACCTTAAACAGGCAGTTCATGCTTTAAAAGTTTGAGTTCAAAGACATATAAAGACAATTACAAAGTCGGCCTCCAATCATCTGAAGAAACTTTTTAGGATTAAAGGACTAATAACCCAAAAAGATCAAGAGAAACTCATACATCCGTTTATCTTTAGTCACACTGATTACTGCAACAGCGTCTTCACAGGTCTGCCTAAAAAAAAAAAAAAAATCAGACAGCTGCAGCTGATCCAGAATGTTGCTGAACATCCCGAACAGCTGAAACACTGAGTTCCTTTAAATCAAGGCTAAAAAACCCACCTGCTTAGAGTTGCCTTTGATTAGTAGTGTGTGGATTATTGATCAATATATTTGATGTGTATTTGCTTGATGATTTTGACAATGGCTTTTGACAAAATGTTTATTACTTGTTTCATAATTGGTGACTGTATGATGTTTTTATGATATAAAGCAATTTGAACTACCTTTGTTGTGGAAATGTGCAATATAAATAAACTTGACTTGACTTAAAACCCTCCATAGTGGATAAAATAATAAAAAAATGTCAAAGAGTAGGCTGAAGGTCTTTCATAGGGATGCAAAACACATAGATATCACATAATCTTCATGTCAGTTGTAGTGCCAACCATTTGCTCAGGTTATCTTTGTATCTTTGATACAATGGATCTTTTCAAACATGAACAAATCTGAATGTGATTTCTTCCAAATACGAATTTCACGACTTCCTCAATAGCAAACTTTCCTCCTAATACCAATATCAAAATTGTTGTTTGTAAGCACGAGATCCAGCACAATCCAGCCCAGTGGGCACCTCTAGTTATGTTGCCAGTATATACTCTATGTGCTGCTGTGGGCTCGCTCTCCTGTGTTGTTTTCCCTGCTTCCTCCATGCCTGCCACAAAAAGCAGCAGACAATAGTGGTATTCACTTCCACAGCCATCAAAGAGCTGTGCACAAGACTTGGAAAAAGTGCAATGCTTCTCTACGCAGTGTTACCAAAACAAACTTGCCTCACGCAACGCTACTTTTTACAACAACAATGATTTGGGACTTCTAACATTTTTAAGCACATGCAGTAGTTGTCAATGACCTCTTTTCAACTGCAAGCCTGGAGATTGTGATGAGATTTCTGCCAGCTGCTCGAGGCAGTAATGTATGAAATGCCACTGATGTTGAGATTTGTCATCGCTGTGATGGGTTTGGGCCCCGTGCAGAAGGCTCTAGGAGGGGGATTGCACCACAATGTCTTTCCTTAAGTCATAAAGGAAGTTGTTTGTCCTTCCAAAGAATTGTGAACTAATTAAATAAATTCACTTCTCAACTATTCCCATCATGCCACACAAGTGGTTGTTCCAGAAAAACTGTGTTCATTGTCCTTGTTTATTGTTTCATCATTATTTCTCTATGCAATGCTTCTAGCAATGTTATAATACAGGAGTAATGATACCAATATGCTGAAAATGAGTGGTTTTGGGTGCTATGCATGTTGTGACGAGAGTGTGTGTATGTGCGTGCTCACGTGTGTGTGCATGTATGTGGCAGGGGGATGGGGGGGGTTCTTATTTTAATTTCCAATATTTTAATAGGGAAAATGTTTCCATATACACATTTTTAAGACATAAACTGCCTGTTTGAACAAATCAAATTGGTATTCAGGGGTTTCACTGCATTTGTTTGATTTCTAATATTCAAGTATGACTAAAACCAAGAACAAGATTACTGCAAATGCTAATGTATCTGCATGTTGAAAGCAGAAGTACTTTATACACAAATATATGTGTCAGTCACTACATTTGTACAGAGATGCTGTGTGTCTATGAGATGTGCATTTAAAAAATGTTAATGGGATATGTTTGTCCTCTAGTGTCTAAAACCTTGAATATAAATTAAACCTCACACACTGAAGTGTTCAGATGACAAACAGATTTGTATTTTTGGCTTGGATACAGTGCAGTTCCACTCCTGTGGAGGGAATAACCTTGCTATGGGCGAAATTCAAGTTAAACGATTTACTTATACCTTTAACACTCTGAAAACAGAATCTCTCAACGTTAATAAATCAGGTTATTGTGTTGCTCCCTGTGGTGTTCACCTGCCTGTAAGACTGCATATCAACACCCCCAAAAAAGAATAAATATCTGCTCCGAAAAAGGAATCACACCTTGGGCAATTGATTGGCATTTATTTTTTAGATTCCAATTTTAAAAATATTGAGCTGTTCTTCCTCAGACTTTCAGAATATTACTATGCATTTTTTATTGAGGTCTTGACAATTGAAGATAGCAGAGCTGTGTTTTTTGGTGTTAAAAATAGTACAGAAATAAAAAGATCTAGGAAACCCTCAAATGGCTTCACGATGCTTTCACTGGCTATTCACAATAAAAAGTTAATAAGCTGCCAGTGCAGTTGAGCCTGCGCTGCTTATAAAGGCCACGAGACTGACATGTGTTGGGTTCTGTGTAAGACGGAATGAAAGCATTCGAGACTCTATGAGCTTTGAAAGTAAGGGTTAAACTTTAGAGATATCAGTGCACAGCCAGTCAGCTTTCTCTGCTGCCTTCTGGGGTCTCTGTGGTTTCTGTCAGACATAAACCTGAAGAAGATAATTCAACTCTGACAGTGAAGCATCCTCCCCAGAGCCGCAGAAATACATCCACTCTCCTGCATGCACATACACACATGACTTCGATGCTCTTTGTGGGGTTTAAGAGGGTATCATTATTTCCCTTTGTGAGTTCAAAGCAATGTAACAGTTGGATATGGACTCTAATCAGGCCCAGAGAGAAAGCCATACTGTTGGCTCAATATGAAAAAACAAGTTGTGATTCATTGTGATTCTTTCCCAAGCAAACACAATGTCCATTACTTACAAATATAAGGATATTCTTTGGTAAATCATGACTGTCAGACTGATTCTGCTGCATGCTTGGCACCTTTAGAGAGAAAGGACTGAATCAGTATTCAGGGATGTGGAGGCAGCTGTTACTCCAGTGTCATAGGCATGTGTTGGTAATTAAGCTACATGTTGCTACCTCAGATAAATGTGTTGCCTAGAGGCAATTTAGTGCAAAATTTCATTTTCACTAAGTTAGAGTCAAAATCCGTTAAAACCTCATGGGGGAACCACAAAGGATTAGACTTGCTAGAAATTATGCAATTTTTATGATCAACTGAAGAAATAAGTGGGAGCAAGCGCTGTTTTTTTCATTATGCTTCTCCAAAGAATTGCAAAGTGTTTCTGTTCAAACAAAACCACACAAACTCACTGCAGGCAAAGTGTACAAGAATACAGGGAAACACTCGATAAATCTAATGTTCAACAGGCACATCTGAGAGCTTTATACTAGATGATTTAGTGAAAAGAAGTAACATCATTTAAACTGTACTTATATTTAAATCAAGATAGTAAATGCATAAAACATGGTGTTTTTGAACACATCTCTCAAATTTAAGCTGGAAATACAAGCAGTGAGGCCTGTTTTTTTGTCTAATAAGAGTTCTGTAACAGCTTAAAGGATGCTTCAGAGATTCAGATAAGTGCAGGCCCATCATGGCGTTCAGGCTATTATGTGTTCTCTTTAGAGCCATTTTTGTTACTGGGTCTCTCTGGAAAAGCCAAAGTGGCTTCTCAATAGGCTCATCAATGTTCATATATTTAGCCCTATTTTCTTCTACATCCACAAATGGCTGATGATGTTAGACAAGAGGGAAACTTCAAATATTCAATTAGGAAGTTAGATTTCTGCATTCTAACATGTTTTTTGTTGATAAATGAGCAGAACACTTTATTGTAATTTGATTTTAAAGCCTGTAAATTTTTGGGTTCTGTGAAGCTTGTGTTCCATTACTCTTAAGGGTAGAAAAGACATTTATTCACCTCAGAGTTTGACAGTTGTAATTTTTTTTATGAAATAAGTTTGGCACAATGCTGTGCAAGCCTAGATATTTTTACATGAAACCCGTTTTTCTAAAGCATCATACAGCATGCATTTCAATGAGGTAATTTTAAATGCTATTTCTGAGAAGAATTTATGCAAAAACACGTATGCACAGAAGCAAGCATGAATGCATGAATAGATTTATTACTATTCATTGCAACAATAGAGCTTCTGCACATCAGTGATCCATACATATGAATGATGGACAGACCAAATTAAAAAGCAACTAAAGGAGACATTTTTCCTCTTCTTTCACTTCTTCAGTGTTTGACAATTTGTAAAGCTCCTTTATTTCACCTACATGGAGACCATCTTGAAGAAACACCCTGTATTACGGTAATAATGGCAATCAGTTATTCATAAAAATGTTCTACACATCATTTGTTTTAGTGGAAAAAGTAAAATTAGCTGAAAATTATCCTCATACTCATGTCTCTAGGAATTATCAAATCAGCTCTGATGGATTACATGCTTTACTCATTCTGGCAGAAGAATTAAGCTGCTCAAAATTAAACTCTTTTTACTAGAAGCAAAAACTAAGGCAATGAAGTGATCTATTATGGAAACTGAAAACTGAAACTTCGTATATATATATATATATATATATATATATATATATATATATATATATATATATATATATATATATATATATATATATATATATATATATATATATAAATTCCCTTCTCACCCTCCACGGGTGGTCTTTCTCAACCTCTGAGCTCGGGTCCTCTACCAGAGGCCTGGGAGCTTGAGGGTTCTGCGTAGTATCTTGGCTGTGCCGAGAACTGCGCATTTCTGGACTGAGATGTCTGACGTTGTTCCTGGGATCTGTTTTAGCTACTGCTCCAGTTTGGGGGTGACTGCCCCGAGGGCCCCGATGACCACAGGCACCACTGTGGTCTTCACCTTCCAGGCCTTCTCCAGTTACTCTCTGAGGCCCTGGTATTTCTCCAGTTTCTCGTGTTCCTTTTTCCTGGTGTTGCAATCGCTTGGTATTGCTACATCCACCACAACGGCTTTCCTCTGTTGTTTATCCACCACCACGATGTCTGGTTGGTTCGCCATTACCATTTTGTCTGTCTGGATCTGGAAGTCCCACAGGATCTTAGCTCGGTCATTCTCCACCACCTTTGGGGGTGTGCCCCACTTTGATCTCGGGGCTTCCAGTCCATATCCTGCACAGATGTTTCTGTACACTATGCCCGCCACTTGGTTATGACATTCCATGTACGCTTTCCCTGCCAGCATCTTGCACCCTGCTGTTATGTGTTGGACTGTCTCAGGGGCCTCCTTGCACAATCTACACCTTGGATCTTGTCTGGTGTGGTAGATCTGAGCCTCTATTGCTCTGGTGTTTAGGGCCTGTTCCTGTGCAGCCAGGATGAGTGCCTCTGTGCTGTCCTTGAGTCCAGCTTTTTCCAGCCATTGGTAGGATTTCCTAATATCAGCCACTTCAGTTATTTGTCGGTGGTACATCCCATGTAGGGGCTTATCCTCCCATGATGGTTCCTCCAGCACCTCATCCTCTGGTCCCCATTGTTTGAGACATTCGCTGAGCACATCGTTGGTTGAGGCTTTGACCTTGATGTATTTATGGATCTTGGATGTTTCATCCTGGACAGTGGCTCTCACACTTGCTAGTCCTCTGCCTCCGTCCTTACGGCTCGCGTATAGTCTCAGGATGCTGGATTTAGGGTGGAACCCTCCATGCATGGTTAGTAGTTTCCGAGTTTTAACATCCATGGTCTTTATCTCTTCCTTTGGCCAGCTTATTATTCCTGCAGGGTATCTGATTACTGGCAAGGCATAGCTGTTTATCGCACGGATCTATAGAGGGGTATATATATATATATATATATATATATATATATATATATATATATATATATATATATATATATATATACATATACATATATATATATATATATATATATATATATATATATATATATATATATATATATATATATATATATATATATAGTGATGTGCGTTGAGCTTCATGGCTTCACCGTCCTTGAACGGTTCTATTCCAACTGTACTTTTTGTAGTTTTCCGATTGTTTTCAGTCTTTTAATGCGTAGAAGAAGAGCACCTGTGGCCTGTTGTGCATATGGGGCTCTGCACTGCCCTCTATCAGTGGGGCATGGTACTTTCTGCCTCACCCTGCGCATTTTCAGTGTGCATTTATGCCTGATCGGAAAGACTAAATATGTCCCTATATACCCAGGTGAAAAAAAAATCTACTTAAGTACATTTTAAATAGGCTGCATTTTTCTGAAATATATTTTTAATATGTTATCAATTGGATGTACTTTTTAAGATTATATTCAAAATTTAAAATAAATAAATTTTTAAAAACATGCTTCTATGTTGTTTTAAAATGTATTTTGGTACACTTTATAAAAATAATTTTTTTTCTAAAATATACTGTACATAACAATTAAATATATTTCTAAAATTATATTTCAGATAATCTTTTTAAAAATATACTTTGCATGTATTTGTAAAAATTACAAATTACATTTTTCAGTACAGCCTGTCTAAGGCAGACAGGTGTCTGAGGCTGCAGCCATCTTGGGATAACCTTTTTAGAATGGTCTTTTCAATTGAGTATTTTTGGTGACATTTTTTGTTTCAGGAACCATTTATCATTACTGGTAATCTGCCCAAAGGCACATACTTTCTTTAGTTGCATTTACAAAGAAAAAAAACAAAAAACATCAGAGATGAAAATCTGACAGACATTCCATTCTATGAATATAATAACCGTGTGATTCCCAAAGAGCCTTCAGCCTAACACCTGCAATATATCAGTGTAGTGTGAAGCGTTTGATGTAGACAAGTGTCTTGAGGCCTAAAATGTATCCATGGCAGAAGAACAGTACAGTATGTGAAAGTTCTGTTCGAGAGAAACAGGAAAAAATAAAAAACAACAATAACCTGACAGATGAATTGTGAGCTGTGTCATTCCTCAGTTTGCTATCCACTGTATAAGTTTTTAGCCTCTAGCTTTTTGGAAATCCCTTTGCTAGTGCTGAAATTCAGTTTTTTTGTCAGCAGAACTGTGTTGTCTTTGATACAGTTTGGGTTGATTTAATTCAATTTACTATTTAAACTTACTGTCCTAACCTTTGAGAATTTAGTAATATTTACATACAATTACCCTAAAATATTCCTTTTCAATTAAAAATTCTGATATCCCTTTGAGATTCAGTGTCAAACATTGTGTTTGAATGTGAAACAGGATTGCCATTGAACAACTTTTCTAAATTAGAAATCGTCAGTTTTGGTAGAACATCTTCATTTTTCTTTTCTTTGGTTTGATTTCAGCATTTACACCAAAAGAAATGTTAAAATACGTAAAGAAAAAAAAGATTATTCCCACTCCATCAAGAAAAATATGAAGCAGGCTTGAGCTAAACTTTTAAAAGAGAAATGTTAGATGTCTTTGGAAAAACAATTTGTTACCACAGTTTTCTATGAGGCTTGTAAATACGCTTCTGCAAAGAAGAGCACAAATTCCATTTAATCTGTTTCACATAATAGTGTGATTGTCTCTGGTATGTCTTTAATGTCTTGATCCTAAAAACTGAATCCTCAAATCATGGTAGACGTTTTTTAACAGTTCAGACACAAAAGACAGAATCAGAAACTGTGTAATCTGCTGTGTTGATTTGTTAATTAGCTGTTCTGTAAAAGCCTGCTTCTTGTCATGACTTGAATTTCTCTGTTGTTTTAATGTATTGCTGCCAAAGACAAAGACGGTTGTCATATCAGTTACACTGGAACGTGGAGATTCATAAATACACAATGTCTTTGTTATGAAGTTTGTCATAAAGTACCCTCTAGGATTTAATGGTTTTCAAATCATAATGTCTTGAGGCATGAAGCTTTTTTATACTCAGTTAAAAATTAAGGTTTTTTTCTATTATTCATGCCTCATATGAGACTACATGATCCCATTAGCTTCAAATGCTGGCAGACCACATAAAGTGCCAACAACAAGCTGTTTGTAAAGGAACTTTGCACATTCTCATATAAGCCTGTCTTGAACCTTTATCAACAGCAGAGCGCTAAACAATGGTCCTTTCAGGGGGTTAAATAACTCATTTGGTTATATTTAGAACATTAAAGCACATTTTTGTCAGTATGCAAATGTATTTCCTAGTTATAAAAATAAACAGGAAAAACTAGTACACTGTGACATTCTTTGTTGCTCCCCCAGGATTTTTCCTCTTTACATTTTACTTGCTGTAAAACATTTAGGTTCATCTGAACCAGTCAAATGACTACTTTACTTCTCTTTTGGTGCATCAAAACCACTCAGAAAGACTTCATTTGTTTAAAACATCAAGCCCTTTCTTGCAAACTGGAAAACTGCTAAACCATTTGTTACCAGATGAGGAATTTGGTTCATTGGATGGGTGGGGTTTGCACACCATTTCAAATGGTGCCAGGCAACTTCAGTGTACTTTTACAGGTTTTAAAAACAATAGTTTTACTCTAACTTATTCTATTATCTAATTTGCTTTTACTTTACAACCCCTCAAGACCTCTCATGTTGTCCAAAAACGGTCTTCTGTTGGTACCTAAGGCTAAAACTCAAGGCATAATTTTTTTATTACAGCCCCATATAAATTAGTATGTTTATGACAGCAGGATCTTAGGAAAACATGCAATTGCGATACTTTTGTTGTAAGCATTTCCCATCATTGTTGTGTCCTCACTATTTTCTTTTAGCATTAGAATCTCAGCACTAGAGATATACATATGGTGTGCCTTATGGAAAGTTAAGAGACCATCCGACTGACCAAATAGATAATTGACATGCAGAGAGGGAATACATGGCCCTTGAAATATGATGTACAACTAAATATTGCATACACGCAGTGTTTTGAATTGATATTGGCGTTGCAGTGATGACTGCGATTCATCATATTATGCAGCTCTATTTGTAATTAAATGATAGAAGCATAGTAAACATTTATTTTAATACATTATATTATGCAAAACAGATTAACTTGCTCTTGGAGTAAATGAACCAGATACTATTTGGTGTTGCACCTCATGTAAAGCTCAGCCTATTTTCAATGGAACAGTTGAAAAAAAAGTAATTTACTTGACATATTCCACAGGGAAAGCTTGACACAAGCCGTGGATGCTAATATGAACTTATAACCGAAAATAATGGTTCCATTGGGTGGGTTCAGGGTTTTCAGGGTATTGAAATTGTTTTCTAACTTTTAAATTGAAACCTGAACTTCTGGGTTACATTAACAAAAGAGCACAACCACTCCTTGTTCTCAGCTCGGAGCACACCGAGCTTCGAGTGCCACTTCATCCGCCTCACTCTTCTGCTCAAATGAATTCAGCAGCAGCATGACTCACTTGATTGAAGAACGAGACAAAAACAATCCCAGCTCATTTGACGCACGGTACCTGCGAGTTCACAAAGTCACATGTCACATGGCAAAGACTGATATAGAATAGAGACAAAAGGCGTGGATGAAACCCGAGCTTGCCAGGCTCTTCTTTGTTACCATGACGACCAGCTGTCGTCTACGGTCCCCAGGTGAACAGACAGGCGGCACAGAGGACAAGTGGAAGAAGACTCCGCCCTCTGTGGGAATTCACAGATCCAACCTGGCAACTAAAGACTTTTATTAGCCTGTACATGAGAACATGAAATAATTGAGCAAAAACAAACTAATTGAACTCTGCAAGCCTCTTTGTTTTCTAGAATATTTTTTCAATCCCTACCCCATATGGCCTTTCCAAAGGACACCGTTGGATGCAGTACTGGGTGTGTTTCTGTGCTGGCAGGTGAAGGAGCAGGTTGAACAGGTTGTGAATGTCACTCTGTTAGGCCCTCCTCCTTTCTACACCCGCTTCTCTCTCCAGGACAAATGCTGATTCATTCTTACATATTGGCAGGTCGAAGAAGACATTTCTGTGCACCTGTTCTCATCTGACACAGCTTAAAAATAAGGTAAGGATTTACTGAGGATGAATTTTTATTTTAGCAACATATATGACACATGAGCTTATATAATCCTAACAGGCGAAGTGGTGGTTTTACAAAGGTGTAAATTCAGAAAATTAGAGACTGAAACCATAAAATAAAATTTAGCCCGAGGGAACCATAACAGTTTAGATCATGTGACCAACTGTTAAACCTTAAATAGCATAACTAAAGTGTAATATAAAAACAAACCACAAAAATAAACGTAGTAGACGTAGTGAAAAGATCACTGATAGTTAGTTGTTTCAACTGTTGTTTGACTGACAAATCTTTAATGAGGCATCAGTAGTTCATCTGATCACATTTGTGTTGTATAAAAAGGAGTAACTATGCTCTGTTTACTGTAGCAAAGATAATAGGGCTGTACAAACAGAAATGTTACAAATATTAGCATAAATTAAGAGATGACATTAACAGAGAAAAATCCTGACAAGCTCAAATGTCACATAATTAGTGGTATTGGTCTTTGTGTGGTGGCTGAATGGCGCTTGCAGGGTGTAGTGTTACCTCCAGCCACTGTGAGTTCCTTTGTTTATGTGGGACTGGATTTCTGGAAAGCTGAGGCTGACAGGGCTGTTGAGCCGATAGCTGCTACAGACTGACAATCCAGCAGAGTGGGAAGTCTTTTCAACAGAAGGCTCCTCTGAGCATGACGGGTCAGAGGTAAACACATCGCCTGCTGTCTCTCCTGCCCTCTCAAAGGCTCATTGGTGCGACGCCCACGGATATACTCTCAGATATACTCTCAGAGCGGTGCCAAGGGAGGATGTGAGAAAAACATGATGGACAGGAAGTGACAGTGGTTTGAATTAAAACAACCCACATATGTGGGTAGCACAAGCTCAAAATATTGGTAACGTTTGACTCTAACAAATCTGAATCATAGCAGGTGACCTGTGGCTTTTCTGAAACAAGTTTTAAAGCTTACAATAAGGTGTGTGCATAATTAGAATTGTTTCCCGACTGGCGTCAGATACGTTTACACAGCCCAGATCAAAACAAGGCAATATATTTTCTGAGCCACCTGTTAGACTTGTTTTACAGTAACTGGTTTCATTTCCAATTCAGGTCCCTGTAGCATAATTAGACAACTTAAATTCAGAAGAGGAAAGGGATTTATTATTAACACGTGTATTTATTTGCAGCATTCAAAAATTATATATATATTTACAATATTTATAATATAAATATAGATTTTTTTTATATATATTTCATCAAATATATTTGACGAAAGTGAGGTTGACAGTGAATTATTTTTGGAATCCCTTGGGTTTTTTTAGTCCACTAATTTTTTACTAGTTTTTTTTTTTGAGGATATTACATTAAAGAAAAGCCAGAACATCACCACATTATTACAGCGACTTAAAATATTTAGCTGAAAAAACAGGATTTTTTTGTCATCCAAGTTTTTTTGTCCTGAATAAAAGAAAGGCTATATTATATTATATTATATTATATTATATTATATTATATTATATTAAATAGTTCAGATTCAATAAAATAAATAGTGAGGATATACCCCTTAACTTTAGCACCAAATGGAAGTTTTGATGCCAACTTAGTGTTGTTTTTGACAAAGAGTTCGACAGCTGATGCACTTGGTTAATGCTTACAATTGGTTCAGATGTCACTTGCTGTTTTTTTTCTTTTCTACTAAGTACTAAGATGCTCCCACACAAATGATTTAAGAATGACAAAGGCCTCCTCAGTGGTTTTTTATTATCTATCAGCAGAATAGGGTGGATCAAGAAATACTTCCTTTAATTTAATTTAATTTAATTAATCAAAATGAGTGTCTTAAGCTTAGATTCAGAGGGTCGAGCTTAAAAGGTCTTACCTGTGTGGCTCAAAATATTAACTTTATTTCACCTGACAAAGTCCCTCATCCTGAGACGGACTTCACTTTGACGAGAAATACTGCCAATACTTTAATAATGCCATGTAACACTCTGGAAGTGATTGGTTGCAGAATAACAGCCACTGTTGTCTATTTTCAGGGGTACAGTTGCACAAAACCTTGTCTCTCTGCAAAGGCTCAAGGTATCCACAAGTTCAAATCACAAACAAGGAAGGTGGAGGTGGAACAATTTAGATGCCTCCTTTGCTAGAGAACGGATTTTGGCTCACTTCTGAGTCAGCTTTTTAATATTTTCCTCTTTTATGCTTACTCTGTAATTTACCACATTGTGTGACAGATAGGAGTGATACCAAGCTCACACTATTCCCAAACACAAACTTTTTTTTTCTCCTTTAAAATAAAATATCAACATTGCATCCTGGTGACTTAAATTCACTCCCTTCTCTCCACCCTGGTGAATTGAAATATTTTCTAAATGACAAGCAAATGTGAACAATTTGATTGATCCAGTATTCACACAGCAAGCAGGCACCGTCATGCCACCCACAGCGTTTCCATTTATTTTTCAAAGAGCAGAAAAAAACCTGGCACATGCTGTGTGGATGACAAACAAGCTGTTGAGAAACTGACCATAGATTACTGTTTCTAGCTCACTGTTTGTCAATCTATGGCGTGACAACACAGAAAAACAATCATTAATTAAGAGAAAATTGCTTTATATCATTTCCAGTTGGTTGTGTCCAGATTGCGATGCTAAAACAAACACATGGCATTGTTACAATAGGCTCAATGAGAAAAAGATCACCTGATTTGCATGTCCTCATTTCCAGGAGGCACCAATTTTACACTCGGTAGATGGATCCTTTCACTGTGGTACTGAGAAGGAACAAAGCAGCAGATCAACAAAGAGACTCAGAGCAACCATGCCCTGTAGGGAGTTGCTGTCATTTGTATGTAGGAGTCATGCCGAAGGGAGAACATAAAGCTCACAGAGCATTTCTGCTAATTCACCCCTTCAAAAAGTCACATTTCTCTCTAAAGATTGTGTTGCGACTCTGTTGAACTGTATAAACTGCATAGAAATTCGCAGATGAGTACCCCATGTTGCAGCTCAGGGTGTCATGATCCTGAAGCTGTTAACCATCATCTTAGAGAGTCTCAGGAAGTCAGACAGGGTTGGCTCTTCAAGGATTTCTGTTATGACTTGTGTCAGTGGAGCTGACCCGCACTATCAAAGCAGCAATTTTGTTTTTGAACTTTTGGAAAATTGGTAAAAGCAGAGATGTTTTCCTGCACTCAGTGTGGTTAAGGTTGAGTTTATATGTGGAAGAAAAACAGACGTTTAACACATGAAGATCTCTCCTGAAGGCATATACTCTTGGCAGGTGTGCAAAGAGGAGCTTTAGTCACAGAAAGCCAAAACAGAATATCATCCTAAATACTTCTAAGATGTTTAAGCTTTTTAAATCTGCATTGTTAAATGTATTTTTATTTATGAAATATGAAATTAAAATGCCAGTGCTCAGCAGAATGCTGTACTGTATAGTCATTTGGGTTTACAGTTTCCCATAGTAGAAAATGACTCTCCACATTATAACAGGGTGGCTTGAAATTACTAAAATATTAAACTACCCTCATGGGATGTGGATTTTATAAAATGTCACATAAACATTTACTCTCTATATTAAGAAGGGAAATACTTAAACAAGAAATAACAAGAACATTCTGCCGCTCCCTCTCATTGCTGGATTCTTTTTAAACTCAAATGTCATCATAAATAATGAGTTCTGCAGCAACACACTGACAAGAACAACTAGAAAAACAGCCTAAGGATTGCAGATTATTACCAGTTCATCTGAAATTGACATCTATTATTATTATTTGTTAATGACTCATGAAATTAATGGTCATAAAAGCATTTTTTTGGGAGATTTTTAAAAAGACAGATTTAACTTTTTGGATCAGAAAATAAAGCTGGATAATTTAGCAGCAATGTAAACACAAGATGACTATATCCTTATGCCTACACTGCATACCTGCCTTGTGTTTCAATAACATAGTAAAGTACGCTGCCTTAGGGAAAGAACACCGGAACATCATCATCCTACCCATTAGATATTGTGGCATACACAATTTGGCACCGAACTAAGGTAGCCTGCCATTGACAGTTTGCACGTCAAATCTTTCTGTCTTGAGCATGGCAACTCTGAGATGCTATTTATTCTACATATAAATGCTGAATTAACACAACTGCTACTGTAATGTGGAAGCAATGAGCAAAATAATAACATGACTTAATGCCATGTGACTGCATGTAGACACTTTATCCATCAATGAAAATTCACAGATCTCAGTTTAATATCTGACACAACTCTTACCCTTACATTGATTAATACAGCTATTAATTATTTGACCACTTTAGGGCATTAACAGAGAACTGAACATCCATCCCCACACCATCACTTGACCTCTAAATATAACAAAAGAGACATGTTGTCCTGTGACAACACTGTGACTTCTACACCTTTCGTCCCAGTACACACACTATACAAAACAGGGCCACATGCTCCAACGACATGACAGCTTCTCATTTCTTCAAGTTTAGAGCCACATTTTTTGACGTGCTAACATACATGGAAAACAGCAAATGATGTGAAAGCAATCTAAATCCTGTAAAGATATTTATCCCAAAGTTGAAAATATTTCAGGGTAAATTTTTAAGATTCTCTGTTTACTAAATGGGCATTCTAATTTTGTTTTCATTTTCTGTCAGTGTGAATAGATAGCAATATTTTCTAAAATGGTCTTTGGCTGTTTCAAAAGTTGCCTTTGATGCTTCAGAGAAGTATTTTGATACTGCTTGACACCTCTTTGAAAATTCATGTGACAGTTCTTGTGACAGTGTCAAGGTCTCTACTGTCCCATGAGAAACATGCAAAGACATTCCCTTCAACATTTCTGCACTTTGAAGATACCCTTGATTTGAACCTCATTGGTGGATTCAAAAACCAGTCTATCCACCTCTAAATTGACACACACACACAGCCATGCAAAAGAAAAAAGCTAGTCCTCTATATTTTTACTTCTTTTTATTGAGGATATTACATTATTACATATATTACGTACATTACATACATTACATATATTATATTATTAAAAAAAAACTTTATATTTATAGTTTTAAAGGGTTAACTTTTTAAAAGCTTACCTAGATACCAAGCCTGCATATTAGAAATGCCAGAGGGATTTTATGGGTTATGGACTGAGATTCTGGATCTTGTGGCTAGAGACACTCCTCTATCATCTCAGGTTTAAACACTTAAGATAATCTGGGTAAATTAAATTATAAAGATTGTTTATGCTACAAATTTTTGTGTATATTTGAGTAATGGCAATTAATAGCTTTTAAACAAATCAGTGTTAAGTAGGTTTAGCAACTTATGTCTCTGTGGTTAAGAATTACTCTATAAAAGTCTCAGTCATTGCTTACTTTTAACATAATGAAAGCTATCAAAGGAAGGTGTACAAAGTAGCATGATGTGTATTCCTAGTTTTTTACATGACTGTTTTCTTTCTCTGTTTCAAGAAACAACAGGAAAATGAAACCTTTAAAAATCACAGCAAGCCTTCTCCTGCTTCTTCAAGCGTTTCACCTGGTATGCCTGCAAAATTCAACTGACTCTCCGGGACGTACAATTGATAAGAGCTGGCTCCGTCAGCTGCCCAGAAATGAAGTCCAAGGTGAAAATACTGCATCTAGTGGAGAGAGTGCACTTGATCAGGGAACTGATCAGGCAGCAGTCGGGAATGACTTGAGCAGTGGGACAGCATCTGGCTTCATGGCTGAAGAGGAGGAGAATATGACAACTCAGGATAAGAGTGCAAATGAAACATTTGATGATTCAAGTGATTTCAGTACAATCATCCCCCATGCATTTGAAAATGAAACAACTGAAGGACCAGAATTCCCAGATGTAGCCATCTCTCCGAGAAATGTAACTGCAGAGTCCACAAATTCAAGCCAAACCAACATGACAGATCCTGAAGAGGAATTTAACTCATCTACGACATCAGACAACACAACCAGCATTGAAGGTGTCTCTAATAACACTAACTTACAGTCCACAACCACCACAGAAAACCCTACAACAACCGCAACACCAGAAGAAGATGAAGGATTGAGAAACCTGACAGAAAACACCAACACATCTGCTACAACCACAGCAGCGCCTGAGATAAACAGGTCAACTACAACCACAGCAGCGCCTGAGATAAACAGGTCAACTACAACAACAGCAGCACCTGAGATAAACAGGTCAACTACAACAACAGCAGCACCTGAGATAAACAGGTCAACCACCAAATCTTTAACTACGACTGCGTCACCATTTGAAACCACACGAACAAGGCCTGTAACAACCACCACTGCAGTTTCAAACACACCAGATTCAACTAACAAGACTGGAAAAATTGCGAGTGGCTCGGATCGGGGTTCTGTGGCAGACCCAGGTATGGCAGACTCTGATACACATTTTGAAAAATTTATTATTGTAAATGTGCCTTTCTAGTAACTATTTTAGGAACCTGTTTAGGAACGGAAATGGGAATAGACCAAACACAATTCTGCAAAGTTACATTACAGATAGAGTTTTAGGTTTTTAATGGACTTTTGACATACTTAGTTTTAAATCTGTAGAGTATACATTGAAAGGTTTAGGTTGGATTCCTCAAAGACAGAACAAAACACAAATAAAACTGAGAACAAAAAAAAAGAAACGAAAAACATTTTTTATAAAGTAAATATTTCATATTGAAAAGTATTTCCCCTTTGCAGATTTCTTCTGTTTTTTCTGTTTAGTTGCAATTAAATGATCATCAAATAAATATTGTATCAGACAGTTGCATCAGGCAGTTTTCAAGGATTTCATTTATTACCAAAAATATATCCCAACAGATCTGGCCCTATGGGGAAATCACCCCGAAATAACGGGTTTTGCCACCCTTGGTGCTAACAGCTACCAAGCATTTATAATCACTGACCGTTAATTCTTCTGGGTTGCGGGTTTGGATAGTTTTTTATATATAAATGAAAAACTATCATTTATATATAACATGAAACCTGATTTTTGTTTTTACTTAGGTTATTCTTGTCTGATATTTCAAATTTGTTTGATCTGAAAAGTGTGACTAAAAAACAACAACAAAAAAGAAATCTGTAAGGGGGCAAGTACTTTTTCACAAAACCACAGTGTTTCAGACCAGACCTGCATTTTGGAGTTTTAGACCCAGGAATGTTTATGAGACAGTTCAGCAGACTGGTTTAACTTACATTCACTGAGAAACATTCTTTGGTGCAAACAACCGTCTGATTTTGTTACTGCTTTGTGATAATTCACAGAGTTTTAGTTTCATTTCGGCAGATTAGTTCACTAGTTTGTCTGACAGAAATCATGTTTTGAAAAGAGACTATTCATAAGTACTTCACACATCCCCATTTAAAGACATAAATCTTTGAAACTTTTTAGAAGGTAAACACTACATTGTAACAGAAAATAGCATGAAATCCTTCAGGTATTCCCTCAGTTTTGTTACTTATGAGCACATTTATTACGGTTGCATGTTTAACACACTGGGTATTTCCGCCCTTTCCCTGACCCACACTTGGCTCCATCTCTTTTCCCACTGGCAAAGGACAAATGCTTGTTCTTTCAAAGCAAAGGCTGGATTGAGTTTCAGGTTTTATCGATGGAGCCTCTAAGGGAGAAAGGGTCTATTACAGCTGCCCTCTCAGCAGGACAATGAGACCCTGTTTTAGCTGCAAAAACAGCCTGAAAAAAGGCAGCAGAGGCCTGAATTTAAAGATGCCTTTGGCTTCATGCAGGAGCGTGAGACTAGCTTTGTGGTGTTGACCTCCAGATTTTGAAGATTTGAGGGTAGGAAAGGCTGCATGTCATACACATTTGTGCAATTCAATTTGCAATTAATTTTTTTTTCTGTTAAAGCACCCGGAAGGTTACATGCGGGCAAGCTCAGAGGGAACACAAGGGCTGATAAAGAGCTGGCACAGGGTTGGGTTTAAAATAAAACTTGCATCTCATGGACAGATGTGACAGCAAGACATAACACTAACAAATGATGGCAATAAATGGTAGGAAAACAGTTGTGAAACTGTGGGCGAGCCAGAAGCCGAAGAAAAAAAAAGAAAAGATTCTCCACAGTTACCATGACAGGCACAGCATGCTCACTGACTACATACAATGACACCCACTGCTGTGTGCAGATAAACAAAACATCTATAAATATGCAGGTAGTATAATACTTTGCTTTCTCCGACCTCAATAAATGAAAACACCCACTCACCCCAAGGTGCTTGATCTCACTTGGCCACAATAAATATTACAGTGTTACACACGACTTCAGGATAAATTTTAATGTCAGTTATAACTTTCACTCACGTATTTTATTCACCATTACTGGCCTTACTTTGCTCATTCACTCAGTTTAATCTCTTATTGTAATTCATGATTATTTTTTCAAATAAGTGAAGGCACAATTATGCAATTTATATCTCGGCTAGGAAAACAAACATTCAAGCTTTGACAAAAACAAAGTTATTGAATTAATTTTTTATACTTAAAATAGTTTTAATATTATAAACATTAGAAATAAAAGCTATGCATATTTCTTGACAAAAGTGCTTTGTATACAACTCAAAATTAAGGAATCATTAAATTATTTTCTTAATTTATGTATCCAAGTACATTCTGCTAACATTTATTGCAACCTTAATCAAATACTGTTCATTAATAGGTTTTTAAAAAAAATGGACTTTTGAGGTTTTTTTCCATTTCTTGAACAGGACAAAAGTATATATACATTTTTTTAGCATTTGACCAGCAGATTGAGGGAAAAATGTCTGATTCTGGCCGATTAACGGCTGCATCCCTACTTCAGTATCCTTAATTTTTTTTGTTGGGAGATGAAAGTTCAGTTTTTCTTATTTGTCACCACATTACAGCATTCCAGTAGTAAATAAACAAAAGTGCACTTATGGCCATGTAGGTAACATTTCCTGATAGCTTCGCACTACAAGGAAAACATGCAATTGTAATTTTATAGCAGAATAATATGATCACACTTGAAATATTTATCTTTGTAAAACTGCTCTCACTGATATTGCAATGAGGAATAGCCAGTAAATGAAGAAGGATATGTGACATGGTATCCTAAAACTCAACATGCAGCAGTCTGTTGTTGTTTTGTGCAACCCATAACTACCTCTGCCCTATAGTGTATTGAATTGTAATATCTATGTGAGCCATAGAGTCATCAACTGAGATATGTCATCCAAGTGTTATTCAGTCTTCATAAACCTGATTTAGATGATGAACACAGCATGCCACTTTAAAATATTCAAATGAATTCTGAAAATTATCGTGATTTTTGGCATGTTAATTGCATTAATTATCACAGTGTAAATTCTGCAATTCTGCTTAATTAGGATGTGTATCTATGCAGTGTGCCAACACATTTTTCAAAAACACATTTTCAGCCCTAATGATGTGACAATTAGCCCTCAAAGATGGGAGTTGATATAAATCATTTAATTGTTGACAAATTATTTATAACTCTTTCCCACCCACACACCCATACCCCTCCTTTCTCTAATGAAGGTTCAGTAGTGGATCCTTACAGGAGTAAAAGGAACGTGGCTTGGTTGGCTGTCCTGGGAACAGCAGCAGCAGCAGCTGTAGTGGGATTGGTGGCCTACATCATTCTGAAAAAGAAAGATCAGAAAGCTTTCACTCACAGGAAGCTGGTGGAGGAGTACCCCTCAGATCCAGGTAGGTTAACCTTAAAACACCCGCTGAAAAGCTGTTTGCTACACAGGAGATAAAGCTTTCATTCCCCAGTGACTGCAGGAGAGGCAGGACCCCCAGTTAGATTAAGCGAGTATACCTTCCCAAAGTATTCGTACCATTTTTAAACATTTTCACCATTTTGTCACATTCCAACCACAAGTATATATTTTACTGGGATATTATGTAAACAATATGTATTATGTAATTTTGAAGTAGAAAATCTGCAGTGTGCAATGCCCAAATTATGCAAAATATTACTTTTTTATTTATTATTTTAATTAATGTATTTATTAGTTTCTTTTGATGGCTTGCAGGTAACTGCCTGTAAGCCCATACAAGAGCTGGATTTGCTTGTCATAGATTCCCATTTAGGTTTAGATCTGGACAAGGGCATTCTAACACATAAAATGCTTCAGTCTAAACAATTTCATTGCAGCTCTGGCTGTCACCCAAATTTCATTTCTGCCTCTAACAGGCCCTCCCTCCTCAGCATGATACTCCTACTACTATGCTACATTGTGAGGATGCCGTGTTTAGTCTGATGTGCAATGTTAGCTTACCACAAAACATCATCTGACTGGAAAACCTTCTTCCATACGTTGACTATTTATATGGTTTTCTTTCAACAATGGAGTTCTTCTTGCTGCTTTTCCATAAATGCTAGATAGCAGTAACTCTGCTGTCAACAGATTGTCCCAGTTTGTTGTGGATCTCTGTAGCTCCTCTAGAGTAACCTCGATTACAATGGATTCTATTTAGGGACATCATAACAGAAGTTGAATACAAATTCTTGCATCACTTTTCAGATTTCCATTTAACAGAGAAATAGAGACTCATGTATCATTTCCCCTCCATTTCAGAAGTAAGTTCTACATTATTTTCCTCCTAAATATAGAATCCTAATAACAGGTGGATGTAATGTGACAGAATGGGAACAAGTTCCATGGGTACAAATACTTTTGCCAGACATAGTAGATAGATGGATGGATGTTCATCTGGCTTATGTGTTGACTTTCAACTCTAAAATAAATGTTGAAATAAAACTTTTGCTAGACCAGATGCCAAAGTTATTGCTCCCTAATGGTGCCCATTTACTTTCTCTGAGAGTTTTTATGCTCATTCATTAACTAGTTTCCACAAGTTTAACATTGTTGGGAGATATGATACATAGCCAATTAACACCTGTTAATGAGAGCGCTTTTGATGTGCTGGCTGGCAGATTTTATTGCCTCCAGACTGTACTCTAACTGGCTGCTGTTTGGAGCTGCATAACTCATCCTGCTTTAATAAGGTAACCTCTCCATAGTGAGGAAACCTCACCATGCAAAATAGAATCACATAATAGGATAGCTAACAATCTGTCTCATTCTTGTCATAAGCACTGAGAAACTTGATACTTTGTCAGTCAGTTTCCCCTAAGTACCCACATATTTAACCTCTCTATAAAGCTCAGAGCAAAATTAAATGGAACGAGACTGCAGAGAGCATTTTTTCTTTAACACGCCCACAAGCATATACTCATACTATAGATATAGACATTTTGGGTTTTGGTGATGGGTCATTTTGTCTGTGGTGCAAAAAGACTGCAAAAATCAACTGAACTTCGAACTATAGCAAGTATAAAACTGTACTGTTCTTCTCACAAGAGGCCGTTTTATGAAAATGTAAGACAAAAGCTTAAAGAGTCATTAAGAAATCAAAAAAGAGGAAATGTCTACTGTATTATGTTTAAGGATCATATATATGCTCACTTAGTCCTTTATAATGTATTTATAATAACAATCTGTAGACTTGGTACAACATACCTGTCAATAATAAGTTACATTTTTCTTATACTCATAAAAGATTGTTGATTATATATCTGTGCTAGTCTCTGGTGGGTTTGAATAATTTGTTTCTCATGTGTTCATTTGCATTCTGTCACAGTATCTAAATGTAATGACTTCCTTCTTTCCATGAAGTGAATTAAATCAACTTCCACAGAATTACTGTGCCACAACAAAGTATTTGCCACCACACCTAGAGATTTCTCCTGTTTTGTTTTTTTTTTTGTTTGTTTTTTTTCACAGCTCAATAGTTCAGATTATGAAGCAAATTTTGACTTTTGAGAAAGATAACCTACATAAATACAAAATGCAATTCTCAAATTACTATTTAATTTCTTAAGGCCAAAAAAATCAGATAGGATCTTGTTGGTTTGAATTTTCACTTGAAAATTGCATTCTGTGTAGAAGGGCAAATACTTTTTCACTACAGCGTCAGCACCCTTTGGGTGCATAATGCTTAAGTGGACCTGTATTCTTCGATTCTAATTGACTACTTACTATGAAAGGCCCAAATGCATCAATATCGTGTTGTATTACCTCAGAAATATAAAGTGAGTAGTTGTTGCAAATGCAAAGTTATAAGGAAATTCTAAAAAACCCCAAAAAACTAAACAATGACTTTCTAATTCTCAGTCCTCAGATTAGACAACTGCGAACCTTTGGATCTGAACTATGGCGGTTCATCTTATTACAACCCAGCAGTCCAAGTGGACAACATCCAAATGACCAACATTCCAGGACGACGCTGAAACCGAAAGGACTTCCAGGACAAAAACCTGGATGCATCCCAGAAAGAAATTCAGAAAATTATCTTTTGTTGGGGAATGTAGAATGTGAAATGTTGGAACAAGGGCTGTCGTAGCGTGGCACTTGTTAATGGGAAAAGGGATCCATTTACAATAAATTAGTTTTCAGATACAAATTGTACATTATAATTGCTAAGGCAGCCTAAATTACACTGTGACAGCCAAAATGAACTTTCTGCCATTTAAGTATGTTGCCAAAAGAAATCAAATGAAGGTTTTCCAATTTTGAAAATATATTTTAATTTTGCTTTTGATGAAGGATATAAAACAATGTTTGATACAACTTTTGTGAGAGTATTTTAATGGCAAAAACAGCATCTGAAGCTGAACTAAAGAGAAAACAATGAGAATTTGGTTCCTGCCACTTAAAAAAAAAGAAAGAACTGTCTTTTTCCTACTGTTTAAATATCAGATAACACTGCTGACCAACAGAAACATTTGAAACAGAATTCAGAAGCCCTGATGAACAATGAGTTTTTATTTATCAGCAATCACCTGCTGTTACAGCATGATACAAGACATTACATGTCCTATTTAAAGTTCAGTTTGAGCTATTCCACAACTGGCAATCACAGCCTGAGTCTGAGAATTGAACTGACTAAATGAAATGCTTTAGTTTGTTTTCTGCACTACTGAGGGAGGTGGAGGAAAGCTGGATGCCGCTTTGTTATTCATGGAATGATTTTATTTTATAGGGGAGTTGTGTACTTATTTTTAGCACTTTTAGTAACAAAAAAATATATCATATTGCACTTTTCAAGTCTTCCAGTCTCTAGGTGTCCGAGCAGAGATCTGCTTGTAGCATCAGCATGCACTTTGGAAAATTAAGTAGTGTTTACCTGCTGCATAAAGGAACTATTATTAATCCTTCTTGTTCTAATTGTGCTTCAACATGGACCCGAGAGCCTTCTGAAAGAAAAGCATCTCTTATAATAACATATAGACGGCCTTTTTTGCCCATTTATTACACCTTTGTAATTTTATACATACATACATACATACATACATACATACATACATACATACATACATACATACATACATAAACAGGATATATTTTAAAATGTTCTGATTAGCTCCTTTCTACTTCCTTACTTTGCTATTTCACATAAAAATACATGTTCCATCACAAATGTCAAGAAAATTTACATTCAAAATAAATGCTTTGGCTCCCTCCATCCTTTCACTCATCATTACCTGAATGTATCCTGCTCTAGATCAATATGTACTGTGAATATGATTGATATGTGCTTTGGCTCAGCCTAAACAACCAACAACAATTTGGAAAAGTGTTCTGCGATGTTGGTAGATCCAGCAGGCGAGGTTGATTTGCTTCCTTCCTCGCCTTAATTTCTGACATCAATCAGCGCTGTGCCTTGCTACCCCTAAAGAATCACCACAATTACTGCTGAAATAATAGGGCAGATAAATAGTAGGGAATTTTGGCACCTCTTTTATTGAAATGCTACAGATCTTGAGAATGCATGGGTAAACAACCAGCTGCATAAAGATGTTTTTGTTCTAATTAATCAGGTGAATTTAAATACTGAAAAAACTGGATTCTTCCATTTCTCAAACAGAACATATAGAAATGTAAGTATAACATTAGTTTTGACATAGTGTCATGAAAGAAACTTACACATGCACAAGACACCCCAGCTCTACCTCCATCCATCTTCCCATCACCTTTCATCAGCTTCTCTGTTCCTGCTGAAGAAATTTTTCTGCTACAAGTATGTGAAAAAAATAAAATTTGGTCTCATCTAATCACAGCAAATTTTTTCACATGGTTTTTGTGACCCTATATGTCTTCTGTAAAACATTAAGCTGGACTTCTAATGGGATTTATGAATGGCTTTCTTCTTGTCACTCTTTGATAAAGCTCAGATTTGGCATAAAATATAGAACGGCTATATTCTTACTGAGATTAAACAAGACATACGTAGACTCTATTTACTGGTTGTAGTTGTGTTGGCTGGATGCTCTGGATTTTTATTTAGGTTATCAGAGTAAAGGGGGCTGAATACAAACGCAAGACACATTTTTAGGATTTTATTTGCATTTTGAAAATCCTGTGTTCTTTTTCTCCCACTTCAACATTATGTTTTACTTTCTGTTAGTCTGTATCATTAAATCCTGATAAAGTACAACAAAGTTTGAGGTTTGTTATCTGAGAAAATATGGAAAGGCTCAGTAAGTTTCAATATTTTTGCAAAACACTGCGGATGAGGAGCAAAAATTCAGAAAACTTTTAAATTAACCATTCCAATTTTAAATGTGAATGTTTCGCAGGTTACTCAAATCAATTAACTGATTTCAATCCTGTGATAAAGCAAATGAATATTTCTTTAGGAGGTATAGGCAGGTTAACTTACACTTTCAGCTGAGCGAAATTTATTGAAACAAAATTAAATGATTCCTATCTAAATTGAAGTCATGTCTGCTGTTTATTGACTAAATTTTAATCCACTATTCTCAAGACAATTTGCTGAAAATTAGTTTAACCTACAAGCCAAACCTTTTGTAATACTCAAATCAGCATTTGTCTATCTAATGAGCCTGTGAAAACAGTTAAGTGGTCAACAGTGCATCACGCTGGAAGTCTTATTTTTAATTAACATAAGGTCTTGTCATTGACTTCAAAGGTGGAAAGATTGAATAAAAAACAAGTTTCTCTCAATTAGTTTTTAGATATTCGTTGCTGCATAGTTCATGTTTTTTGTCAGGTGAATAGTTCTGCTCTCAGTTTTCTATGTGCCTACAAACTGCAGTATTTACTTCCCTTTTAAAGTTCAGTAAGCTTTTAATAAGTTAGCAAATCCTTCATTTTATGATTTGACATCAACATTCCAGTGATTTATTTTCACCTTCTGTGACAAAAGAAGAAATGTTGGTATAATTTATTTTCCAAGACGTGCAGCATGCTCACCAGGCAGGTCTCATATCAAAACCTTAACAAGGTTTAGTCGATGAGCCCAATTAGTACAAAGAAGCCTATGCACCATCTACCTCCGTCACTGGGAGGCCTTTGGGGATGTGGGGGTACGTAAGGGATCGTGACTTACATTCAATTGGGAGAATATGTCTGTTGTGCACACCACTGTTCTCCTGACACTGCCTTCCAAATGAGTCAAACATGAAAAACTTCAGACCTCCTACCCAGCATGTCGGCAACGCCTTTGAAGCCATAGGCTTAAAGCAAGAAGCTTTTGCTAATTTCAGTTTCTCATGGATTCTGATGTCACTTTGTATGTCAGCTTTCACAGAAAGCAGCATTAATCTTCTACACTGAATTAGATATGATTCCTTTATTGTTTCATAAAAATATGACAAAGCTGATGCAAAATTTGATCAGACAGATTCTTTTATCAGTCATTTTATCTCCTGTTTCTTTCACCTCTCTGATTAGACTGAGCAAACAGTTTTTTTGCTGTAAGAGGAAGCGTACATTTCAGTCTACAGGGGCCAATTTATATTATTGGCGATAATCTCTCAGTTGCTACTACTGTCATATCCCTTATTTAATTAAAAATAAAAACTAAGAAAAAAACACATCAAAAAATTTGAGTTTGGACATAGAGAAATTTTTAAAAGACAGATTATCTATTTGCATTTTGAGGTGGTCGGTGAAAACTTTTATCACTATGGAAAATTGCACTGCGGTGTATTTTCATTGATTTGTTTGTTTGATTGCCTGTTTGTTTTGTGAGAAATATGCTAAAAATGCTGTGTTACTGAGTTTTGTGGGAACATTGAGAATAGTGTGCATGTACACAAATCGATCAGTGTCTGTAACTTCTCCTGACACCAAAGTAGCATCCCTCCGCTTCCGATGTCAATTCCAGTTATAGCTCATCGATGTGCCACAAATTCATGTTATGGAGATAAACAAGATGAGGTGTAGACAATTGGACCAGCTATTCTTGGAACAAACATTAAGTAGGAAGAGACAAAGGGTAGACTTGAAATTGTGCCACATTAGCTGAAAAACCTGCCCTGGCTAATGGCTATACAGTGGGGCAAAAAATTATTGAGTTAGCCACTGATTGTGCAAGTTCTCCTACTTAGAAAGATGAGAGAGGTCTGTAATTCTCGTCATAGGTACAGTTCAACTATGAGAGACAAAATGAGAAAAAAAAAATCCAGCAAATCACATTGTAGGATTTTTAATGAATTTATTTTTAAATTATGGTGGAAAATAAGTATTTGGTCAATAACAAACAAGCAAGATTTCTTCTTTAAGAAGCTCTTCTGTCCTCCACTTGTTAGCTGTATTTATGGCACCTGTTTGATCTCATAATCTGTATAAAAGACACCTATCCACAGCCCCAAACAGTCAGACTCCAAACTCAACCATGGCCAAGACCAAAGGGCTGTTGAAGGACAGCAGGAAGAAAATTGTAGACCTGCACCAGGCTGGAAATAGTGAATCTACAATAGGCAAGCAGATTGGTGTGAATAAATCATCTGTGGGAGCAAATGTAAGAAAATGGAAGACATACAAGACCAGCCATTGATAATCTCCCTCGATCTGGGGCCCCACGCAAGATCTCATCCAGTGGCGTCAAAATGATCATGAGATCAGTGAGCAAAACCCCCAGAACAACAGAGAGCTGGGACCAAAGTAACTAAGGCTACCATCAGTGACACACTATGCCGAGAGGGCTTCAAATCCTGCAGTGCCAGGCATGTCCCCCTGCTTAAGCCAGTACATGTCCAGGCCTGTCTGAAGAGAGCCAGAGAGCAGATGGATGATCCAGAAGAGGATTGGGAGAATATCATGTGGTCAGATGAAAACAAAATAGAACTTTTTGGTAAAAACTCAATTTGTCGTATTTGGAGGAAGAAGAATGCTGGAATGGCCTCACCAGTCTCCAGACCTCAACCCCATAGAAAATTTGTGGAGGGAGTTGAAAGTCCGTGTTACCCAGTGACAGCCCCAAAACATCCCTGCTCTAGAGATCTGCATGGAGGAATGGGCCAAAATACCAGCTACAGGGTGCGCAAACCTGGTGAAGACTTGCAAGAAATGTTTGCTCTCTGTCATTGCCAACAAAGGTTATGTTACAGTATTGAGTTGAACTTGATCAAATACTTATTTTCCACCATAATTTACAAATAAATTATTTAAAAATCCTACAACGTGATTTCTAGGATTTTTTTTCTCATTTTGCCTCATAGTTGAAGTGTACCTATGGTGAGAAATACAGACCTCTCTCATCTTTCTGAGTAGGAGAACTTGCACAATCAGTGGCTGACAAAAAACTTTTTTGCCCCACTGTATTGTCCAGTAAATTTGCTTAAGATCACTTCATTCAGTGTTATAATAAATGAAGATGGATAAGACTCATTCTCAGCCCAAATATTTTTGGATTTGTAGTCACAAAGAACAGAGTTTATGGGCATGCTGTAAATACCACCACTGCTCCAGAAGACCCCATGCTGTTCAGTAAGCTCAATCTTCCCTGAAGTTGTGGACCTTCATGCATTGCAACACCCCCTCATGTGTCCAGACAACTGTATAAACATTCTTTGAACCACTCTGAAATATTCTGGCTGTACTTCTCCTTCTTGCTGACTTTATGGCAGAAACTTATTATAATGCTGTGTTTACTGCTGGAGTGTATTCCTCCTGCTACGCTGTTTCACGTCCTCAGGTGAAAGTTTTGTTTTTCCTTGTTATATTTTTCGTTCACTATTTTCAAAATCAGTGCACCAACTGTTTAATTAAATCAAGCATCTAAATTCTTAAATTGTTGAACATTGGTATTCTAATCATGTTTCATAAACAAAATTTAATCATAAAACAGTGCCATTGCCACTGGCTCAGCAGCTGTGAAGGTAGCTCAGAGAGAAAAAATACTGAGATTCGGATGTAGAACGTATAAGTGTGTCTTACTCTCGACTGTTTTAAATATTCCAGGAATAAAGCCCTAACCTGATGAAGAGTCCCTTTACACATCTGAATGTTTTTGAGGAACAAATTACCTCTGGGGATACCACTACAACTTTCCAAGACATGAATCTGAAGACAACAAAGTTGTCCTGCTGTGTAGTTCTTTGTCCTTCATAATACCCGTAGGAATCCTTCACGACTGCAAAGAAAAATTGTATCCTTAAGGGACTTTGTGTTTCATCTTCACACCTGTAAGTCAGAGGAGGTTGATTATAAATGGGTCTGAAGATGAAATACAGTCTGTGCAGCAGATATGATTTATGACACAGCAGTAACTACATTTAGGGCTACAAAACATGGTGGAGAGATGTCATGAACACGAAATCCAAATGTAGATCGGTTTCAATTGCAAGCTCCTCACTTCCTACTGGGACACTTGGAAAGTCCTTTCTCAAAACCTTTTCATTTCACATACAGAAACTCTGTCCTAATCAAAGTACTAAGGAGAATTCTCCATGAAATCTCCTGAAATACAATCATGATGAGATATTTCACAAAGTAATTCTATTTTGTTTCTTTCAGTTTTTCTGTAATTACACCCAAAGGCTTTCCAACCCCTGGCACATTTAGGTTTACAATTATTTTTTTTTAATTCCACCAATAAGTTTGTTTCTATTACGATATTAGGGATATTAAAACAGTCATTTCTCATTAGATAACACAATGGAAAAAGAGTACCAGTATTGAAAAAAAAAATCTGTCTTTATCTACATTTGAATGAAAATGAACTGTCAAATATGTTATGCTCTTCTCACTGATTAAAAAAAATCTTTAAAAACATAACAAATCAAATCTTTCTTATAATTGCTGATCAGCTTTTTGCATGTTTCCTACACAGAGACACACAGAACAAAAAAACCATACATACCCACACTCACTCTTAATCACAGTTTAGAGAGTGTAATTTAACTAACATGCATGGTTTTGGACTGTGGGAGAAAGCCTGAATACCCCAAAAGAACCCACACAGTCACAAGTAAGACATGTGAACTCCATCCAGGAAGACCCTAGGCAACACTACGTACCACTGAGCCACCTTGTAGCCCTGAATTGGCTGGTTTTAAATCAAAATTAAAAAAATTACTTTAAATCTAAGTCTACTGGGGGTATGGATGTTTTTGGGCTCAATTGCATCTGAATTACTTCACAGAAATGGTGGTTTTGGATGTGAGTGATATGCCTCACTGCCCAGGGTGTTACAGAAATATGGGTGTCCTGAACTCTTACACAATCATTTTTTAAAAGTGCATTTGTGCCTCAAGCTAATTTTCTATTACTTATTTGCATATCCAGTCTACGAAGAGACACTGCCCCTCACAATGTTATGCGCTGTGTAAGCACTTGGAAAATACCACTGTACACTACAGCCTGCTGAAGCAGATATCTGATTTCCGGATTTCAATTCAGTGCTTTACTTAAGGCTTGTTTTATTGTGTTTCAACAAATTAGGCCAGATTTTTCTATATTTAGTACAAAATCTAAAATACTTAGACTGGTCAAGCATCAACAAGATCATTCTAAACTTCGCATATCCTTAAAATTTATGAAGCTTTAATTCTAGTTGGGAAAACAAGAACCTTCATCATTCTGTAGTCAGTCCTAAATACAAATAATAAAAAAGGGTATTTTAATGTCTGCTGTATCATTGTTATACTAAAAGGGTGCTCCAGTCAGGTGCATGTTTTTAATAAGTGGTGGAAAACTTCAAAGAAGTCAGGGCTTCTGGGACTAGAATATATCAAATCAGGAAAAAATTAACTCACAGGGATAGTTTCTATAGTCCAAATAAAAATACTAAAACATCAGCAGAGTCTATCATTGTCAGACTTTGGAGAAAATCTCAGAAATACATGTTCCTCTTTCTTTACATACTGTCATCATCACAGCACCCCTGCCAGATTTTTTAGAGCTTAAAACTTTTGGATGTTTTTTGCATTTTGTCATCTTTTTAAATTATGAGCTTTCTCTGATTGAGCTCGATTTCTCAGAATGAATTTCATCCTGGCCAATTAGCAAACAGAAGGCAAAAGTTGTGAATCATGACGTTGATTTTTCTGCATTGCTTTAGAATTATAGTCTGCCTATGGTTGTAGTCAAGCAATGGCAGCAGAGGAAGTGAACGAAGCCAATCAGTCCGTGTTGGCCACACTTCCAAATATTGAACAATTAAAATCGGAGCATAAGGGATGGTTTTTTTTTTGTTTTTGCTTTTTTATCGTAAAGGTCGACGGTTGTACTCAGTTTCCGGTAAGCTATATTGAGCTGGCACATTACATACATCACTGCCAAATGTTAGCAATTGGGTAAAATCAGATCCAGTTGTTTAAAATCACAACCAAGGCCCTCTGTACGAAGCAAAGCGTAGAACAAGGGGCTGTTTTTTACCAGGCTACAGAAAGACAACTTCACACAAAAAAATTACAGTCCACAAACAGGGAGGAAAAATCCCAAATTATTGTCTTTTCCTTTACAAAATCACAAGTAGCACAGTCATTGCTACCTCTGAAAATTCCCTCAAAATAAATGTAACTTCAATAATTTTTTTCCGTTTGTATATCACTTTTTTAATTTAATGAGAGTTGCTATGAACTTTCTATTTGTAATCTAGAACCTTTTGTTCCCCTGAGGCATAAAAATGACTTCACAAAGAAAACCTTTTTTTTTTAGCCACTAACCACTAAGCTGGATGAGGGCTCATGTTTATCTTGCCATCTCACATAGTGGGGAGGATGGTGAGGGAGGTAAAACATTTTCAAAGCTCACTGTTTGAGAACTGCAGCAAAAAGCAGCATCTTGAGGTCACAAAGTCTCCATAACAAATAGATTTAGACACTATCTACCTTCCAACCAGTTGTTTAGTAGTTGTGCCAGAAAAAAGGCCTTTTCAATCTCACCATCATGATTGTAAGCTAGTGAAGTTTGTTGAGCTCCACTAGGACTATAAGTCGAATGGTGTGGTTTGGTTCAATGAGTACAAGGTTGAGTTTATAAGCAGTAAATCCAGTAAACAAGGCAGGGGGCACCGTAAACTTTATTACCAATGGGATTATTACACTAATAAATAAATTTAAGGTTGGATTTTTAGAGGTTTTTTTTTTTTTTTTTTTTTGATCTGACACTATACTAGCACACACAAAAAAGGAAAAAAAAAAATATTGTAAAGTTTTTTTTTTTATGTTTTCCAAGTGGACCAATAAATTTGTCTTCATCCCTATTTTCCCTTTCAATGTATACATGCAGTAGCTGTTTATTTCTATTACGGGTGATAATTTTCTAATTTCTACCTAATTTCACGTCTCGGATTAAGAAAGTATTGTTGGATTTGAATTGTACAACTCACTGGCCAAACTTCTCTAATCTGAGAGTAGTCAAGGCAGTGACAACACAGAATTAAAACACAATATTTTATAATAATGACTGCAAAAACTTGTCAGAGTTAAATAAATTCCTTTAACCACCTTTATACATTTGATCTGTATGAATACCTACCAGTTATAAATTTGAACTAAAGTACAGTGTGTTTGCTCTGGATTTAAGTACTATCCAAAATGCAGAGTTAGAAAATATCTATGACTGTATGAATCTATTTTATTTTATGTCTGCAGAGCCATTTTATTTACAGAAAGAACACTTCTCCCATGATTCAGATGTCAAAAACCTGTTTTTATTTTATTTTATTTCAGTTATAAAGCATATTGATCTTAAGGAACACTGCAAGTTGGAAACAGCATGCCAGTATTTGGTGCAAAACACAGACTATCTGATCTCCCATTTTCCAGCTGCCTTTGGTAACTTGGATGACTAAGAACAGCTGACATATGGAGGCTGGTGATTCAGCCTGCATTGCCAAGTTTGCCGCATGATTCCAAAGAGAAATACTTCTGAAATAAAGACCAAATTGAGCTTCAGTTTGACAAAAACATTTAAACAACTTAAAGCCCACTGATATCAGATTCACTGATGTCTTAAAATGGTTCTCAAGATGGAAAAAAAAAATCACAATGGGGATTAAGAATCAGACAAAATCATTTTTTTTAGTTTCAAGTTGGTCTGAGAAGAATGAATCTAATAAATTAAAAATAATTTTTCAGTTTTTGTTTCCTGCAACACTTGTAGAATTATTTATGTCACATTTGTTATATTTTACAAAAACCCCTTTTTTAGCCTTACAGTTTGTATTACACATGAATACTGCTTTGTAATATCACAGATAAGGTAGTTTTAAATTGATGGAAAGGAATATTAAAACTGTTAAGTTTTGAATATAGTTACTAAGTATTTCTCTTTAAGGCTTGTCTGTGTTGACTTTATCCATGTGTCCATCTGTACCTGCTTATCATTGCAGGGTCACGTGGGGGTGGGGGGTTGTTAGTGCCTACCAGCGATCATTTGGCAAGAGGTAGGATACACCCTGGACAGGTCTGAAATACATCACGGGACAACACAGAGACACTTTTACCTAAGGACAATTTGGAGAGACAAATTAACCAGTAGTCATGTGTTTGGACTGTGGGAAGAAGCCAGAGTACCCAGATAGGGAGAGCATGCAAACTCCATGAAGAAAGACCCCAGACTGGGACTCAAACTCAGGAACAAGGCAACAGTTCTACCAACTGCTCCACCATGTAGCCTGTGCTGACATTACTGAAGAGTCAAAAGCGTTATGAATTGCTGGAAAAAAAAAAAGTAAATCCAATTAAATAATTATAGCTTCATCTGAGATATATATATAAAAAAAATACTTACAGTGTTTTAATAAAAGGAGAAATGGGAGTAGGGAATCCATCCTGTAACCTGTGGGTTGCTGGTTCAAATCCTATATCTGTCCGTCTCAGCCGTTGTGTCCTTGAGCAAGACACATCACCTGCTTTGCCTGCTGGTGGAGGTCAGATGGTTAGATTGTTGTGTTGATTGAATGGCAACCTCACTTCTGTCAGTCTGGCAGCTGTGGCCACAATATAGCTTACCACCATAAGTGTGTGAATGGGGGAATGGCTGATTCTTGTGTAAAGCGCTTTGGAGTTCTCTGACTTTGTATAAGACTTGATAAGACCTTGGACTTGATAAAGTGCAATACAAAAAGATACCATTTACTGTTTACCATGTAACTGAAACCAGAAGGAATTAAACCTGGCTTCTTAAAAAAAGAATTAGGCAAAAGTAACAAAAAAAGACTAAGTGTCAAGTCATCAATACCAACCATGTTGTTTACACTGCTGTCAAACTCACTCCTATTTTTGTCATGTTTGATTTAAGTAAGACCCAAGTGAAAAGACTAATTGAAAGCAAGGTCTTTAATGAAAAGAACAAACAAGGAACACACAATAAAAACAACTGCAGGAAGACCTCAGGCAAGGGGCTGAATGTGGAACAGGTAGAGAAACAGATAAAGACAGAGGAACCAGTGAAGAACATTGTAGAAAGGAAGCTATACACATTGAGGAGGGCGTGGAGAATGACATGACATGAGGAGCAGAAGAGTTAATCACAGGTGAGTAGATGCAGCTGGGGAAGGGAGTAGATAGAGACAAACAAGGAAATGAGAAACAGCTGGGACGGGAGCAGGCTGACAGGCAGAGGTAAGGAGAAAGATGAATAGAATATAAAAAAAAAAAACAGATTCCAAGTCTAACAAAAACACTTATTTAAGGAAACAAATCCTATGCAGACATAAATGAATTAACACAGCAAAATCTAAACATAAACAACTTAAAGACTGATCCAAACAGAAACAGAAAAAAAAGAACAACTACGAATGAGCACAAATAAGAAGAAAGTGATCAGAAATGCAAACCCAGGAGAAAATCGAAAGCCAAAACAACCCTGGATCCTGATAATTTTGCCATGTAAGTTGGCATATATGGATGTTAAAACGAGAGTTGAATATAGAAATAGCAATTGCATACTGAATAACATCAGGCCCTTCCAGGTGTTTGAAGCATGTGTGCCCTATTTTATATAGTATGTGTCTTCTGGGTGCAAAGTTCCTATCATAAAAACAAAAACTGCATAAAAATCAGAATTCAAATTTCCCTTCACAGCTCTTGCAGGAGGAAGAGCAATCAGTGACATCACTGAAGACTAACAACATAACCCTCAGTGCTCAGTTATCCAGCGACTGAAGCTGCTTTTGTTTTTAAAGTTAGTCTTAATTTTAAATGAGATATTGCGTTGCTTTAGGTGTGGAAAATGATGGGGGGGGGGGGTAAACTGCAAACTTTTTCAATTTTTCAAAAGTTCCAAGACAGCAGAAGATTTGGGTGGATGGTGCTGTGCGGAGGAAAGACTAGAAACCGACAAAGCATAACAAGCTCTGCTCAGACAACTGAAGAGTCTGCCTTATTGGTGCCTCAGTTTATGCAGCCAAAGGTTTTTGCACCACAAGGACACAGTTTTGCACCTAAAAGGCTCCAGCTGAAGGAAGACTGCGGCATCAATATTTCACTGTGCAAAATCACTGGCAGCCATAGCGGGACCTTCTGCAGCAGCGATGACTGGATTTTTCAGCAACATCCCGAGCAGAAATGATGTTCAAAGGATGAACAAAACAAACTGGTGAGTAACCAGAGGGCAACTAAATCTGCTCTAAAGCTTCTGCGTGCAATCGCTCACGCAGTGCTGTCCCCGCGTGTAACAGATGTGACGCATGGGGGTGGACAGGTGTGGTGACAGCAAGAAAAGTTGAGCATTTTTCAACCCTATTGTGTTGTTCAGAGCCCGCAGTGCAGAGCTGGTCTGTGGTTTAGGCAGTACAGGCAAATGCTAAGGGCGCCAGGAGTCTAGGGGAGCCATAACAAGGGGCAATAAAAAACAAACAAACAAAACTTTAACTATTTATTAACAAAAAAACTAATACGTAATAAATTTTCCTAACATGAAAATGTCTGCACTAATTTAGCTGCATAGTAAAAAAAATATTAAATACTATGGGTAAAAATAATACTTTGATTAGCTTCCCCCTCCTTTACAAGTTGGTTTGTTCCTGTACCCATCACTGACGGTAAGGAAGGTAACTTCAGAAAGCATGACATCAAAACATCCCAAGTTGTCTGGTGCTGAAGGAAGAGAAAAAAGGAGAAGAGGAAACACGTGACAGAAACAGAAGTACAGTAAAGCTAATGTGATGAAATTACCTGTTGCTTTGGTTATTTTGCAGAGTATAGTGTAGCAGCTAGGCTAGCTAGACAAACATGGAGCTAATCAATAAATAGCATAGCCAGTTTTTCTTGATTGCTTTCATTCAGCTGTCAACTCAAACTCCACATTTTCACAACACGCACAATAAAAAATGTTTTGATGAAAATTTTATTGATTCCATTACAGTTTTTTGAAACTGTCTGAAAACTGAAGCACTATGAATAGTACAGAAAATACTGTAAATGTAAACTAAAAATCTATCAGAGAATAAGAAATAAATAAAAAAAATTAAAAGGATTTCTGTTTGGTTACCATGGTTAAAACAATGGAGTTTGGACTGCTTGGATGACATCTGTGTTAACTGTTTTGCAAAAGGGTGAGGAAGGTGTCATACCAATGAGAAATGGTTCATACGTTCTGCTCTGCAGAGATAGTGATGATGAAAACTGAGTGGATCCCGGTTTCTTTAAGCAGGTCAAGGCAATCAAGAAGAACTGTAAACTAGCAAAAACAAGTCAGTTGTGCTAGCTCATTACAAAACAGTACACATTATTGTCAGCTTAGCATCAATACAGCATTCCTGTATACTATTGAAATGTATTGCTTATTGAATTATGCATTTCAGTGATAATTTCAATCTGATTTAAATTACATCTCAGAAAATTCATAGTGTATTTTATATGTACAGTATAGTGAACACAGCATGTTTCTTATGTTTTTAACTTTTATTTCTGGAATCATGCTCCTCTTTTTCTCTTCAGATGCATTATTGAAGATATATAAATCCCACCACTGGGCCTTCTGCAATACAACCAAGCTCTCCTCCTGTTGGCCCTGCACCTCACAGGATCTGAGTGCTCCAGTTGCTGCATCGAGCGCTGCTCCTGTTGCCTCCTCCTCACAGGAGCGCACTAATAGACCCTGCTGACTGGCCATATCGTCTTATTGATCAAGTCAGAATATTTTGAATATTTTTGGTTCACAGATAATTTGTGTTTTGATGAACATTGTTTTTCTAAATAAAATTAAAAATCAAAGTGTTGAGTGCATGCATATGTAAATCGGTGGAAAGACTGGAGGGGGGGCGTGTGTGGGGGGGTACGTTTACAAGCTCTAAATTTCACGTTTATGAATGTCTCTGGTCGCTTGACTGGAGGAAGGCAAATGGTTGTGGCCTCATCGCGCTAGTTCCATAGGACATGAATGGAGAAAGAGCGACGTCGCCTCCCGTTTGTTGAGCCATTCAGTTTCACAGACCCATACAATAATACACTGATCTGTTTTAATGTGGTGTATACTGAACATTAAATAGGTCAGCTATTAATCCGACAGTGGTCCATGTCTTCACAGGACTCCTTTCAACCAGCCAAAATTACTAAACAAGGCCGATGTATCTCGACGTGAGCTCACTGCCACCTGCTGCTTCATTCTCCCACCTGCTTGACCACTAACATAACAGAGAGATTTACAGAGCACAGAAAAGTGACTGAACCACTGTATATATGATATGCTGAAGTAACAGTGATTTTTATGTAAAATAATGAAGATATTGCATTCTAAACACAAATTATGATGGTTGTGCATGTAGCTACCCACTATGTTGCATTTCCTCTCCTCTCTGCATGCCAGTCAGGGTTGCGTTCCTTATTTTCTTCTTCAGACCTTTCTGTTTGCACAGCAGATTCTCCAGTCTTTGACACGTTCAAGTTGGTACGGCTGGACGGTTTTGTAACAAAATCCGATTCAGTGCCAGAGAAAAAACATGGTAGCAGCCGGATAGTTAGTCTACAGTGACGTCACATAGCAACAGCTGTCTGCCTTAGAAACAAGAATTTTGATTTTCAGCTCTGCTTCGTAGCTCTGTTTAGCAGGTGGAAAGTTGTGGTTTTTAATATTTTGTCATTACAGTTGAGAATAATTTTAATCAGAATTTTGATTAAGACATTGTATGAATGCAAAATATTCAAAAAAATCTTTTTTTCAGATTTTTTTTTTTTTTTTTTTTTTTTTTCCTTCATTTGACCTTTAAGTAGAATGCAACTTAAATGCTTAAGTAGAAGGCAACTGGGCTTCTTCTCCTCTTGAAGATGTTTCACATCTTACCCAAAAGGTTTCCTCAGTTCTAAACATGGTTGGGAGTAACATGCAAAAAACTTGTAGTCAGAACAGTCACACAAATAGCCCCACTGAAGTCAATGATGGAGCAATTAGGACACTTATTAAACTCAAAAACTCAAGAATCAGCAGCTCATTTATACCTCAAGGACAAGGGACACAAGTTTGAGGACAGCAATATACAGATGATTTGAGTGAAAGGAGCTATCTATGTTAAACATCAAAGAACAACACTAAACAGATTTGATCTATGTAACACCTACTCTGCAGCCCTGACTCATCTTCCTCTGCATTTTCTCTGCAATTCACACCTTGGGAAATGTGACCAAAACAACTCACATTGGATCATTAGAGACCTGTGTGGATTGTCAAGCAGCAACAACCCAAACACTGAGCTAAATGGAAGGTAGGGCCAGTGTGTTTTAATTGTTCCATTAATAACTTTAATGGCCTTTATTAGTGTGGTTGCTCTGACTACAACATATAGGCCTGTTACTTTAAACCATCTTAGGAACTGAAGAAGACTTTTGGATGAGAAATGAAACGTCTTCAAGAAAAAAGAGAAGTTCAGTTGCCTTTTGCTTAATCTCTAAAGATTACTATCTCCTGAATGGTTGATAAGCTATACCAGTATTCTGTCTAGAGAGTTATGTGAGTTGTTACAGTAGATACCTGAGCATCACTTTTGTTGATTTATAGCTTAAAACATGATGTAAATTTCAAGCTTTTGGCTAATCTTTATATGTAGTCTGAGTCTGGTACTCAGAGATGATTAGCCCAGCAAAATTGTATGTCACAGCTGATCAGACAAAGGAAATACTGTGCAGCCATTGTACATGAATTGACTTGAAGCAACATGAAAATGCATTAATAAGCTTTTGAATGCCAAAATGTGCTTTATGAGACCACAACCTTAGCTCCATGTCATGTTCCTTAAAAATTCTGAGCGCACTCTGGGCACTGTCAATATCAGATAATGGCTTTCATGGTGACCTCAAAAAATCCAGCTTATAAAAAAGAAAAATTGTACAGCTTACATCTTTAACATTCTTCCCCTGTCTGTGTCTTCCTGCACAGGTCGGGTGTTCTCAGCTGCTTATACATTACCCATGTGTCTGACAGGGTATTGTCTGTCAGTGATCTTTCCATGCTCGTCACTGTTGCTGTTGGGTCACTGGGGTGGATCTGAAAGGTCAGTCGCCTCCTTTTTCAGAGCCTGCTTTGGGATAGATAAACAAGTATGAAAGGTTTCCAAATAGACATCAGGCGGAAAGCAAGATTTGCATGGGCGAGTTATGAATACTGAAGAACAGGATGTCAAACAGGCTCGGTTTATTTTAGCTATGCAAAGTAAAACACCTGTATACCTGTAGAGCATTGCAGTAATATTCAAAGCACAGTACACTGTAGAATAACATACAGTATGCCCTCAAAGCACAGTTGATAGATGCAGAAGAAAATGTTTGACTTTCAGTTACCGTTTACCAAGCCTCACTGGCAATAAACTAGTATTATGTGCAAATACATGAATAGCTACAGTGTTTACAGAATACTTTCTGATAAATTTTGTCTGACACAAATACTAAAGAGAGATGAGCTTCTAATACATCTGGTAAGTATTTTCACAGCACAAACTATAGATAAGCAGTCAGCATTAAGTGTAATTTACTTCTGCAAGATCAATTAGAAATAACAGTTTAATTCATACAATAGTTCTGAGAAGAAAGGGAAACATACAACATAAAAAGGCTACAAAGACAAACAATTTCTAAATTTGAAGAATTCAATCTTGGCAACCCTCTCACATGAATGGAAACAAACAGTACATTTATTTAAGATAAAGTGATACATTCAGGGCTGATACTTTCCAAACAGGCTTATAGTCAGCCATGTATCACCAATGTATGTGAACTTTGAGTGAACTCAAAAGAGAAGGATGACTCAGGAAAATGAGGCATGCCCCCATGGTCAGCAGTCACTGCCAGGTGCAGAAGGCAGACTGGGTAATTTAGTGCTCACTAGCCATCTATTTTACCATCTCTCTGTGATTGTGAAGAATGTACTCCCGTAATGAAGTGTACTGTTTTGAGGGGTGACCAGTTTGCAAGCCAAGGTTTTCCTTCAGGAGTTTTCACTGTGCCAACCAATGAGATAGAACCAGCCTTGATTCTTTTTTTTTTTTTTTTTTTTTTTAAGGAGGGAAGTTTTTTCCTGAATTTATGTGCATTAAATGCACAAAGCCAGTTGTTCAGTTCACCTGGGAATGACTGAATTTGTTCCTGTCAGACCAACTCAACTCAACTGCATCCATTAGCAGAGACAGAGGAAGGGTGTCAGGGCTGCAAGTCCCCCTTGTGGTAGTTGGCAGATTTAGCAACTCAAGATACTAACAAAATATTTGTAGCAATCGCATAATTATGGAGTAGAGCTTACATAAAAATCACAGTTTCACTTTTGGTTTGCCTGGAAGCTGGTATTAGCACAGCACAGTTAGCTGTTGCAAGACGTTAGAAAGGGACATGCTCAAAATGTCTAATTCAAATTCAAAAATACTTTATTGATCCCAAAGGGAAATTAAATATTGATGTCACTCATTTAGTCAAGGACTTATTATAGATGGTGATGGCTGTGGGCAGGAAAGATCTACTGTAGCGGTCTGTTTTACAACCAAACTGAAGAAGCCTTTGACTGAAGAGACTGTTTTCCAATGACAGTCTCATGAAGAGGATGTCCAGGGTTGTCCATAATTTTCTTGATTTTATGCAAAATCCTTCTTTGCATCATCAACTCCAGAGGTTCCACAGTCATCCCCAGGACAGAACCAGCCTTCTTTATCAGGTTATTGAGCCTTTTTATATGTATATATTTTTAATATTTTTTTGTTATTGCTACAAATATAAGGCAATGAATCACTATAAGTCTTTGTCATCTTGAGATATAAATCGTAATTAAGGAGAAGATTAATGTATTTATAATTGAGGATATCCCAGTAATCCATGATAGAAGTTCATTTGGTAATGAGTTATATGTTGTCAGTGTCTGGCATGGTTGAGTTTTTAAAGATGGATTAACTCCACCACATAAGTCTTTACACATTGCTTTACTAATTTTTTAAAATTATTTTTGTAAAGCTATTTCCAAAAATGCAATGAAGATTCAAGATCATGAGCGGTAACCATTTAAATACATTTCCTTGGACTGAAACAAAGCCATTTGTCTTTCTCCTTAAGGGAGGAGTAAGAACGAGGAAAATCTATGGTACAGAACGTTCAGTTACCTCTTTAAATTTTTTAAAGAGGGTAAAATGTAATTGTTACATGGGAAAGAATGATACAAAGAACTAAGGCAGTTTTTAATTTTTTTTTTTTTTTTTTTTTTTTTTTTTTTTTTTTTTTTTTTTTTTTTTTAAGTTACATGTCTCAACCCAGATTTTTGAGCCAACTCAAACAGGAATTCAGGTGCCCTTGTTCATTGAGAATTGTATGATTTTCACAATCAGATCATCAGATTTAATCCTAGACTTGTAAACTTGCAATTTCAATTCAGTACAGCTTATCTACAAAGCACCAATTAACATTCAATTCTATTCAGTTCACTTTATGTATATAGCGTCAATTCACAACAAATGTCATCTTGAAGCACTTTACAAGAAAAATAAATTCAGTCATACACACATTCCAACTGATACTAGTTATCAAACAGTACAGTAAGCTCAACTAATTATTCAAAGTAGTTCAAAATGTTTCTAAGGAAACCCAGCAGATTGCATCAAGTCATTGACTTGCAGCATTCACTCCTCCCGGATGAGCATGGAGCAAACAGATGGCATTGTGTCGTTGAATTTACACCAATTGACGTGAATTGTACGCTTGAAACACTCTAAATGATTCCAAACACGCCACACTAGACCCGTGAAACACACCGCAAGACTTCTCAACGCCCTTAAATGCACGTCCACTATAGATTTTACATGTAAACCAGACGCCCCTGACCCTCAAATCACATTCAGTCTGAACGCAGCATAAGTCCATGGCAGCATAAATACATAGATAGCTCAGGATAACCAAAGCCACCCTAACTTTAAGCTTGATCAAAAAGGAATGTTTTACCAAGTCTGAAAAATACACAGGGTGTCTGCCTGATTGACTAAAAGTGGGAGCTCCTTCCAACGTAAAGGAGCCTGATAACTAAAAGATCTGCCTCCCAATCCATATGGAAAAAAAAGGCCAGCTATGAAAGTAAAAAATTTGACTCCAACCAACTCTAGGTTAAAGTGTTTAGTGATAAGTATGTTTTCCTTGTAATAAATTAAAATTGGGTTCCACAATACTGTATTAGTACCCAAAAACCCCCATAATCTTTTATCAAACCTATATAAGTACTCAAGTATATGAGGCTGTATTAAGAGGTTTTGGTTTTTTTTTAACCTTTATGTGCGATGAAAACACCTTTAATTGAGTTTACCTGGTATCATAAAACGTTGGATCACATTTCATGGAATGGAATTTTAAGTATTTCAGAGGCTAGCTAAAAATGAAAAGGTTTAAAGAAATAGTACTGACAACAAGCAAATTTCTTCTTGTTTCACACTAATTTATTTAGTTCCTTACTGGTTCCTTTGGGGTTACACATACTGTATTCATGTAAAGGGGATGAGCTTATGTTGACTGGATCACAGCAGGAACAAGATTTAACCAATGGACACACGAAGGGAAATCTTCATAAGGCAGCTGGGAACCTTTCAGGTTTGTGCTCGATAATGACTTAACATAAATTCTCTGAGTCTAAGAGTATCAAGAGGATTCTGAATAAAAATAATGAGATACTTGGTGACCACCTCACAGCGGCAGGCCAGTAGGAGTAGCAAGTAACACATGGTTGATACTTATAAAAACAAGCTGAACTTATCAATGAGGCTTATGAGATACTCTCATGGATATTCAGTTCATTTTAATACCATGATCACCCATGATCTCAGGTATTACAAATCACTGGCCTAGAAACATACATACAACAAAATGTGTTCCATATCTTCCTTTTTCATAAAATGATGAATCGTAAATAGATAATCTCCTTACCTAATCTTTAAAAGCTTTTATATGAATAACATGTTTTTTTTTTTTTTTTTTGTTTTTTTTTTAATTTACCACATAACTTCACTTGTAACTTATCTTTTAGCTCATGGTTTAGGTGCGGTTGTCCACATCTTTTACTTGTCTTTTTCTCAGCAGCGGACTGTGGAGACTCAGATCAATCATTTACTCATTAATTTTCCACCAGGCAATATTCAGTACATAAAATTCTCAGTGCTGCACACTGCAGTGTTTTTTGTAAACAGATTTTTGCACAATGACTTTAAATGTCAAATATTTACACCATTATTGCTTGGATTTTCCACTATAAAACCCTTAGTTCCACTTCCAAGTAGTAAACTGAAAGAAGCCATAAAACAGTTTACAGAGGATTATGAAAGGCAGAGCTGTAAGAGCAAATGATTCTGTCGCCTAAATTTCAGTGTGGTCCTTGTGAGACTGGATGGATCCTTCTGAGCAGACATAAATCAAACTGAACAAAGGATTTATGCACTATGGTCACATTAAATGTTACGGATATAATACTGAGGTAATGACCTCTACTCTTATGGTGTGATTAAAACTAGCAAAAAAATTTAAAGAGTGTAGATTGCTGAATATTTCAAGGAAATTTCAGTAACTTAAATGGATAAAGGACAATAAAAGTACACTGAACTTAACTAAAATGGTAACTAAGAGGAGGATGTGTTCAAAGTCCAAAGAAAATTCAAATAAACTTTGCCAACAGCAAAATATGTGCAATACTGAAAGGATTTTAAAGAAAGTAAGATTGCTATTTTAAAATATTCAGAAAAGCAAATCTTCCCAACAATAGAACAATGTAAAAAATAAATTGGAGGTGGCTTATTAAAATACTTCAGATGATGTATTACAAATAAACAGTGGCTTTCTCGGTGAAATGGAGTTTGAAGCAAGACTCTGTTTTTGTACCCCAACACCAATCTAAATCCTAAAGCAAAAAATAAAATAATTGAATTAATTTTGTTTTTGTTAATTTTGTTCCATACATCTCATAGTGTGTTTTAAAGAGAGTAGTGTCGACTAATCCAGTTGAGGTTTCATCAGTCTAGGCATTTTATATTTTGAATTAGACATTTCTTACAGCGCTTATACTGAGCAAAGCTATAGCCTGCCTCCACACCATTAATAGGAAATAAAAATCATCCATCCATCCCAGATTAGGCTGGGTAGGAGCTCCAGGAGGGAAACGCTGACATCCCTTTGCCCAGGGACACCTTTCAGCTCATATTGGTGGACCCCAAGGTTTTCCCTGGCCAGAAAGGATACACGTTTCCTCCAGTATTCTCCCAGCTGGAGATGCCTGGAAACCTCTATATGTAGGGTATTCAGGAGGCAACCAGATCACATGATTGTAACTATCCAAGTGCCTCCTTTCCACATAATCATCCAAAAACAAACATGAGAGTCTGATGTTTCTAAGCCAGACACCCTACTGCCGTGATTATGCCTTAAAGGGGCAGTATTATGTAAAATTGACTTTTTTAAGCTTTACATCAGGTTATGTTATTTCCTTATCAAAAACATACCTGGAGTGTTGCTTTGATTCTTTCATGCATGTTTGAGAAATCCTTTTATCTCCCGTGGCAACCATTTAGCTGTGCAAAATACTTGATGTGACCTCGCTCCACCTTTGAGACGCAGCTCCTCCTCAGAGCTCCTCCTCAGAGCTGCAGCTGCAGGAGGCATCCAAGCTTCCACCTCACAGAATATCCCTCCCCCCCAACTTCCCCACTCAGCTCCTTCAGACTAGCCAGCAGAAACTAGCAATCACCTGGTGGAATTGCGCATCTGCTGAGCTCATTTTACGAGCTACTTCTCAGTGCAACGCTGGTAAAAACATTGTTAAAGGGTTAATAGAGGAGCAATGTTGTGATGAGTTCCTGAAGGCGGAGTGTTGGAAAGAGTAGGACTTTGTTAAAGAGAGTGCTATAAAATGATTCTATGTGGCTGGAAAACTCATAATACGGCCCCTTTAAGAGTCTGTAAATGAACTCCCACAAATAAGATGGGTGACAAGGAGCAGAATTAGAGTCCAACAAGCACTGGGAACAAGCTCATTTTTGGTCTGAGAATGTGGACACAGCTTTTGCTATGAGCACACAAGAACTGGATAACCCTTACGAAAACCCAGGAGTCCCGTTGTTTAGCCATATCTCCACAAAACACTCTGAGGGATACTTTTAAAAGCCTTTTTTAGATCCACAAAACACGTTGTCTGGACAACCACACTGTCATGACCCCCCTCAGCAATTGTTTGGGGCACATTTTAAAGAATTTGTCAGACACTTGAAGTGCCCCCAAGGAGGTGCCACCGAGGGCAAAATTGCCTATATAAAAAAAACAAACTGCAAATAAATAATCAACAAAAAAATTATTAAAGAAACTTAAAGCACATGTCTTTACATTGATGTACAGTTAAGTTTCTCAGAATCTTAATGTTTTAAAAGCCAATACTGACAAATCTACACCATAAACCTCATCCAGCAATACCTCCAAAAATGCCCTGGATCTTCCCCTGTGCCTCTCTGGCCTGGGGACTGCTGCTCCTGTGCTCTGCTGCTGACCTGTTGCTACGTCGGGCACATGGTTGCTCAGTGGGGGTGCCTGGTGTCTGTCTGCCTTGTGCTTCTGGGGATTTGGGAGCCGAGGCTACCTGCCCCTTCCTGCTGAAAGTCAACGAGCAATACCATCTCCATATAACCCCTTTGTAGAGCAACACTGCCCTGGCACATGCAGGCAACCAGCTTCTCCATATGGTATGCCTGAAATGCCAGGTGATACTTGGAAAAAGACAAAAAAATTTGTATAGCCTCATTGTCGAAACCTTCCGCCAAGACTAGGCGGGCGGGGGGAATCTCATTTTATTGTGTAATGAAGTGCACTCACTATCCAATAAAGAAGACCACAGACAGTGAGCAGGATTTGCAAGTGAGGGGGAGGGTGGTAGTAATTTTCCAGAGAAAACTGTTACTTTCCTTTAAATGTACACTTTGTAAATTAGTGTCTGAAAAAGTTTTGGGATTTTGATCTTTGGACTGTTTAAGAAAACTAATTTAAAAGTTTTATCAAGCTAAGCTTTCTGTAGCTGGTTCTGATGCTTCTTATACAGTGTGATATATAGATACAAAAACTGTATTTCCCCCCCCCGTCAGCTGGAAAGAAAATAAATAACACTGTTGAGAACGAAAACTGCTGAACCCCATTAGAAGTTTGGACAGCTACGGTTTCGTTGCAGTTAAAAGATTTCTCATTAACTAAATAAGAAAAGAGGCTATCAGATCTTTATGAAATTATTAAATGAAATGGGAGACTGGGCCAGGAGATGGAATCTAAGGGATGGTTTATTGGAAATTTCTGGCTGCACCCAGAGGAGACTCTGGAAATAAATAAAAAATAAAATGATAGTTGGATGAAATTCATCTTTTTGTGAAAAACATGAGATTTGATGAACAGCCCCTGTGGAAAAACTCTAAGTCTTTAGTGAGACTGTCTTGCTTAGTTCTAATCTATTCTAAATGGTAAAAAATGAAAAAAAAAAAAAAAAAAAACTTTTCTCCACAATTGTTCTATCCTTTGGAAACAGACATCCACTCATCCAGAAAATATCTCCAACCAAATATTTTACACTTCCAAATGACTCAATGTGAGTTCAGTTGTGAGATTGCAGCTGTCAACTATGTAGATGTGCTGCTGGCTCAGAGCTTGCTCACTTTTCTTCTTCTATGTCTAATCCTTCTGACATCGTTTGCAGTTTTGGCAGACAAACAACTGGTGGCATACAGAATTAAACAACAGATGGTTTGTGCCACTCAAAGTACGTCTTCAACAGTAAAATGTTATTTCTCAGCTCACATGTGCTGTTCCTTTCCCTTTGCAGCACGGATGCAGATGCGCATCAACACCCACGTACAATCAAGTGCGCACACAGAAAAACAGGCTGACACGAAGAGATCTGAGGAATGGGAACTGCAAGGCAGGCAAAAAATTTGCCTCCGGTCTTCTTCATCTTCTGTCCTTTCCAGAGCAGCACGGCTGAATTTAGAGTCTCTCATCTGAGCCAATGAAAAATTGATACTTTTAAATATTTAAAAAAGTTTTTTTTCTCTTCAAACTTATATTCAAAATTGTTCATATTAGCAATATTTTTGATCTTGTAAATCATGTTTTATTCATTCTTATACCATCTAACAGCACCCTAAATTTTTCTGCGGCAACTGTGATTCCATGAATACAATTTAATTTAGAAAAAAAACCTTTTGAATTTACGGTCAAGTACTAAAATCATTCAAGAGCTGCTAAGCAAAAAAAAAAAAAAAAAAAAAAAATTGCCTCTGCATATTTGTCCTGATCAAATGTGACGCATAGAAGGTGTACACCTCAGCATCCTGTTCAACTGCTCAATGAAAAATGTGCTAGAGTATCGTACAGAGTGTGCTCACTTGGGGAAATATAAAGCAAAAGTAATCAATTATCACACCTCCCACCACATTCCCATTGCAGAGGGCCCTTGATTATTTAAGGGAATTAGCTATCGATCAGCTAAGTGAGTCAGTGGGACAGCCACAAGTGGGCCAAGCAGCAACAACGCAATTGACTGCATTCCTCCACAGCTTTTCAGCCTGCTAAAACACTTGGCACCTGAGTTAAGATGACTGACGGGATGTGCTGAAATTAACTGACACTAATTATGTAAGGAAGGCAGGACTGCTTAAATCAAGGTCAACAAATGTCGAGGAGGCACAGTAATCTCTAACCATATGCCAGACTGCAGCGGTGAAATGCACCCTGATCTGAGTGTCTGCAGGTCCGCAGTTCATTATCACCATTATCATCTGAGATGTCTGCATTCTCGCCAGGGCATTCAGCCACAGGGTGTAGTCATTAAAAAATACAATGGGCTTTCCACAAGTGCAGATTTTGTGAACACATCTACTACAATGCAACTTTCATGCACAGCACCTGTTGTTCTTTAAATATCCCATAATTTGTCTGGCCAAGAGACTGCCAGTGCAAATCTTACGCATGGTCTCTTACTGTGTACTTTTAAAAAGGCAGAAAAAAAAAAATAATTAAAACACCTTGAGGAGACTTCAGTGATCAATGGTAAACAATGTGGTGAAGTAAAGCTACATGAAATAATATTAACGTTCATAAATCAATCAGTTTCGTGATTTCTCAAGATCAGCCCCAGGATTGAATACCTGTGATCCAGAGAGACATCTCAATTACACACTAAAGGAAGAGTAAGAAGATATCTACATATGCCCCAGGATTTCAAATGTACTTATTATTACAGCACAGTACAGGTAGTTTTAACTTAAAGATTAACACATCAATTTAAATTGTATATGTTAATGGTGGCTGGGAATGTCTGAAATGAAGAATTGATTTTATTATTAAAGCTGCAGTATGTAACTATTTTATGAATTTTTTACAAATTTGTTAAAACTGTCACCATGCTGTGACAGTATGTTATGAGACAGATAATGTGTGAAAAACTCTATCTTCTCCACCTCCTCCCTGAGCTACTATTGCCATCTGAACAAATGCACCGCTCCCGACCAAAAACAACCAATCAGATCCAGGAGGAAGGTCGGTCTTAGTGCTGTCAATCAACCTCATGTACTCACTGCTAAATGTGGTAACGGCGTAGAAACAGCTTACCATTACAGAAAAAACGTTTATCCGTCGCCATTGGTGGCTATGAGCATTCACTACAGTCTCTGTGAGCTGCAGGATAGCAGAGAGCAAGGGGGGAATGAGAGGGGGAGAAGAGCAGCGCCACACAGTGATTGACAGCGCTAAGACCCACCTCCTGGTTCTGAGTGGTTGTTTCTAGATAGCACTGGGAGAAGGCAGAGGAGCTCAATTTTTTTTTTTTTTTTTTTTTTTTTTTCCACAGATTATCTCTCATACTATACTGTCATGACCTAGTGACAGTTTTAACAACTATGTAAAAAATATATTTTTCATAAAAGTTACATACTGTAGCTTTAATCAACAAATATCTACTCACTACTGATTAACTGAAGTGATTGAAAAGTAAATAAAAGACAAATTATATTTTTTACTGAGGAAAGTCAAGTTTATTTGTATAGCACATTTCAGCAGCAAGGCAGTTCAAAGTGCTTCACATCATAAAAACATCAATCAGGTATACAGCAAAATCATCAAGCAAAAACATAAAGTCTTACACAGACTTTGTAAAACCTTTCACAAAAAGATGTATGATGCTAGTAAATAAGGCATTTATCACAGCTGAACTGGGGGAGCCTTAACAAATATCTAAATATTTTAATGCCTGATATTTCCATTTACATCATTCTACAATCACAAACATGTAATCAGTTTATTGACTAAAGAATTCCCATTCAAAATTGGACACAGTCAATAATCAATGTTTAACTTTACAATTAATTAAGAATTCTTTTAAAACTTTCAGAATTTTAAAATTAGAAGTCATGCATCCTAATGAAACTCTTTATCTGTTCTTTTTAAGATACTTTAACATGCAAGGAAATTAATTTGTGCATCCTTGTAGAAAGAAAGAAGGTGCTGAAGGTCATGTAGGGACTAATTATCTCATCACTGATATGACAAAAATCCTGTGACAGTCTTAGGAAGGAATTCACAAAGCAGTGCAATTATTTTTTTTTTCCAAGCACAATGTTGTTTTGCTTCTGTACGGTAATTAATATGCAGGTTGCTCCAAGTAGATAAGTCAAATTTGCTCAATTTTGCATCAAATGGCAGTTGTCCTTAACTTAGCCACAAATAAAGCAGGTGCAGAAATGAACAAAATGACCTAAGTGATGCTGCAGATTGCAAAAACAATGGAAAATTGCAAAATAAATGTATTTGGTGAAATTATATTAGAATAAAAATTAAACACCAGTATGGTACAACAGTACACCAGTGCCAGTATGACAGAAATTCCATAGTGATCCTCATCCAGTCCTGTGCAATAAGGTTGTTAGAACATTTCACAATCAAAAGCTTGTATTTTTAATTTTAAAAGCAAATCCATCTTTTTATTATTCTGTGCCAAAACACCCACTTTCATAAAATCCTATTTTTCTTCATAATTTGCGTAATGCAAACTGTTATCTTTGAGAATAAAATATTATTTGCTCTCGCTGTAATTTTTATTCAGTTGAAACCAGAATTTACATACAGTGAATAAAAAGACACATGCACCTTTTTTCCCCCCTCACTATCTGAAGTTAAAATAGACCAAACTTCTCTTGTTTTATGCCTAGTTCACATGGCAGGATTTTTATGCCGATTTTTGTCCCGATTTTCCCTTTCCAACAATCTTAAGGACGCCCTGATTATTGTAATAGCTCTTAAGGTGAGATGTTCATACCATGTGTGGTGTGTTAAGAGTGATCTAGTCCTCTTGGAAGGACATCGAGACAGCTTCTCTCCAAAATCGGGAATATTCAACATGTTGAATTGTTTTGGCTTGATATTGCAAAGTGTGTGGTGTTCCCCCAAGGACAATGAGTGTGATGTGTAGCCAATCAGAAAGCGAGATGAAGGAAACACAGAGGGGATTCCAAAATATACAGAAGACCAAATAACTGCCATGGCACACCTGAATGTCTGGTGAACGTTAGACGCATCTTTGCATTGTTTTTTTTCTCTGTTAAATATAGTCCACAAACTATCACCATTGCTTCTTCCCAGTCGGCCATGTTTGTTTACTATGAATTCACATTTGGTCTGAAGAAGTTTCTGGTCTGTTATGTGTTGCTGAGTGAAATCAGTTCGTGTGTGGTGTGTTGCTCTTGCCGTGTGGCTTGACACCACCTTTGGTCTTGCCCGACCAAACCTGTAATAGCTATGATTTTTTTTTGTGTGGTCTCTCAAGTTTTGAAAATCTGTGAAATATCTTAAAACCCTGCCGTGTGAACCAGGCTTCAGGGCAGTTAGAATTACCAAAATTTCTATTTGCTAAATGCCAGAAAACTTAGCGAGAACAATTTTTTTTTTTTTTTTTTTTTTTTTTTTTTTTTTTTTTTTTTTTTTTTTTTTTTTAGATTTTATTGTAACCTGCTTTGAATTGAGAAGTTTTTAGCATCAGAGATAATTTTCTTTTAAGCTGCACATCATGGCTCAAACTTTCTGGGTTTCCTTCTACAAGCTTTGCACAATAGTTTACTGGAATTCCTCCTGACAGAACTGGTGTAACTTAATCAGGTTGTAGGCTACCTCACTCAGACACATCTTTATTAGATTTGCTCACAAATTCTTCATAGGATTGAGATCAGGGCTTTATGGTGGCCATGCCAAAACATTGACTTGTTGCTCACTTTGTAACCACTTTGGCTGAATACTTAGGGTCATTGTCTATTTGGAAGACCAAGCTATAACTTCCTGGCTGATGTGTTTAGATGTGTTCATATTTCCACCAAATGTTCTTTCTTAATGATGCAATATTATGAAGGGCACCGGTTCCTCCTGCAGCAAAACAGCCCCACAACATGATGCTGCCACCCCCATACTTCTAAGTTGGGATGGTGTTCAAGCCTTATTGACGTCCCCTTTTTCCTCCAAATGTAACTGTGGTTATTATAGCCAAACAGTTCCACTTTAGTTTCATCAGACTACAGGACATGTCTCTAAAAATGAAGGTCTTTGTCGCTGTGTGCATTTGCAAATGGCAGTCTGGCTTTTTTATGTTTCGTTTGGAGTAATGGCTTCCTCCTCCATGAGTGACCTTTCAGCCCATGTCAGTACTGCACATGTTTCACTGTGGTTCATGACACTGTCTTACCAGCTACAACATCTTCACAAGGTCTTTGACTTTTGTTCTTGGGTCAGTTTGCACATTTCAGATCAAAACAAGTTTGTCTCTGGGACACATAATCTGATGAGCAATGGGTACAAGACCGTATTAGTCCCAGTCGTGGGCATATAATGTCCCCATGTCGAGGATACAGCCCTGTGTACTCCTCGCCAAGTCCATTGATGTTGAGCAAAAGAAGAGCAGGGAACCAGTGAATAAAATCAACCAAACATTTATTATAGTAAGACAAAGATCTTTTGAGATCAACACTTAGAGCAATACAGCATGCAGTGCAGCCCAGTGAGATCTGGGGCTCAGCAGGAAATGCACATATTTTTATGTTTTGAGATCACTCCCAAAGTTCTACCTCTTCTAAGTCAGCAACAGAAACTTTTCCTCCCCGATATCAACTGTAAGTTTTACTCCCCTTCCTTATCAGCTTGTTGTCTATTCGTGCAGGACCAAGTCTGCAAACCCAGCTCTATCTAGTTTCAGCAACTGATACAGAAGAGGACAGAACATTCTGGCTGCACATCTGCAATGTAATGAACATGAACCATTGTGTGTGTTCGCTACATTGAAGGTCATGCCACATAGTTTCTTATCAAAGCATCCCTGTTATTCAGGTCAGTGATATCTTCCCACAGTTTCAGCTCATCCTGGTTAAATGCTAAATGAGTATATGTGGCCTACACACCCCTAAGAGTTTATTAATGTAATCTTGTGAATCCTAAAATAAAACACCTTACTGATTAAACCATACATGAAAAAGCCAGCTAAAGTTAAACATAATTAAAAGCAAGCATAATCAAACTAATATTTCCACACCCTTGACATCATAGACTTTCTTTTGGGAAACTCCTCCTCTTCCTGCTGCTGGAACCAAAGCCGCCTGTATTCAGTCCTTTGTGGCTGGAAGCTCAACACTGAAACAGCTTTTTAAATGTGTTCATAAGCTTTAAAGACAGATATAAAATCCTCATCAGTCTTGTACTCTGGGCTTTGACCTTCTCTGTCTCTCAAAGGTCCACATTATTATTATGATTTGCAGACTGTGGACAACAGGAATGTATTAGGACATACAGTTTAAATTCCTGTGGAAGTACACATGCAGACTCATAAAAATTCTGTGAGCAAATCCACTGAAGTGGAAAGTTTGTTTAAATTAATAGAAGTTATGCTTAAATTTCACATGGCAGATTAGGGGTTTAACTTTCAGAGGCATATTTTGAATAGAAGGAAATACTATTGTGAGAGGACATAAAAATAAGCCCAAAACATATTTGTCTGAGATGTTTCATGATCCTTCTGCTGCTCCTCTCTTGCAAAAGTGTGTGAGATTAGCTGCAGATGACCATCATTTATCATTTTAAAGCTGCAAGCTGGTGTTTTGTAGAGGAAATCCCTGTTGTATGGACGGCACTCTGAGCTGACTGCAAAGCAGCCACTGCAGCAGAACCTGACTCAATGAGACAAGCTTGATGACTCCTAGTGCAGCCAAGTTTCATGAGAGTGGGGACAGTTATATTAGATTCTTGATTGTTTTATTTTGAAAGTCTTACTGCTGTGTCAACTCCATGGAGCTTTAATTTATAACAAAGCAAATCGAGGATGCAAGTTGATGTCTGCTGCAGGTGGCCATCAACCACTAAAATGGTTTCCTTTGTAATCATCTGCCCTGCTAGAGTGAAAGTAAACACTTACTTTGAGATGCTCGTGTGGTTTCAGGTAACACATAGTTAACAATGTTCACACTGTGCCTCTTATTGATAATTTACGTCCCTCATTACTGGCCACTTTCAGTGCCATTAAGAGATGCTTCTGAGTCATTGGGTTGCTCTTCTCCTGTGGCGCGTATCATACTGTAGCTGAGGTGAAGAGCTGATTAGAATCTGACACAGACCACTGCACTGATGGCACTTATTTGGGGCCTGCAATAAAGAGGATGATATTACTTTCTGAGTTTCTCTTGACTGACCTTGTTTGCTGCTCTGCTACTTTCCCCCCAACTAAAGTATATTCATGTGTCTGTGGAAAAAAAGGGAATGTCTTTGATGGACTTCAAAGTGGAAAATAAAGAGGTTGAATGCTTCTTTGGAGCGAAATAGTCTTAGGACAGGTATATCGAGAGAAACAGACAACCACCAGAGGGATATTTCTTGAGACAGTGTGTGATTACATGCTACATTACAATGCAAGTCATTACTGCTTATGGCAAATTAATTGCATGCCTCTCAGCAGAACTAAATTAAAACGTGGCTACTTGTGATACACTGAGAGACTAATGAACAAGGTAATGTTTGATAGTTCAATGTGCAAAAACCTGAAGCCTTGCACAAAATCTACAGGATTTTTTTTTTGTTGTTGCCAAAAGGTTTTACAAATATTTATGGGCCACCTATGAACCACAAGCTCTTTTCCCTGATATGACGAATTTTTAAAAATGTATTTCTGTTTTATTTCCATTTCAAAATCTTTAGAGCAATAAATTGGCAGGGATGGAATAGATTATTCATTACTGCTGTACACTTTCATTAGTGTTGGGTGGTTGTGGCTTAGAATATATAGTTTTCATCAAGAGGTCATGAGACTGTTCCAAAAATCCACATGAATTAACATAAATAGATCATTAAATTGAGTCATAATTGTAAATAAATGATACAGTGGGAAAAAGTATTTTTTTTAAGAAAAAAAAAAAACCAACATGTGGACTCTGTAGAAAATAGGTTACTTCTGAAGGCAATTGGTTGGACATGATTTTATTTAAGGATACTGAATACAAATGCATGACACAAACACGTTTATTTATAAAAATTTATTTTCTTTTGACTTCAAAATTATACACTTCTTTGTGTTTTTCCATCACATAACATTCTAATAAAATACATTGTTTGTGGTTGTAACATGACAAAATACTAAAAAGTTTGAGGGGTGTGAAAACTGAGTACCAAAATTCTGAGCAGCTTTAGCCAGCATCTTTATAAGGTCTTTTGCTTTTCTGCTTAGGTTAATTTAGAAATTTTACACCAAAACATATTTATCTTTGAGAAGCAGAATCTTCCTACATGGAATGACCACTGGATATTCCCATCGTGTTCATACTAAAGGGGATCTAAAGGGGAATGCATATAGGTGGTATGAAAAAACAGGCCCTAATATTTTCCGTTCAAACGAACCCGCACCGGCTGCAGCTGTTCACTGGCTGACATGCCAAGGTTTGCACACAGTTTTTTTTTTTTTTTTTTTTTTTTTTTTTTTTTTTTTTTTTTTTTTTTTCTTTTTAACTTGTTCCATTCAGAAATTTCAGCAGATCTGGTAAAACTGTCCAAACCAGGAGTCCTGTAATCTATTCTGTCCTATTAACATCCAATATCTGTACTAAGGTGGACCTCCGGTTAGGGACCACAGCCACCCGGAAATAGCTAGAATCTGCAATTACTTGAGACCCCCTCTAAAAATGTTTATAACTGCCTATTTTACTAGTTCAAACACCAAATATACCTTTATATGCATTGATATACTCAGTGGAAACTGTCTTGACAATACCACAGAAGCTAACATCCACAGTCTTCCTTATCTCTGCTCCTGGCTACAGACAATCAAGGCCATGGAAAATAAATGATGCTCCTAGATTGGCTGCTTTGCAAATGTCAGCCAATCACATGCCAAGTAGCATTGCCCCTAGGTATTTCAACTTTCCAATCTTCATTTTCTTTCAGATATTTTTGAAAAAAATCCATGTATAGGTGAATCGGTGAATACTGAACAACAAATAGACAGGGACTGTACATGTCAAATGGTCATTCCTTCCTACTGTCACCACATCCTTGCTCAGGAATGATTACTGCAGCTGGGCTGGGCTTCTTTAGACACAACTTTTTAACAGTTGGCATTAAATAATCAACTGGATGTGACTGTTGTATTATTGTTTATTGAACTATATGTCTGCACACAACTTGATCTAAATTAAACTATATGATTGAATTGGACTGAAATTAATATGATTAATGTGAAATCATTTTTTGATTCATTTTTATTTTCTGTTCAGTAGCTGGATAAGAATTGGACCTGTCCTGTGAAGTGGCATGGGGTGGCATCAGTTGGTACTATATAAATGAACTGAGTTTAAATGAAGTGAATGCAAATGTGGAAATGGTCCTCAGACAATTTGATATATATTTTTTGCTTGTGTGGTCTGTTATTTTGACCTTGTAAATACAGAAAGTAATACTACAACTGTATTCTTTTTCAAATTTTACTTATTTGAAGCTTGTAGCTTTTGTATGTTCTTAACTTTTTAAGCATAGACACATTTTGTTGAGGATGTCCACTATACCAGGGGTCTACAACCTTTTTAATCCAAACAGCTATTTTTGCCCTTGGTCCAGCTAATAAAACTCATTTAGAGCCACAAAAACAACTATGTACTTCAGGAAATTTGTCATTTTTAAAGAACTACCATTTTATTTCTACTTTTTAGGTTTAGAAATAAAGAAGAGCCACTTGTGTCTTTGGAGATAGCAGCAGCCTGCACTATAATGTGAAAACATTTTGAATTACTCATATTATCTGGAAGTACTTTCGGATCATCTGTCTAGGAAAAAACAACAAAAATAGTAAATATCCACAGATAAACCTGCCTTCTCAAGAAGATTTAAGAATGATTCCCTAAGATTTCCACAGGGAATTACTAGAAAGTTTGTTTAAGAGAGTTCGTGAGATGCTGAAAATTAAAGGTTGTCATATACCAAACTGACTTTGAAGCTTGTTAGAATTCCAAAACACTCCATTTATGCTCTGTCCTTCCATTGTTTTCATGTTTCAGTAAATTAGTACACCTATTTTCTGTCTTCATAGCTCTATACAAAAATGAGGGGTGACTCAAGAATTTGCACAGTAATGGAAATCAGTTTCCGGGTCATTGTGTGCAGCCAGTGGTACTCTGTCAATGCACAGCCTACTCTTGCTAAATTGTGCGCACTGTATCACAGACCCATGATTGTTTTCCTCCTTGTTTTAAACAGGTCATCAGAATATCAGCACAGCATATGTCAGCTACACTCTCAGTTAAAAAAGATCAAGGCAATAGACGATTGTGTTCTAATTGTATAGGGCTTGTAATAAAAACCTGCCTTCAATTGTGAAAAAAAAAAAACTCAAGGGGGGATTTACAAAGTAATGCAGTCTCTTCCATTTGTTGCAACTGTTTTGCATGTGCTATCTGCTTTATTTATACACAAAGCAAATACAGATGCAGATAGACACCAACACTCTCAGTCCAGGAGATGTGAGTAATTTACACCAGTTTTTGCATCGGTTTACATCTGTCCTCCCCTCTGCCATAAACTCAGTGGATGCAGAAGTGATCAAAGTAGTAAGGAAAAGTATTTTACCTTTTAAACATTTTTGTTTAATAAAGAAAGCCACTTTCTAAGATGACATGGTCAAAAAAGTAACATTTGACTTTATCGGAGAACACATTCCAAATGGCATTTGAAAATTATTAAGTGACGGGTGATTCTAGATCAGCAGAATGTGAAACATGGAAAAGTAATGGAGTTACAGAGTAAATGCATGGAAAATAAATAATAAATGTAAAATGCCTCTTAATATGGTCTAAATGTGAGTTTTGGTATTTTGTAAAGCCAAGAAAGCAGATTGCTGTTTTCCCTTTTTATTCTTCTGTGCTATAACTATCATCAGCTTTCAGCAGGTAATATATTTTCAAATGCGATCTGTGTGACACAAGCAGTTAGAATCTATGAAAATGTGAAGCTGTTTGCTTTGGCTGTAGTTTATGTAAATATGAAAAAATAAATGTGAATTTACTCTTAAACACATGAATATTACCCCATTGGAATGTGTGTGAACTGTGGGAATGCAGAGAAACAGTTTGCTGGATAGAATTATTTTAGAAACAAACCTGATGTTTGCATCAGGTTTTGGAATAATAACACACAAATTCAGATATGCATTTGGATTTGTGCCTGACGGTCTTTCATCTGAAAAAATAATTTATTCAAACAAACAGTACTTTTGCAAATAATTGAAAATATAGCCTCGTTTTGATGAAGAGGGGTGGTACATTAGCAAACAAACCCATTAGTGGGTGTTTGTTTATGCATTTAAAGCAACTTGGAGTGTTTGCGGTTTTTTTTCATCTAAATAAATTCTTTATATCCTTAAGACTGAACTAACTTAAAAGTCATATTTTTATGTGACATGAGGTCAGACAATTTTAATGTTTTAAACAAGGCATTGTTTACAACTATTTTCTCCTTTACTTTTTTGGTGCTTTAAGATATTAAAATATCAATGCATATCCAAAGTCTGTTCATCCAGAAAGAGACTGTGTTAAACTTTAAAGAAGCTTGAGTTTTTCATTCTTTTCATCTTAGGTGCAAACCTTCAATGAATCAAGGACATCCAGCTCCCTAAAACCAACATGAAACCAACTTAGTAAGGCAAAAAGAAAAAGGGCACATGCAGCAGGCAAACCCAGCAAGTGGGAAATCAGAGCACCTGTAGCAGTGAACAGAGAGCCAGCAGGATTGGGCGGAACAGATGGTCATGGCTGTCACATTATCATGGAAATGTATCCCAATGTGTATTTTATAAATCAAAAGCTGCTCTCTCTTTACTGTTGATGTTCAAAAACTCCACATGGCTCTTTTGAAAAGACACTTCAAACAGACTATGAGTGACAACAGATTCCTGCAGACACTCCCCTCTCACACACAGCTTTTTTTAATTCAAAATTTGAATGATTGTACTGCCTATATGTGTCAGAATTTGATTGTGCTTTTGTTATGTGTTTGGTATTTTATTTAAATGATTTTTATTTTCAAATGAAATTCAAAGCCTAAAATCATGTTTTCTTTAATGTATATCTGGCATTATAAATCATTATTAAATAGCGTCCTGAAGTTTACTTCAAGGGTTTGCTGCTGTGTAATTTAACATCATGTTGCTGAACAGGTCCATCAAGTGACTGCAAAATCTTTAATTGCTTTAAAAAAGATTTTTAATTAACTAATTTAACTGACAACAGTAACTTCAGCACTGATAAGATAAAGACTGTGTTAGAAATGTGTTACAGGTCAGGAGAATACCCATTCTATCCCCATAACACTTGTTTTTTAGGGTTTCTAGGTCAAAAACCTACATACAACTTTGCCTCAGTATATTTGTGGTCCACCTAAATGAATACATTGCCTCAATTCACATCCCATTAGTTTATCTTTACAACCAGAACATCAAAACAGCAAGGCATGCCAGCTGGCTGAGGGAGCCATTTTATTGTGACTTAACCATCTTTACCCCCCTGGCCTGCATGTGCTGTTGCATTCTTGAGACAGAATCATATAATAATTGCTGTAAGACAAGTCATAGTCATGCCAGTTCCAGAAAGCATTCTCTGCTTATAATTATTGAAATGCTTTTCTGTCTTGGATGAGCAGTAAGGAGGTCCTGAAGGGTAGTAAGGTCATTTTTTTCTACAAAAAAATCAAATTGAGTAGTCTCAAACACCCGCCTTATGGGCAAAGCCCCCCTCAGGCATTTACATAAAAATATTAATTTTTAACACACTAGAGACAGTGCATCAATGCAACAAATTACCGATTTCCTATAAGACCACAAAGTACAGTATGTGCTTCCAAATATGTCACTAGCAGAAATTACATAAAGAAAATATGATTCTTGCTCACTGTTCTGATGCAAAGCTTTAAAAACCTATTATAATCTACTCATTAAGGTTAATGTAACCATGCAAAATAGATGTTTGTGTGCATGTGGTTCTTTTTTATACCGCCCTTTCATATTTTAATGGGTTAAAAAAAAAAGACATTTTCCTTCAACACAGTTACGCACTACTTATGCTTGCTAAAATCCCAATATACTGTCAATAATATGGAATATGTGTCCCGATGAGGCTTGTTTCATTAAAATAACCTGTTGAAAATAACAACCTTTAAGCAGGAAGACATACTTTTCATTAAGCCCACATTTTAAACATTTTTTTTTTTTTTTTTTTACTGATTTTATGTAATATTCTAATCTTTTAATGTGTTTTCATCCGCTGTAAGTGGAAAGGCATAATTACCAAAAGTCAAGGCTTGAAAAACATCACTCTGTGCAATTTATCTTTATTATATGTTTCACTTGGTGAATTGACTTGTTGAAATAAATCACCTTTTCAGTAATATTCCAATACATTGAATATGACTGTAATTTGTAGTCTGTGCTCATAGCATCAAAAACATGAAAAGGTTCAAGGTTCAGAATTGTGTACAATAAATGGTCAACTGATAAATTTCACTCCAAAGAAATTTCACAAACCATTTACAATGTTACAATGTGGCAGTCTTTAAATCTTTCCTTTCTTAATAATCTTTTCCATAAAGTTTGGTACAAAAAAGGAAGAAAAGGTGTATTTACAACAGCTTTTTTCACTGACTACCTCAAACATTGCGGATGATACCTCAGTGACCTGTTTGAAAGAGGACAAACAGTGAGCCAACAGCCGATAACGGCGAACTGATTAAAAATAGCTGAAGTAATGATTTGGTGTTTATGTTTGCTTAACCTGCACACACTGCAGAACCAACAGACAGTTCATGCAGAGACTGATAACAGTTAATGTTGCGTCCTCTGAGATAATGCCTTACATCTCAAGGTTTATTATTTCAACCATAATAGAACCACAGTCTTTGCTTTTTGATATTGTTCCAGATTACTTTTGCTCCTTTCATGTTTTTTCTAATTAAATTTTACAGTTTTCAGGGTGATACTTTTTAATTAGCATGCTTTTTACAGCTTATTGTTAATTGATTTTTAGTCTTTCTGCATTGTAAAAACAGAAAAACTGGTTCGTTTTTAAGTGAATCATTAACTTTATCATCACAAGACGTGCTATGAATGTTACTGAACCATGTTTTATTAAACCTTCTGATTTCTATTAAGACTGATAAATGTACATTGCCGCCAGTGATAGCTGTCACATTCCACCGCAGAGAGTCCCTTGTTGCAAACTGAGTTAGGATGTTTTCCAATACTTTTAGGGTAGAATTATCTTTTTGCTTGTTTTAGCCAATTTATAGCTTGTCAGATACACTTTACATTAATGCTGACCTGTTTCCAAAACAATCTATGGTGTATAGATTTGTAATTTTTACACCTCAGCTTCAAGGCCTGCGGTTTGCTTTGCATTTGCATTTTGTTTGTAAATTTGTAAATGTCAGCCTCATGACCAACATAAGTTACTGCCACAGCTGAATAATCCATTCTACTTTAAGATATCAGATGGTTTTAGAAGCACAATGCTGGTCAGAACTCTAATGCTTACCTGTTTTATACATTAAAGATTTGTTTTTTGTGTCCATTGTCCTTCTTGAACACCCAATGGTATCCAAGTTTCAAGGATCTTTTTGTGTATTTGTTGTGAAATTGAAGAGTTTGGAGATGGTCCGGTTTTATTTGTTCTGTCCATTATTTGGAATTCACTAGTTCCTCTGGCAGAAAAATTACTCATGTCTACCCCTGTCCACCACCATGCTTGATTGTCACCTTAACCCCTATAAACTTAATTATTGTCATCTCAATCTTTGTCTTCTCCAACCCCCCCAAAATGTTCTATGATAGTCGCTTTTTCTCTGTGGGCAGTTTCAAATGATAGCCTTCCATCAATGTGTCACGTACATAGTAGGTATTTTTTAATATTCATGTAAAGGTGACTTCAGTTCGGAAATATATTTGGGTTTCCAGCATCTTCCAGTTTATTGTAGATGCAAACCTTGGCAATTTATAGGTTCTGCTTAAACACCATAATGAATTTCTTTTCATCCAAATTGTTTAAAACTTTGGTTCTGGCAAACATTAAGCTCCTGGAATGGCCTTGACTTATACCCTATTGTAAAGTTATAGTTTGTACTTAAAAGTTAGGTTCGGTTCCAGGGAACCAATCAATTTAAATCATTGTTTCACTCTGAAAAAGAAAAATTAAACACAAAAGACAGCCCAAATGCATTATTAATAGCCCAAAGCTAATATGACACTTATGCCAGTCTTAGGTGTATGTAATCTTCTGACTGGCACTGTATGTATAACCAAACTTATTGTTGTTAGTCTTAAATTCATCATATACCTGCTACAGCATGGCCATAGAACAAAAAAGTTGTGAGATTAAAAGAAATCATTTCAATAACTGATTATTTATCTTAAGCAGTATCTTTTGAACTTGATTTTTACCCAATATATGAATGGGAAAATTAGGATGGATGTTTTAATGGTGAGAAAATGTAGAATAATCTATGAAACATTTACTGTTCTAACAGACTACAAAAAAAGTGATAGAGCATGGTAATCCATCTATCCATCCCTCCATCCATCCATCATCTATACCCATTTATCTAATATGATAATATTAGAGATAAAGTCAATCACCCCTTAGCTTTTGATATTTCACTCCTGACATAAAACAGGTTGAAGTTTTTGTCTGAGTAAGAGACAAATGAGGATATACTTTGAAAAAACAGCTTCTTCCATATCTTTTCAAAAAACATTTGAAAAGATATGGAACAAATTGCAGCTCTTTTGAAAATCCTTGCAACAAATTCCAATAACAAATTCAAAATTGGTTGATCCTGAAAACGTGTCCAACTCCTATTTCCCCACAGAATAATCTTATGCCAATCGATTTGAAAAGAATTAGGGATACTTAGTCAGGTTCAGCAATTTTCTCCTCTAAATTCAAACTAGGTCTGTCAACATGAAAAACATCCAGAGGTGGATTCCAAGTGGTAAACAACAAAAAAGGCGTTGCAGTTAATGATCCATTGATCGCATTCATCTTGCTGGTAAAGATTTTGGCCCGTTTAATAATCCTGCAGTGGTTGCACCCATCACAGTGCTGAACCTGCAGCGTGGAAGCATTCTGTTCAAACCATTATCTTAAATCAATTTGCCCCTGACTTGTGATGGACTTCCAAGTAGCAGGCACAGCAGAATGCGTTTACATTTGTCAAATGGCAAAACTGATTCTAGAATTTGCATTAAAATTGTAGAACAATTTTAGCTGCTAAAACCAAGCAAGAAGATAATAAAATTGTGCTCTCTTATATTGTAAGGTCACATGTACCTCTGCATTTTTAGTTTAAGGGGTTGTCATTTAGTAAGTATACTAACTAAAAGGTTTCAATTTACAGTTTATCTAACTCAAATGTCAGTATTTCTTTTAGCTACAATTATAAAGCTCTTTCCACTTAGCAGTGTTATCTGTTCATGGTTTGACTTACATACAGAGGCCCAAAATTTCCATAATGTTTAACACCACAAAGAATTTTCCCATCTGTCTTTAAAAACCTCAGAAACAACCAAAGGTGAAGTGAAAACCGTTTAACATCTCAGCTTTGAACTTTAAACATTCTTAATTTGCTGTGTGTGTCTAATATTTATTGACTGATGCTGGAAAAGTTATTTTTGTATCAATAATATATTTGTTTACATATTCAATGGGAAACTTATTGTGTTTTCCAAGCTGCAAAAACTATGTTGGCTGTTTCCTGAGACTGTTTAAGTAGCTATAGATTTACTTTCATAGCAAAATAGTTTTATGTTGATCATTTATATCAATATCTGTGGACCAAATCAGCTTTCACAGAGCAATATAGATCAGCAGCACAGATTTGTCTTGCTGAAGCAATAAACATTGGCCTATATAATGTCAGAGCTAATGTGTCAAATTTGAAGAATCATTGTTCGAAGGCTGAGCTTTGATGGCAAAGAAAACAGGATATGATGTGTGGCTACAAATAGTTCTCTTCTATTTGTAGTCAAAGAATCAAGGCATATGTTTAGAATTTGATTGCTGAACAGAATCACAATCCGGGGATCCTTTTTAAAGCCATGCATTCTGTGATTGGACCCCTGCCTAGCCATCCAGTTGATTTCACCCCGGTAAGATGTTATTTCTACAAGGAAATGGTGGAGATTGTGCATTTTTTAAAAAGATAAGTCAAGGAGGGTGATTTCTGCTAATCCTTTCCATAACTGCTTTAAGGGAAAATCTTGCTCTCAGCCCATATACTACAAAATAGTTTATATGCAAACATGGTTTCCTCAAGAGATCTAGCTAACCCTAACAATTAAGATTTGGTTCGTGTTAAAATATAACTTGTCATCAACTCTGTAAGCCAACAGAGATGTCTTGACTCTGGAAATGTGCACATTTACATGAAACAGGTACAAAACTTGAAAATGAATATTTATCTAAAATAATCCAAACTGTTTTAAATGCTCTTTGCATAAAATAAGGTATAATAATGATTTTTGACATTAAATATCTATCTGTCTATCTGTCTATCTATCTATCTATCTATCTATCTATCTATCTATCTATCTATATAGTATTGTAAATTATTTAAGTTCCTTTTCTTTCATTCAGACTCTAAAATTCAACATGTTATGGTTGGGATGCGATTTTAAACAGCCTTTAAAATAAAGTTAACATGAAAATGAATCTGAACACCCAAACAGAATATGAGGTGTGTTGATGAGGACAATCCCCCCTGAGCATCTATGTTTACAGTCAATAAATGGCAATGAAAGCTTTTATAGGCCAGATGTTTTTAACAAGGAAAAGTAATTATTAGTTTCTAATTCACAGCTCTTAAAAACTTGTCAAGAATCAGTTAATTATGTCTAATGATATTTCAAGAACATATATTTCAGTGAATGTGAAATGATTAGGTTTAACTCAGAGAGGAAGGTGACGACGCCCTGTTGAGGCACAGCTGTTTGGTCCATGTTTTCATTCTCTAAGTGCATTCAGTGATTTGAGAGGGGTGGTTTCATTGATATTTATCTGTCATTTGCAGTTATGATTAATCTGAAAAATATAAACTGCTACGGAGAAGGTTATTTTTTAGTTTATGTTGCTATGGTGATGGAAAAAAGATTAAAAGTTAACCAGCTCAGTTGTACGGAAAATCCTGAGATGTTTATTTTGGAATGCTAGTCAAACAAGTTAGACATAACTCTAATGATCAATTCTCTTGATTTCTGTTCTTTAAAAAAATCATTAATAAAATGCAGATATAGAAAAAATAAAGTTACCACCTCAGTCTTCTTCTCTTGGTGGCCTTTAAGAGAACAGTCCCAATGTTGCATCGGGACTGTTTTCTTAAAGGTCTCCAACAGAAGAACAGATCATTGACCTTCTATCTACATCACACAAGTTCAAAAAATGTCAGAGGAGTCTGAAGATAGTCACATGAAAGTTGAGTTCAGTTATAAAAGATCAGATAAAGAGCTTTTTTGGTTTTAGGACAACATCCTAAATTCTTAAGCCATTGTAATTTAGACCAGATTCATGCTTAGAGGTCATGTTTTAATAAGAAGCCTATAAATTAATTATTATTAAACTAGAGCCTTGGGAATTGTCTCTATATCTGCTTCTTTATTATCACTTATAGGTAAAGTTCAGACTAATTTAACACAATGTGCTGGTTAGGTTGATTTATTTTTTTGAAGAGGAAAAGAAAAGATCTACATTTGATGAGATCTATGGAAAAAAAAATTATTGTGAAAACAAACAAAAAAATCCATAGAGAACCGAAAGCAATAATTAACCCAGTGGGGTGGCAATCATAGTGACAGCATGTCCGTTCTACCAAACAAGACAAAAGAGGAAAAATGTTCTGTTCGTAGCAGTAAAGTGTTAATGTGCAGAGCTTTTCTGCAGATAATAACAAGAGCAGCATGTTCTCTGTTCTGAAGGTAAAATAATGCTGCTGGATGTAAGTGGGAGTTTATCACACGTGGATGCACATAATTTTGGCCTGTAGGCGCTTTTCTCCAGTGAGTATGCAGTTTGTCTTGGAGGCTCTCTCTCGTAAACAACACAGGATAAAAATCCTACATTGTAAGGAGAGAATAATCAGAGATATTGATGGAGGTGTGTCAGTAAAAAAATAGCTTGTGGCCTTTTTGAAGATGATTTGGGAGCATGCATAACTAAACAGGAAGAAATGACCTTCAAGTAGTCAATCTCTTTTAAATGTTTCCTTTTATTTCTTTTATTAAGCTTCACTACTCTATTTTTCTTCATGTGAACATTACATCCAGTCCTTTCAATGATAGCTACCACCTTTATTTATTTATTTTTCATACTGCTCCTTTGAAAACCAATCACTTGAACAACAAATGGTGGTGTGATTTCCCACTTGCTGAAGCATATTTCATTCTCTTTGCATGTGACAAAGCACAGCCCCAGAGTCTCTTTTAGAGAGAGAAACTTTCTTGTTATTTCTAGTCATGTGTAGCTCAATATTCTAATCATTAGACATTATGCTGCTCTGCTGTGCAGAGTCAGGATTGCACACAAAGCATGAAGAGCCTCAACCTGCTATGGGATTAAAAGCAAGCTTTGCATAGCTAAACAGTGAGATCCCTCGAAGCTGACAGTCTTTTCAGTGTCCCTGGTTCATGAATCAATTCCAACATCAAATGTGACAGCTATAGATTTAACAACTTCGCCTGGATCTTAGAGAACAAAGTTGATTTCTGTGTCACTGGCGAACTTTCCTGTTTAGTGCCTCACCCTAGTGAAACACTATTGACTGCGTTGACTCATCTTGAACTGGAATTGCTATTCTTTCCCAGTACCACACTTTCCATCGCTCTTGCAAATTATCAGCTTTTCTCACACCTGCAGCTCCTTTTCTTCAGTACTTTTAGCAAAATTATGAGCATGATATCAGTTGGAAATCTCTTTCACACGCTCTCTTTCCCCAAACTACAGTTATCCTGTAATGAATTTGCTGTGAGGAAACGGAGTCCAGCGGGAGAAATGGAACGAGGGTGGAAAGAGATAGTGAGAGCTGCTTGTAGAATTTTAAAGATCCATTATCTCAAATGGTGCTGATTTAATAACCACGAGGGGACACTGGAGTATTACATCCATTTCTGGTTTAATGAAAAATTCACCTAAATTATGTCATTTTCAACAGAAAGTCTTCCTCTAATTCCATGTGATATACCCTGAAAGATAGGAACTAAATGCATCCTGCAGCAGGTAAAGAGATTCCCTGAGAGTGAAATAAAATGACTGATTTCCTTTGCTGATTCAGCAGAGGGGGAGTTGAGCTGATTTCTTAAGGATTTGTTATTCCACGTGTCAATGTCAGCAAACGTGGGAAACATAAAATAATTGCTCCAATCTTTCCAATCTGCTATAATCGTTTGTGTGGAAACTTGAAATGTTTTCACATCACTGACTAATTGTGCATTTTGTGAACTGTGAAACATGTGAATCATACACGTCGACAAGCACTTCCTGGCACACCAAGTTCATTTATCTCTTTGTGGCCATTTTGTCCCTTCCTACTTCCATTTTCTACCTGTGTACTTAAACTAATGTGAATCAATTTATTTTTTAATGTGAAGTTTATTTTAAATGTACATTTTCTAAAGATTATATATTACACTCCATTGTTTGGACTGTTATAAAATAGCTGATGACAAATTGTGATCTCTGATCAAACTGACCTAATTCTAATTAATCTCCTACTTGTAAATAATATTTTTGGAGTCACATAACTACTTTTTTGTCCAGTGGACTGTTAGCTGATAATAGATAATTATTTTAAACATCAAGAATAAAAGTGGATATAAATTTCCACTAGGCATTTACAAATTGGATGTAAGATGGGTCCTGATACAGATGCTTTCTTTGTATACCTGAAAAAATAGATTGTGAAATGACCAAAACTACAAAGTATGCAATAGAGAAGAGAAGCTGTTAAATGGCCAAGACTCATCTGACTTTCAAAATCAAGCAACTTTTTTTTTTTTTTTTTTTTTTTTTTTTTTTTTTTTTTTTTTTTTTTTTTTTTTTTTTTTGGGGTGTAGCTTGCTAGTACTAGGTTGGATCCAATTTTGTTTTGCCCTTAGAACTGTTTTATCTCTTTGTGACATAGTAGCAGTGTTGGAAACATACCTCAGAGATTTTGTCCATATTGACATGTGGCTAAACATCTATGATGTGAATCTCGAATTCCCTCACATCTAAAAGATGCTTTGGTTGATTGAGATTCGGCAGTTGTGGAGGCCACTATAGTAGAGTAAACCTATTATCATGTTCAAGAAACCAGTGTGAGATTATTTGAATTTCATGCTACATTATCTTGCTTGAAGTGGATCAGAAGATGGGTGCACTGTGGTTAGAGAGGGATGGGGGATGCCACGGTATGCAAAAATTCTGAGGTAGGTTCAATCGTCTAAACAATGCACAATAAGTACTAAGGTTCCCAAAGTGTGCCAAAGATATCCCCCACTCCCTTAGACAACCACCAGCCTGATCTTTTGATATAAAGCACAACAGATCCATGCTTCACTGTATGTTCTTTGCATCAAATTCTGACTCTATCATCTGAGCAGAAATCCATACCAACAGGACCAGGCAATGTTTTTCTAATCGTTTATTGTCCTTTTTTGGTAGGCTTTTAAGAGTCTCAGTTTCTACTCTTAACTGATGGGAGTGGGGGAGTTGTGTGTTAAAATCCCAGTAGTCAGCAGTTTCTGAAATACTAAGGCCAGCTTGTCTGGTACCAACACCATGCCACTTTCAGAGTCACTTAAATCCCCTTCAGCAACTCATCTCTATCACATCTATTATCAGTGGCATGCGACTGACTGAGTCAGTGTTGACATAACATGTCATGCTTGAGGTTAGATTTTTAGAGGGCTGGGGTCCTCTGGGGAGTTATAGAGAGCTTGGAGTTGGTTTGGAGGACACTGGAACACAGAGAGGAGATGTGCTTGGACCAGAGATCTTTTGGAATCCAAGGGTTTGAGAATTCAGGAAACAAATTGGGTAAGACATTGTTTAAGGCTGATCTTAGGAAACGCAGAGGACAGAAGCACATGAGATAACTCGAAAGAAATTTAGGGACTGAATGTTTGGCTTGACTCTACCAGTATAGGTTGACCATCAGGCATTGAGCAACTCCTTAGGAACCCAAGGGGGAGATGAGGAAAATGCTCTCAGATGTGAGATCAGTGGGCTTTACTGCTGCCTCAGTAAAGCCCACCTATCACTGGAAGCAGAGGTAAACAACAGCACACCTAGCATACTTGGCACACTTGCACTCAAAACCATGACATTACAAGCAATAGAATAGATGTCCTCAATAAAGTGCATCACCAAGTCAGTTGGACAGTTTATTATTTCCTCTAAAGAAAAACATTGTCAGTAGGTTGTAAAATTGACACATAATAATATGCTGGAATAACAAACAGGCAAAAACCCATTTCACATTGTAAACTTGAGCAGTGACATGACTATGTTTAGAAAATGTGAACCAGTTGAGATAATCCTTTTGTGTAAATTTGTTATTGTTATATAGGAATTTAGATAACACCCCTTTTTATTGACTTCTGTTTCTCAAGTGTATTTTTGTTCATTTTTTCTGTGTTTGCTAAACATTGAGGAATTATAAGTCTCAGAAAATATGACTTTGTATTTATTCTCAGAAAATTGACTTTGATTTCTTACTCCTTTGCCAGTCAGTTAATTATCTGACTCTTTGGACAGCGTATTATTGTCTGTAAAAAGAATAGATGACATCTAAAACTGTGTCCTGGAGCTGGAAAACTGATTTAAGTCTTCTTATTGAAAACTAAGCTGCTGTTAACCATAAGACCAACTTCCCTTGAAGGGAAGCAGTTCTGTCATGTGATGATTTGTATAGAAGAAGCAAAGATGTGAAATGGTCCTCATCCATTTTAATCTTTAAAAACTGTGAAACTGTTAAGCTGTAAATCTTCTCTTGTTGACTTTTCTCCTTTCAGAGAGTTTCAAGTCTGAAACATCTGCTATTCCACTCTGCAAGATGAACACAGGTTATTCATCATAATAAACTAAATAAAATATGACTGACACTTCATGTTCATCACACAAATATCTGCATTGTTTTTATCTTCTCTTTACTTCCTGTATAGTCTTCTACTGCTGATAACAATTTCTTCATCTTCCTTGAATAAGAAAGACCGAGATTAGACATTTTTGTTTGGCTAACCTTGGTCCACATTTAAGTATTAGTTAATTTATGCTCTTTAAAATAACATGAGCTATTGTTTTTATTTGAGTAATGTACATCTATTTTGGGTTATACAAGACTTAGCTAAATGTATAAAGTTATCAAACACTGTTGTTATGCTATCACAGGGGTAGTTCTTTCCAGTAGTTAGTTACACTTTAAGAGGTAAAAGGCAGCTATGATTGCGGTGTGGAGTTTTTGCTTCAAATGTTGTCAAATCAGCAATGTCATGTCATGTTTTTTGTGTGTGTGTGTGTGTGTGTGTGATTTAAAAAAAAAAAAAAACAAAACAAAACAAAAAAAAAAACAGTTGCTTTGGACTCCATATATTTGGTGTAAACAACTGAACCTGAATGAACAAACCTTTTATTTAAGGCTTTTTTTTAACTGTATGAATTTTTACCTTAACCTCCTAAGGCCCAGGTAAAAAATGTTTTTGATTTTTGTCTAATAAAAATCAGATGTTGGGGCAGTAAAAAGCACAAAAGATTGTTTTCATGTTCTGCCCTTTCTAAACATTTTTCTGTTAGCTCTAAAAGTGCAAGTTCTGTTGACTCATTTAGCCAAAGAGATGTTACTACAAAACATTCTTTTAAGGATAACACAGGTGAAATGTTTTATCAAGTTTATTCTTCCACCACCACTTTATCATGTAACCCAGTAGATGAGTTGGTAGAAAACTTCTAAAATTTCAGACATCATGGATTCCATTGCGTCTGGTAGGACAAAGTCTCTGTGGATAAGTGCTGCACTAGTAAGAAGTGAAAGAAGCCTTTGTCAATTGTATCAATCCGATACTGATACCGACTTGGTATCGATATTATTAATATTTTAGATTGATACACCCACCTCTACTGGTTGCCACACCCCCACAGATGTAGCATCAGTAGAAAGCCCAGGATGTCCTTTTCACAGCACAGAGGGGCTAACATAGGTTGCAAACACCAACTTACAAAAACCAGATAATGCAGTGAGCCAGAGCAGAACAAAAACAGGAATTCAAGAGTAAAAACAGCAAGAGGAGAATAGATGGATGAACTGTTCATAAAGTTTCCTAATGTAAATCAATGGATTACTTTATCTTTATTTTGGACTCTGCCACGAGGTGAGCCCTTTAAAGTATGCAATAGCTCTTCTATTGCATACTTTAAAGTTTGTCCTTAAGTACACTTTAAGTTTGTACTTAAAGTGACAAACTTGGCTAGAATTAAAAGATGTCATGCCAGTGCAGAAACATCATTATATAATCAAACAATATATTACTGTCTAAGCTAAATACTTCCAGAGGAAAACAGATTTATGGGGAATAGACCACTTCATTAAACTTATCTTTGCATACCTTTGCATTTGAACAGACAGAGATTAGTACAGGCAGCATTCAAAGACTGTTTTTAAGATTAACTTAATACAAGGCTGTTGAACCTTTGATATGAACTGATTATTCACAGCAAGAAGGTACACAGATTTATTTAACAAAACAGCCACTGCTATCTTAAGAGGCTTTAAAGGAACCAAAGCTGCAACATTAAATATGCTGACAGAAGTAATCCACCTTTTACATATATAAACATTAAAAAAAAGAAATAAACATAAACAAAACCCATAATTTTACAACAGTTGTGAGAAATGTGTGTACTTTCTGCTGAGCTGAAAAATCTTTAGCATCATATAGACATTGTTGTTTTGGCCCTTTTTGACCAATTCCTCAATTTTCAAAATGACATACAAGTAAAAAATATCACTTTTGATGTGCCAAAAGTTTTGTATTGTGCTTGTGTTCTGTGGCAAGGGGTGTTGAAATAATACTGTTTTACTTTGTTGGGGCAAATATGTTACTGACACACTCTCATTTTATTCAATTTTTTCCATAGGGATCACCTGTGTATTTTGATGAAATAATTAGCAGAATTATTCTGAAATTAGTTTGTGTAATTCAGCAGTTCACACTGACTTGAACTGATCTTCTTCTTTGCAGACATGTATGAAGCATCTCAGAGTTGCAAAACTCATGCTATAGACTTTTCTGGCATACCAAAAAGAAAAAAGAAGTTTTCATCCTGGCTTAGCTGGTGATCACATTGTGTATACTGTTTTATCAAACATTTGTGAATGTTTTGCTGAAGCATCATTTACTTAATGATGTGTTTCTTTCCATGCCACTGAACCACAAGACGGATATGCAGTTGCATAATAGAGGTTTTTGACATAAAGTAGGTCATCAACCTATACTACTCAAGATAAAGTTGATTTTGACATGTTACCTCATTTTTTGTTTCATAATATCTTTAACAGTGTATAGAAATATGTCTTGCCAAACAATTACATGTGGATTTTACAGTAAGTTGATTATGTAGCTGTGGAATGGAAGCCAGCAGATGAAAAGTTATATTTACTGCATGGTGAGGTGTTTAAGAAAGTGTTTCAGGGGACACTTATTCTAAGCACTATACTGACTTTAAATGATCACACTCAAACAGTAAATAGATACCCTGACATGATTTCATCTGTAATCCACACTGAATCTTGGGTCAACTCATGCTTAGAGGAAAACAGCTTAGCTGAACTGATTATGTTATCATGCTGTAGGTGTTCAGTCAGAAAGAGAGGAACACAGACACCATTCATGTGAGTCATGGGGGAGCCATGTAATAACTCAATATCAGCCTGAGGCATGAAGTGATACATTCATAAGGATTTACACCTTTACTAGTATGAGTTCAGACTCTACGAGTCTATAGCATGAGTTTAGATTTTCATATGTAAAACTCCACTGTGAAAAATTAAAGAAAAGAAATGTAGGAAAAGTTCCTTTGTAATCACTTGTGGCACAGATTTATGCATACTGCTGTTTACACATGCAGTGATTTTGCTTTCCCATTTGGTGATTGCATTACAATATGGTTTGTTTTACATCTCATAACACTCCTTATGCTCAACAATGTTTTAAAGCTGACAATGTCAGTGTAAGTTTGATTAGGATTTACCTGAAGATTTTGAGTAAAATAATTTAAAATTTAAGGTTTTTAAGTACAGCAGAGTCCTAAGTGTCAGTGTTGAGAGTAAATACTAAAAGATGGTGCAGGTGAACAAGGGTCCAGAAGTGCAAGTAAGTGCAGGGTTGACATGTTAGGATCTTAGAGATGTTAGGAGAGCAGGTGTTCTTTCAAAAGCTGAGGCTTAACGAGTTCTTAGCCATAAAAAATAATTACTCCTTCTCAAATAAATCTGAATTCTTCCATTCAAAAAGCAAAAACAATCTAGATTGAGGCAATGGTGGGTAGAGAAATACAACTATTTATTAATCAGTGCACTCAGGTTTTTATGTTTTTATTGGGTGCCAAAGAAGCCATTTTAAAGCAAGAGGTTAAGTAAAAAGATGGTCTTACATGTATTTTGAAGGTGTTTTTCTTCTTTCTAGAATTGATGTTCAGTTCAGTTGATGTGTTAAGCTTTGTTTCTGTTTTCTTGTGCCTATACAGTTTTCTTAAAATGTTTTGTAAAGTTTCAGTTTTACTTTTCCCATCATTTTTTTTCAGCTTGAATCCTTTGTTCATTATCTGTTGTTTGGCACTGTTTTCACACTTGGATGTGTTGCCATCCACCTACTTGTCTTTCAGTCACCAGTATATTTTCTTCTCACTTTTTTGCGCTTTTTCGGATAATTTACTGTGTTTTCCTGCCTTATCATCCCTTGAGTTATAACACTTGTCATGATTCACTCTTTAGTACTTTTGTGCTGGCTATAAGTTAGTGGACATTTTCAGGTTTTGTCATTTAAGTTTACTTCATCTCACAATTCATTTTGTTTATATTTTGTTAAACTGACTGATTGGCAGACAGGAGCAATAAATAAGTCTCAGATAAGATTAGCTAAAGTGGGCATTTCTCCATCCATACAGCTCACCTCTCCCCACTCCCTGCTGAAGTCTTCATCTATACCAATGACAAATTCAAGTGCAAGGTATGCTTCAAAGTATGAAATCTCATCCAGACCTCACTAACTCATTAACTCCAACACATCCAGAACTCTGCAGCCCACCTGACTGCTCATGCCTGCTCTTCTGACCACAACTGCCCTCGAGAACCTTCTCTGGCACCCTGTCCCACCACAGATCCAATTTAAGCTCACGCTCACCACTCACAGTGCCCTCAATAGTCAAACTTCCTCCAACACACCAACATTTTATGTTTCAACAGCCAAAACCGTTACTAATCCTTGCCTCTTATTTCATCTCCCAGACTCAGAAACATGATTTGAGATATTTAGGATTTCTTCTTTGTTTTCCCCATTCAGGCAGCATCCATTAGCACTGTATGAGTGACAAAACTTTCTCGTTGTCCATGCTTTTTGATGTACTCTAAATGTGTTCTCTGCTTTTACCTCGGTTATATTTCTTCAGATTTTTGAAAATGCTTTGCTTGTGTAATATATGCACATTGAAATTTGAGTGGGAAGTAAGTAAGAAAAGAAAGCTCATTGCAGAGATTCAACCTGTATAGTCTGTGTAAAAATTGTACTGGCAAGGATGGAAATTCATTTTGGACCTTTAAAGATGCATAGGAATATTTTGTTCTTATTATTCTGGTTATACAACAAATAATTTCAATTAGTTTGAATACATTGCTAATTTATTTTATATCACACATTGTCTAATTTATACATTCATCATTACCATAACAGAGTGTCCAATTATATCTAAGTTTTAACCATCTATGTGGTGATTTTAATTTGGAAATAGTTCTCTTTAATTATCTCCCCCATTTTGTGAAAAGTGTCAGTAACACTGGTACCACAGTATGATGCTGCCATCACCATGCTTTACATTTGGTACCATGTTCTAATGTTTGAAATGATCACCTTGATGCCCTCAAACATTTGTCTTAACATTTTTTCAAAATGGTTCAGTCTTGGCTCCATCTGACCAAAAACCATGTAGGGAACTGCAAATTAAAGTCATGCTTGAAAGTGTCTTGGAGCAGAGGCCTCTTTCTGCATCGATGACCTCTGTCAGTGATGATGTACTGTATATTTGCTTTATGCTGGACAGTAAGAGTGGTGATTCTCCAGTTTCAGGTTCATGGCAGGCTTAATCCTTCATAGTTCCTAAATATCCTCACCAATTTCCTTTTAACAAGAAGTGAAAGGTTGAAAAAACTGGGTCTTTCAACAGGACAATGGTTTCAATTACATATAAAAACAAGCTTTGGAATAAACAAATCTGACTTCTGGAATGCCTTTTCAAAACCTTATCCTATTGAAACTGTGTGACAGTGCTTAAAAGCCTGGTCAGTCCCAGCAGTTCAACGTATTTAAATAACGGTTAGCAATTGTGTCTAGAAATCAGGTCAATCAGCCAGCCAAAATTATTTTGCAAGTTGTTCGATTGGCACAAAATGCATAGGTATACGTTGCAGCTATCTAAGCAACATTTTACCAAATATCCATTGGGGGTGTATTATTATATTTGATATTGTGTTTATAATTTTGATCGCGTTTCAGTTAAAAAAAAACACAATAAATTTAAATTGTGAACCCACTTTTTGGTTTTGTACACCCTTCGTAGGAAAAATGAGGGGTCAACACCTGACTAGAACACACTGAGAAGAGACCTTTATATAATTAGTTTTTGGGTTAATTGCCTGAATCTGTTGCAGATTTTTCGCTTTCTTGCAGGTTCAATATGAATTTAATTATGGTGGTAATGAATATTCAAATGGACTGTAAAAAAATGCATCAAAAGAATTTTCAGTCTCCTGTTTCTGTAAAGGACACAAACCAGTGTCATGCACAAAAAAAGTGTTTTTCTTCTCTCCAGAAATATCTGAAATCTAATCAAACCCAGCTTGTCATAACAGTGATGGTAGCTGTGACCCACATTGTGCATAATGTCTTTTAGTTTGAAAGAAGGGATGTCTGGGGATTATAGTCATTGGCTTTGCTTTGCGCATTGAACATAATCCTCAGGGAAATATGCTGAAAACTGCTGTGGCTACTGTCCATATATACTGTATGTATACTGTATATAACACTTTGCCATTAAAGTCATTGACATATTTTTATAATGGTAATACATTATTACATAATGGTAGAATGCATATTTTTAATGCAAGCTAAAAAAGTACATCATTAAATATTACTCTCTGAAATTGTTAAACATACTTAAAGAAGCTTTAATCAGTTAAATTCCATCTTCGTTCACACATAATTTGATCCGGTTTTTCAAACAGTGCCAACTGGCAACAAAATCTCAATTCACTTTATATATCCAGTAACTCAACAACTCCCTCTGAGCAAGCACTTGGCAACTGAGATTTAATAATATGAGTTCAGATGAGCCAACATAAGACAGAGGCCTATAGTAAACAACATACTGTATAATGCATATGACAATTAGTCAGGTGTCAAATGTTGTCAGATGTTAACATTACTTTGTCCATATGCATGATTACATATTAAGCTGTACAAAATGCAAAATTTAAAGACTCAAAACTGAACTTAATTTCTGAGACCATTTCTGTTAATTCACCACAAAGCACAGTTTAACACAATGACAGGAATATACAGTCAAGGTTAGACGCTTCTATTTTTTATGAATATAAAAGCTATTTGTTAAAGCTACAGCAGCCTATGTAACTTTGCACCACTCCCTACCTAAAACAACCAATCAGAGCCAGGAGGAAGCTCTTAGCACTGTCAGTCAACTTCATTTACTTGCTGTTAAATGTGCTAATGGTGGAAAAACAACTTACTGTTACAGGAAAACAGTTTATCCGTCGTCATCAGTGGTCATCTTAGTCTTTGCTAGCTGCAGCACGGGGGTGGGGGTGGGGGGTGGGGGGGTGAGCAGTGCCACTCAGACGGTGATTGACAACACTAAGACCCGCCTCCTGGCTCTGATTAATTGTTTGATTAATTGTTTCTGGATAGCACTGGGAGAAGGCAGAGGAGCTCATTTTTTCACAGATTAGCTGTCTCATACCATTCTGTCACGACATAGTGACAGTTTCAACAAATATGTAGAAAAAATATTTTTTACTCAAGTTACATACTGCAGCTTTAATTGTGTGTCACAAGATCCACTATTTGGGGACTTAGTAGTACAATATTAGTGTGATATAATTAGCTATTTCTTTATTCCTCAGAAAAAAAAAAAATCAAATTTTATTTCACCAACAAAGGTTGTAAAAAAATAGAATGTGGCCTGGTAGCTTTTACTTCTTGAGTCTTTCTTAAATAATTCAATAAGGTTCAGTTTTGACTGTGATTGGTTGATACACGAAACAAAATAAGACACCCCCCCCACACACACACAAATATATCCCCAGTAATCAGTTTACCATTGAATCTTGACTGGATTAAAAAAATGTGACATGATGATGAAACTATCCAAGACTGAATTAATTGCCACACAGCATCAATATGTATGATCGCACCTTATTCACATCCTCATCATTATTGTGATTTGTCACGGGTTCTCACCATGCTGGTCACTTTACTGCATCATCTATTTGATATTAATGTGGACGCTCAGCTGTCAGCAGTTCCCTGTGATTGCCTGCTTGAATAACGTTGTTTGATCTGGTGAAACAACCAACACAAAATGATGAAGTAAAGGATGCAAAAACCAAAAAGGACAGAGGAGCAGTGCCTGCTGTTGGCACATCTCTATCTATTTTATGGAGAATATCTCTCCTTTATGTTGGTCTTTTCCCCAATCTTTCTTACTTAAAATACTCTTAGGCTTACTAAAAATCCTCCTCAATACCACTTTGCATTTTGTCACTTTAAGAGGTTTCTTAAATAGGTTGTATTATGAATAAATTGACTTTTGGGAGTTATAATGTTATTCCCTCATCAGTTTGATACCAGGAGTGTTGCTTTCATGCATGTTTGAGAAATCTTTGACTCTGGTGGCAACCATTCGGGAGTGCCCAAACTCATGTCCATACGAAGCGCCACCTATTTATCCAGCCAAGCTTTCACCTCACAGAGCACCCCTCCCCCGCACGTTTCCCACACAGTTCCACCAAACTAGTGGCATCAGCAATTAGCAAACACCTGGTGGAACTGTGAGTCAGCTGAGCTTATCATACAAACTACTTCTTAGTCCAATGCACCTAAGAACTGTTGTAAATGGCATAATGGAGAAGGATTGTTGTGATGACGTGCTGAAGGCGGAGTGTCGGAAAAAGACAGAGGCCAATTTCAAGGCGTCAAATTGTGAAGTTAAATTTCTTTTAGGTTATGTTTGATATATATAGCATTTTCATAACAAATGAAGGTAACAGTTACTTGATTGTGCTATAAAATGGCACTATGTGCCTGGAATATACATAATACTGGCCCTTTAAAGCCTAAGGTACTTTCAAATAACGTTTATGGGGAGACGATGGCGTAGGAGGTGGAGTTTGTCCTGTAACCCCTGGGATGCCGGTTTGAACCCCTGTTTCGTCTGTCTCAGTTGTTAGGTTAGGTTAAATTTATTGTATAGCACATTTCAGCAGCAAGGCAGTTCAAAGTGCATCACATACTAAAAACATCAATCAAGTATACAGCAAAATCATCAAAAACATCAAAATCATCAAGCAAAATCATCAAGCAAATACACATGAAAATCATAAAATCATTGGTAAAATATCAATGCATCAAAATCATAAGACTCATCTAGCAAATATCTTGAAGCAAATATAGTTAAAAAATATTGATCAATGATCCACTTTAACTGATTTACACTCAAACTTCCCAAATTAAGGCACATTCAACACAATCATATTTAATGAATTATTAGGATAGGAGATGATGGTTAATGTGTGATAAAATATTTTATTTAGAGCATCTTCTCACTCGGATTTATTTGCAGATTTATGGTCCAGACTACTAATCAAAAGCAACTCTAAACAGGTGGGTTTTGTTGTGTCCTTGGGCAAGACACTTCACCCACACTGCTGGTGGTGGCCCGAGGGTCCCGTGGTGCTGATGCATGACAGCAGCCTTGCTTCTGTCAGATTGCCCCAGGGCAGCTGTGGCTACAGTGTAGTAGCTTATCATCGTCAGTGTCTGAATGTGTGCAGGAATGGGTGAATGACTGAATGTATTGAAAAGCACTTTGGTGTCCTCTGAACTTGATAAAGCACTGTACAAGTAACGCTATGTAGCCTGTCTAAGTAAGTATATGCCATTTAAAATTTATCTTACCGAGGTACAACTCTAAAAAAAACATCGTAGAATTCAAGAAATTCTACGTTTTTTTTCTTAAAATGACTTAGTTAGGGGTACTTTCAATCTTAAGCTTCTCTGTGAATATGGGAGCAGATTTTCCTTAGATTTCTTTTTTTTTAACCTTTCATTAAGGATTTTAAATACATTAGCTCCATACTGATTCATGAGACTTGCTTCTTGAAAACTTTAACAATAAAATCTTAAAATGTTTTTATACTGGAAATTAAAAAAGAAACAAAGTTAATCAAAAACAACATGACACATTACCTAACACTACCTTTACAGTAAAAAAATTAATCCACCCTAAATCTCTCAAGATATTAAGATGGTGAGTTGCACCCAGTTTTGGGTAAGTGAAAGCCCTTTACTAAGTAATCATCAGTAAGCATGTTGAGTTCCATAATATCTCTTGATCTCAGGTCTTTTGATTTTACTGGTTTGAAGTATAGCAGTACATGTTGAAACACTGACAAAGTGTAAAGAGTCATGGACTCTGTTGAAGTTTTAAATGATTGGATCTGATTTTACCCAATCGCTAACATTTGGCTGTGACATATGCAATGTGCCAGCTCAGTGAAGCTTACCAGAAATTGCATGGGCTGTAAACAAACCCATAGGGTGTAGGGTTACAACATCTTTGTTAGCAATAAAACCTCCCATAAATTCCTCTTGCTCCAACTTCAATTGCTCAATATTTAGAAGCGTGGCCAACATGGACTAAATGGCTTTGTTCACTTCCATTTCCAAACTACAACCATAGGCAGTCTACAATTCTAAAACAGTGAAGAAAATTGTTGAAAATCATTCATAACTCCTTCTTCTGTTCACTGACTGGTTGAAATTCAACTGGAGAAATCAAGCTCAATGGGAGAAATTCCAGATGGAGCACTGAAGGGAGATGAGAATCAAACCACATTGGGTAGGAAGGCAATGATCAGGCTATTGATGGCCCTACACATGACCAAAACCTCAGATTTGCTGGTAAAAAGGTAATTTAAATTTAGAGAGAAGTTTACATGTGAGTGAGCACACACATGCCATAGTTTTAGTAAGTCTTTTTTGATGTTGTCTTTTTTTTCTCCCATTAATGTTACAAAGACATACTGACTGTTTGAAATTGACAAGGAGCCGAGGAAAAACAACAACAAAAAAGATCAAATAAAGCTTGAAAATGTCATTTATTTTTTAGTGGCAATATTGCATTCCAAAGAGAACAGTCAAAAATGTAAGCATTTATTTTATGCTTTATTTAAAGTATAAAGGCAAATAGAAAAATGCAAAGGCTATGATTGTTTGGTTGGATGTCTTTCATTTCCTCATCTGACTGATGTGAATCAGTCAACTAATGATTTTATCCAAAACATTTGGCAAACAACTCTGTGCTCTACATGTTCAAGCTTCATGAGAATGTATAGTTGTGTATAGTGGTGTGTTTTCCTTTCTCAGGCACTTTACTGTGCAGTCAGTTAAGGACAGTTGAGCCTGCAATGTTTGGTCCCTGTACTTTGCTTTTTAAATGCAGCTCTGAGCAGCTTATTGTTGTAGTCCACAGTGCTGGCAGACTGCAAAAATACAGGTGAATTTTTTCCATAAAATATGAGAAAAAAAAAAATCAACATTTGTTTGACTGTGATATTAGTTTTAAAAGAAAGAGTAAATATCATTGTGCAAGATAAAATCAAAGGCAAAATGAAAAAAATTGTAATTATACATATACCAATTAATAGTTTATTGAATTAACATTGTTTAGAAAACCAAACCCATTGTTTTCTGTGCTCTCCACTATGTCAACACTACACGGTTACTAAGTGACAATAAAACTAAAGTCAGTTTCCTATCCCTTAATTGTTCTAATTGGTAAGAAAAAGAAAGAGAACCAGATTTTTTTTTTCATGTAAGCACTCATAATGTTGCTCTAAAGGGTTCCTGTTTGCTTTGTCTTAATGCCATCTAATCTATTTGAGTTTTTAGAGACAATTGTTATGATTAAAAGTTCAAAAATGTAAGCATAATGCAACCTAATTTTAAATTATGATAATGAATATTTAAAAGTCAGTGGGGCCAAATCAATGCATTTAGGTTGTGGCAGTTTAACCTCATTTTATTGTGCATTTTAAGCTATTATAAAAGCCTAAATTGACACCATAATGTACTAAATTTCAACCCAAAACATGCTCTTCTCAAACCCTATCAATTTAGTTTTAGCTTCTTAACTTAAATAATATAATATAATATAATATAATATAATGTATTTTGTACTATTTTCTAATTGCTGTCATTACAATGCCACAATATAATTATGACTGAATAAACATCCATAAGTTTCAAGGACATAGTTTTGAGAAAACTACATAATCACACTTCTAAAAATGGGAGACTTGTTTGTTGTCTCTGATCATCTAAGAAGGATTTTCTGTTTTACTTGTATCAACAAGAAAATTGGTCTTCTCCCGAGAATGACTTTCCAGAGCAGGGGATGATGAGCTCAGTTTTGTCTCTGATTGCATGGATTTTGTTTTATTTGCTAATCTACTAGTTGTGACCCAAGTATATATTTTATTCATCAGGACATTTTCTCTCATCCCAAATGATTAGCTTGGGAATTAACTGAAAAATAAACCATGCAAAAGAAAAATCAGGAATGGAGCACAAAATCAAAAGAATGAGCTTGCAACAAACCAGAAACACTGAGATAATGAACAGTTTCTGATGTAAACAGGACTTTGAAATTAAATTCTCTATGATTGCTGAAAAAAATAAACTATTGGCACATGACTGTATCCTACAATTTGATTTTTGAATATTTATCAGTCAGGCTTTTTGACATGTGATTATGAAGTTTTCTGAAAATAGAATATACTATTTGTATACATAAAAAAGGACATAAACCCCTTTACCACATCCCAAGTCAGTTACAATTATTCTAAAACATTTTATATTCACGTCTTTACAAATTATAGACATGTTGTTAGCATTCTTTTTATATCATAACCATTCAAAAAATTAAAATTTCCCTTCATTACACTGCAGTAATGTCATTCCTAATTGTCTCTGATGACTGCAGTTTAACTACATTATTATTTTATGAACACATCAGTGCAGACAAATGCAGTACATCTGTGTTCCTGAGGAGGGAAGTAGGCAGGCAGGTGGGAAAACTGTTCATCACTCATTCTGTTTCAAAGTTTGTGTCTGCCTCCCTGCTCTCTCATGCTATCAAACATGCACACATAGATTCACACTCTTTACTTCTGCATGACTGCCATCTGACAGGCTTTTCCGCAGTCGTCTCATTCCCCGTCAGCATGACGGTGGGTTCAGAAGTATGATGGTGACCCCACTAGGGGTCATGAGGCAAAAAGCAAGAACTCTCGAGATGATATCCAGAGAAATAAAATAAATACAGCATATTATTTATATAATTTTTGCAATCTGAATTCATTTTTTAAACACATAAAAACACCTCAATATTGTATTAACACTGTAGCTTTGCAGGTCAGAAGCTGAAAAGGTTTGGATCTCCTGGTTCAATATGCAAGTGAAATACTTTTTGCCCTACACTGGTGTTAAATTGAGTTTATTTTGTGTTTCCTATTCAGGAGCTACACTGCAGAATATCAGACCTTATTTGAAGTGCTGTGACCTGATCAGCCTTCAGCTTTAACGATTAACAAGGACTTGCAGTATCAAAGACAAATGTCTCTGGAACACTGCTCACATTTATTGCAGAAACGTGTGATTTTTTTTTTTTTTTTTTTTTTTTTTTTGTCCTATACAAAACTTGTATTCATTTCCCCCCTTTCCTTTTCTCTTTTTTTTGCTGCAGACAGAAAGATCCGACAGGAAAGTGAAAGAGAAAGAGGAGAAATTACTCAAAGAGCTCTATTTGAGTCAAATCAGTGTCAGCTGCTGCAGGTACTTCAGTGTTGGCATACAATCTGCTTGGTAAGATAGGGGTTGCTCCAGCTTTGTGTATCTTTTGTTCAGAGTGTAAGTTCTTATTATCTGCAACACTCTACTTGATAACAATGGAGCAGATGTCAAACTTGCCTTACAGCAGGTTCACCTGGTTCATTTCTTAAACCCATTCAGCTCTTTTGTCTTTGACTTCTTATAAACCAAGATTCAAATTAAAAGGTCATTAATGCCATCTAATCTAGTTTGCTGTGTTCCTTTTTCTGCCTCCCATCAATATTCATCTATGATGAATTAAATCGGACTTGAAGAGTGTATGTTACCTACAGTTTGGCTCTCACTGCCCAGTTCAGTTCATTAAGAAAGTTTCATGTCTGATGGAGCAAAGATTATAAAATGATGCAATGGAAATCCACAAGGGGAAAAGACACTTTGCTCTTTGGCAGATCGCTCACCGCACTGGTTAACTTTTAATTTATCACAGAGGTCTGGGATTGCTAGTACAACCTTTTCTCCTGTAATTAACAGAAATATATGTTTATTGATCTTATTTATGTAGGAAAAATAAGCTCCTAATGACTAAATAACAAGCTCTGATACAGATTGCATTCACCAGACTAAATTCTCTGCTCTTCCCACAGCAATCCCAAGTGAAGGCAAGAGGGATTTATTTATCATCTCATGGACAATAAGAAGATCTTTTGGGACTTCTAAGATAAGAAAAGAAAAGGTCACATGATATGACTTGCTGAGCCACATCAGCAGTGGTGTAAGCAAGGTTCTCCACTGGCAATGAGGAATAAGTGTAGCTAGGAAATTCTACCAGGACTTATGAAAATGTTGCCTTTTTTTCTTCACACTGCTGTCATTTTCAAATATTTTCAATACTTGAAAATGTATGAAATGAACTACTGTTGCAAAGATATTATGTGAATGAAGAGCAACCTCAACCACATTTTTGATGAGTTTGTGTGAGAATAAGTATTTGAAAATATGTTTTCCTAAGCTTTTTGTGTTAAAAGACACACTTAAATATTGGGTGGTAATTTCACAGAGTGGCTTATTTACAAAATTCTACACTAAGTTGGTACTAAACAAATGAAAGATATAATCAAAAATGTGTTTTTCATAAAGAAATAGAACAGACTACTACCCAGTTACTTGTTTAGAATAGAAATATCCTTAATTGTCCTGCAGTTGGGAGATTCAGATGTCACAGCAGTAAGTTAAGGTAAGTGGGAGCATTCATAGTCACACAAAGGTTAAAAATATAAAAATAAGAATAGGAGACTGTTCAGTAAAGGAAAATGTACAACATAAGAAAAATAAAACTATACAGTCATTAAAAATGGCATACTCAGATTAAAATAAATGTTCAACTGAGTAGGGTCATTTAAAGAAAGAAAAACGTACAAGATGTGCATGCTTAAATAAAAACAAAGTTGTCAGTTCCATTGTGTGAACAAGTAAGATGGAAGAAACACAAATCATATCTAAAAATAAACTTAAGGAGAGAAAACTCAGGATGGGGTGGGAGCTGCTAAAACCAGACAATTTGGTTTAAATAACTTTAGTGAGATGCTTCTTGCAACCATCTACAAATCTTACACATTAATATAAGGAAAGTTTGCTCCACTCTTCACTTTCACCCATGAGATGTTTGATATTTTTTATTCCTTATACAACCTGTTTCAAGACACCTCACAGCATCTCAAAATGATCAAGATCTGGGCTTTCACTCAGCCTGGAACTTTTCATTTCACAATTCACGGCCAGTCCTCTGTGAATTTACTGGTATGTTTTAGGTCATTGTCATGTTGCAAGGTCTAGTTCTGCTTCATCTTTAATTGTCTTTACAGATGGTCACACATTTTACTCAAGCCATGTTGGACTCTTTGATATTGAGCTGGCTGGATTCTGTTGCAGCAAAGCATTCTCAAACCATGACACAACTCTTGCGCTCTGTTCCTTGGGTAGAAATTCTTGAATGGCCAGATCTGGGAATGCTGGCTGTTTATTTGAATGTCCTCCACTGGCAGATTACTTTCAATCCAGAGGAATGGCTGATTTAAAAATTTTTTAAGACCTCTTTAAATTCCTCTGAACAACTGAAAGTCACTAGCCTGGCCATTGCCTTTCTACACAAATCCGCTTGATTCTCATCTGCCATCAGCGCTTGATTTCTCAGGATGCATTTCATCCTGGTCAGTCAGCGTACAGAAGGAAGAATTGTGAATGATGACGTCAAGCTTCTGTGCTGTTTTTAAATTGTAGTCTGCCTATGGATATAGTCTGGCAATGGCAGCGGAGGAAGAGAACGAAGCCATTCAGTCCATTTTGGCCACACTTCCATATATTGAACAATTAAAGTTGGTCAGGAGGAATGTTCAACACATTTTTGCTGGCAAAGATGCTGGTAACCACCCCTACTACCCATGGGGTGGTTTACAGTGCACGTAATTTCTGGTAAGCTTCATAGCATAGCTTCCTTCATGATAGAGCTGGCACATTTCATACGTGATGCTCAAATGTTAACGATTGGGTAAAATCAGATCCAATTGTTTAAAATGTCAACAGAGTCCACACCTCCAGCAAGCAATTGTTTCTCAATAGCCAAGGGTCCAGATCCACACTGTGTAGAACAAGGGGCTGGTTTTTATCAGGCTAGAAAGCCACCTGTGTCAGACAAAAAGAACAGGTCCAAACACCTGGGAAACATTTTCACTTTTGATCAGCATTTTACAAGTGTCTGTTGTAGTTAATCTCTTGGCTTGGAAAAGGTCATAGTTGATTGCAGTTAATGAAAAGGCCAGCCTTAATTAACAGTGAAGGGGCACACCCCCACTGTCAGACATGATCTTCAGAAACATCCAACTAAAAACCTTATTTTTATATTACTGCATTTACATGTTTCAGAGAAAGAGCCTTACATGTGAAAACATACACAGTATCCTGTCTCATATGTGGAGAAGACAATAATTTTCTATTTAACCTGTTACTTCTTTGCTAACTCAAAAAACAAGAAACATATTGGAGTACATATAGTGTTTGTGGAATCTGTGGCTAAGAAACTTTGCATCAATGATTAGCAGGACTTGCCTTATGCTTACATTGCTTTAAGGGGTCTCACATCTGAAGTTTAAAAATGCATAGATGATTAATTCACAACAAAAATGATAGAGCTATATAATATAGAAATGTTTTCTATGTTTTGATTTCAAGATGGTGAAAACAAAGGGTTTCTGAACTCATTGCTTTGAAACACATCCAAGTACATAGTGCTTTCTGATACCAATATTTTATCAAATAACCTATCCACATTATTTCTCTTGCTTGTGTTATTGGCATTTTATTTGGGTTTCTTCAAAAAAATCAGTCAACATGGAACCAAAATCTTTTCATGCTTTAAGGAATAGAAATTTGATCCATTTAATTATCTTTCAGCTCAGTAAGGGTTTCTGAATAAAGTAAATCAATCAGTAAACACATCATTAAAAAGCTCATTTGGTTCTATATAACTTTGAGGAGAATTGCACTTAAGCTTGAAAGCAAGAAATATAGTTATGAGTTGGAGAATGGTTAACAAAACAGCTTCTATCTATCTATCTAGCTATATATATATATATATATATATATATATATATATATATATATATATATATATATATATATATATATGATGACTTTTTATCACTTTTTAAAAAGAGCAACCTCCGTAGTTTTAATAATCGGTGCAAAATGTAATAACATTATTAAACAATGCGGCAGAAACTATTATAAAATGCAATCAAGGATTTTTAAAAACATTTTGAGTATCACAATGTGGTTGTATTACATTCTGAAGCTCAATTTTGTTACATTATTAGGGTACAGTGCTTAAAGAAAAGAGCCATTCCACAAACAGATGGTTTATTATAAAGCATTGATGGTTAATGTACAGTCTTACTCTCAGATCATAAAAATCTATCACTTAATAAATACGCTGGCTCTCTGTGGATCTTATTGTATGCATACAAATCTTATTTAATGCTTTGTGAGTATTTTTGAGACTAATTTAGCCCCATAGTGTTCTGCCATAATGGTGTTTTTTTTGTTTTTTGTTTTTGTAAAAGAGATAAACCAAATTACCCATATGACAGAAATTATGTAAATTTAAGAGAAGCTCTAAACAAGAAGTTTCTGAAAGGGTATTATTTCTGTCATAGAGAGTAATTGCCCTTTATTCAGTTTGCACTTTGTAACAGACAGGGAAAAAAAAACAAAAACGTGCTGAGTACACTTTATGTGCAGATGAAGTATCTGAAGATGTTTTTTTTTTTTTTTTTTTTTTTTTTTTTTTCAGTTCAGCTTCTAAAGACCTCACAATTTCACAGATTGTTCCAGGTGGCAGAAACTCATCATTATGAAGTTATTAGTGAATGCCAACCCTGCAGCCATTTAGCACCAACATTCATTTAAATAATCTCTTGCATAGGTTATTTCTTGGGTGCAATGATTTCAACCTATACAGGTTCTAATTTTTAATGTTAAAGGTTGACTGTGTGAAATCAGAAATTGTCATGATCCCCTGGTGTTTGAGTTTTAGGTTTCTTTTGTGTTCGTTACCTGATATCAGTGTTTATCATTGTTTGGCACTTACCATATAAGTTGCTTTGTGTTTAGTGTCTCACCTATTTATTGTGTTTTTCCCTATGTCTACATTTAATCTTTTTTCTTATGTTAGGGTTAGCCTTTTTGTCTTTCTAAATTGTAGATCCTTTTGTATCTGATTTCATTTCACTGTGCGATATCTGTTTATTAGTCTCCTTCCTTCAGTTCCCTTACTCAGTACTCTGTTACAGCTCTTCTACATTCTACTGATTAGACTCACCTGGTTCCTTTGTCACTGATCACATCCCATCTGTATATAAGCACCCTGGTTTTCATTGCTGGATTCTTCCATTATGTTCACACAGGTTTTGTCTTTTTCCTCTTTATCCCATAAATTGTTAGTTTTTATTTTCATTAAAACTTTTCACTTCTCTGCCTTTGGTCTGCCGGCATCTGGTTCTAACAAAACATCAACCATAACAGAAAGATTTTGTATAAGAAAAAAAATGTTGTCTTGAGTAGTGGCTCATCAAGGCAATCTCTTGGGATACCAGAAATTGCAGGTTTTACTGTCAAAACATAAGGAGAAAAACACATGTGCAACCCCAGCCCCACCGGCACATGTTCTCTTTGAAGCTCAGAGAACACGGAGTTAACATATATGTGAGTTACAGTGTATCACAGGGTACCCATGAGCATCAACAGACACAGTTAGCTTCCCAAGGCACTGCTGTGCAAGTGTACTTCTCAGCAGAGAAACAGCTCTATCTGTTTAATTACCCTCCTCTGAGGCATCAGCCCATCTCAGCTGCCACCCCCACCCCCCATGAATTAATGATGCACAACTCTAGTTGTTATTAGCTAGCTTCTCTGAGTAGCAGATTGGATGAAGTTTATTCAGGATTCAGTTGTAAAAAAAAAAAGTTACGGGTAATTATTGTATTTTGATGAAGAGACTGTTACCCAAATGTAACATGTATTATGGAAATTACTATATACCACATGCAACATAAGTGAAAATGGAAAGTATTTCCTACAAAGATGTGTTCGTAGCTAACCTCTCTTATGGCATGTAAGTTTTGTGTTAGGGGAACTAGCAAGTTTATCTCCCTGATTTTTCTGCTTATGCATTGGTGTAGCAGATGAACAGAAGAGCTTCTTTTTACTTTTATAAACTCTACTCTTCAGCACATGACTTCTAAATGGCTTTACCTTCCCTAGTTGTTTTATTCACATACCTCTTTTTCTGTCTTAACTCATTCTTCATCTACCTCCACAAACCATTTCCACTAGCGTCTTGACATATTTCTAGAGTCACTTAATGCTATTAGTTATCTTCCTCCTGACCTTTACATGAGTAAATGTAAGTCTTCTGCCTCAGTTGCTGCAAGATCAATTATCCTTTTTTCATAAGGTTAATTATCTAACAATGATATTACCATCAATAAGAATACAATTTATTTATGAGCACCTTTCAAAAATACTCAAGTGCTGTAGTCAGTGTGTACGCAAAACAGGCAAATAGAGTAACAAATAAGAATAGAATATGTAAATAAAGCAGAAATACACATTTTGGTAAAAAAAAAAAAAAAAAAAAGAAATGTTATTTAGAATAAATGCCTTTTGAGCCATGTTTTAACTGTGGTAAAAGACTTGATATAGCACTCTTAGATAGTATTCCAGAGATGGGGTTCAATATATCTGATGGCTCTTGGGTCCACTGTGTTGTCAGATGGAACAGAAACCAGGAAAGTAGAAGAGGTCCTAAGATTTCAAGATGTAAGGTAAGAACATTTCAAAGAGATACAGAGGAAAAAGAGTGGAAAGCTTTGAAAGTGAGGAGAAGAACTGTTATTTACCAGGGAGCCAGGGGAGTTGTTTGAGGGTCATAGTGATGTGTTCATTAGATGGGGTTCTGATGACAATGAGATTAGAAAAATTCACTGTGAGGTAGGTAAGAGAGGAGACAGTTATATGCGAAGCAACAAGATTGTGGAATAGAATAGCTGTGGTGTTGACTGGAATTAGTTCTGAAGATGACTCTGTTTAAATGAAAGAACATCAATGTTTCTCATAAGAAACTTGCTAAGAATTATGAATGACATCAAAGCTCTTTATATGTGAGAAAGGATGCACTGTAGAAATGTCAGAAAGAAACAAGGACATTTGGTGAGAATGGATTTGGAACTAACAATAAGACACTCTGTTTTTATTACTGAGCTTAGGAACATTTTAGCAAAGCAGTTCTTTATCTCCCTTGGACAGACAGACAACAAAGAGGAAAAACAATAGATACGCTGAGCAGATAGATACAACTACATGTCATTATCATAATAATTAAAAATCTATTTCCCAAAAGACTGAGCTGTGGAAAAAATCACCAATAACTGTATTAGGGTGTTACTGGAAATGTAAAAGTTGTGAAAACTGAGGTGTTCAAAAATAAAATAAAAGTGATTTTGTTGTCACTAATTGTAGCAAGACAGCTGAGAAGGATTTTAAGTTGGATGGTGCAAAAGCTGCAATGAGCTTGTTAATACCACATCATTCTGCTACGAAAATTTCATTAATACTATGCACATGTTATAGCAATAAACCAATAATAATATCTCTTATGCTCATGCTATGCATTAACAAATATTCCGGCTTACAGTGACTGACATTTTAGGAGAATTGGTCTCATCTTCTTAGTAATTTAGCTTATATTTGTTTGACCATTTGCAGGCACTCATACAGTGTATTGAGCAATAGCCACTCAGCCCAAAATGGTCAACTCATTATTAAGTATGTCAGAAGAAAATGTTCAGCTGCGTTAAAATGCAAAAAAGGTGTGACATTACATTGCTTAATGCTGATGTTACTGTGATATGAGACATGGTGGACCAACACAGAATAACAGTGAGGGATGAAATGTTCGATAAAAGATGGAAAAAGTGCCAAATGTTTTTGAAAGCATTTATCTGGGCACACTGCCAAATATACAGACTTACCGGAAAGCCTAAACTCAGTAATGTGCATGCAGCGGGTAAGTCTTTGCGAAAATGGGTTATTTTAGTGAGGCAGCTAATATGAAAATCCCTGGAAGTCCTGACGTAACCCCTGGAACCTCAAAGAACACGACCAGCTCTGCTAATTAGCTTAGGCTTACAAGGGGCAGTGAATGTTTCCCTACAACTCTGAAATGAAAGAAAAAAAAAAATCACTAAATAATGGCAACTTTGGAAGCAGAAAATATAGGGACTATTTAGTCTTCAAGAACACCAAAGTCTTCAACATTAAGTTATTATCTTTACAACTCTCTTACATACAGTCCAAGACAAAGCAGATTCATACATATGATTACATTTCTGACACGATCATTTGATTGTACTGTAAGATATGTCAAACAGGAATATTCAGTATTTTCTTAGTTTTTAGGCTAAGTCGATTTTGCTGCTGTTTTTCAGTCATTTAAACAAAGATCAACGCAAGCTATTCTAGGAGCAAACACTTCAAATCTGACAGATAAGGAATCTCAATTTGTTCTATTTTATTTTGTTCCTGTAAAGAGTGTTATTTTTCCCCTTGAGATGAGGTTCAAATTAGGATGAGAGAACCCTTCTAGAAATTACTGTCCTATCATTTTGATTTAGAATAGCAATTGTAAGAAAAGCCTTTGACTAATAAAATACTGGGGTTTTAAATTTCACAGGAGTACCTGACAAGTCCTAAAGCAGGCAGATCTTAATAAATAATTCATTATTTAATGTTAAATACGGTGCAGTCTAATAAAGTCAACATTATTGAACTGTTAGCCAACAGTTCAATGTAATTTTTGAACTGTTGAACACCAATGTAATTTTTTTTAAAATATATGCAGATCTGTTGTCAGTTTCACTGCACAAAATCCACTGTAGTGTTTTATTTCTGCAAAGTTACTCTGTAATATTGCCCCCACGTCATTTTATTTAGTAACGAGAGAACAATTCTACAGCAGTTAGGCTATGTGCAAGACAAGGAAAACTAATTAAAAAGAAGAGACAGATTATTGATTTAAGGATGTCATTACATAAAATACACAATTCTGTAAAACAACTGAACCAACAAAAAGGAGTGATTTTAAAGATTCAGAATTTTTTTTATTTATTTATAAGCTGAAATTGATCACTCTGCATATTTATTATAGCATGTTAATTATTTTATTATTTATATAGTATGGGGGGAAATGATTGTACACATCAGAAACTTATCAGAAAACTTGTGAGGAAACATGAATCACATGATGTTCCATCTTTTCATGACATTTATTTAACATTTCATATAATTACAGTTCCTACACTGCATTTGTTGGCTTAGATTTAAGCTCTGGAGCTAAAAATTCTGCAATAGTTATGCAAAATTACATTTCCAAAAAAGTAGAAAGTTCAAATGCAGAGAAGAAGGGGATACTGTGATATCTCCTTGCTGTCATATCTGATTAAGACCATGTTTTTACTGTCCCCTTGTTAGTGTTCCAATCTTAAGTCAAATTTTATTTGTATATCATATTTCAGCAATAAGGCAGTTCAACGTGCTTTACATCATAAAAACAAAAACATCAGTCACTGGTTGTGAAACCAGTAACAAACATTATATTTTGTTAAGTGCCATCATCAAAAACTTCAATACACATCAAACATGTTGGTCAATGTTTTTGGTATTAACATTGATACAAAATGTTATAAAAGCAATTCTAAACAGGTGGATTTTTAGCCTTGATTTAAAGGAACTCAGTGTTTCAGCTGTTTTGCAGTTTTCTGGAAGTTAGTTCCAGATTTGCGGAGCATAAAAGCTGAATGCTGCTTATCCATGTTTAGTATATTTATTTAGTAGTGATCTCTGCTTCAGATAGTCACAAAACTAACTTTCTTAATAAATGTTGAGTCACACAGGAAGGGGAACAAAATCCATATCGTTTTTTGGGTTTTGATCCATTATAGGAGGGAATCCAGTTGTTGTTTTTACGTTTAAAGAAATGGCATGCATGAAAAGGTGACAAAGTCAGTGAACTGTATACTGGTGTTTAAACAGCTGCACATCAAAAACTCCACAACTGAATCAGCGTGAGGTCTCCTCTGGTAGTTTCAGCAATTTGTTTTTGTTCATTTTTGAGAAGATACTTGCATGTGTGGAAAGATGCTTGGATGTATCTTTAAACAAATAATCATACGAAAGGGGAGACCTAAAATGCACTGTTACAATAAAAACTGTTTAGTTTAATGTCGTTGATAGGAGCAGCTCAGTCTACAAACCAGACAAAGTTTGTGTGTTCAGCTGATACAGCACAGTGGGATGAATTTGCAGCACAGCTGTGCAAAGCTGAACAAAGATGCAACTGCTGGTATCAATTTAACCCTTCACGACACCAATAAATTGGAATGCATGCGTTCAGGAAAAATCATCATTGGTGGCATTAGCTTTGTGAATAAGACACTGACCAAAATCAGAATGACATAAATCCAACATAATGCTGCTGTACATATTTAAAGGTCAAGTTCCTTCAAACCGCATTTACGCCCACTCCAGCATAGGCACCAAAGTACTCATAAGTAATTTTAAAATGATTCATTGCTCAGGAAAAACTCTACTGTGCATTTTTTACTGATTTTAGGCAGGGAGTTCCGTCATATATTTCCAGCCTACATGATATTTAGAAAACATGGAGTCTTGATCATTCTTTCAATCCACTTGACAGAATAAGTGAGTTATACTTGGCAGACTGAGTGTCAAAACCTGGATGACTGACAAGACAAGGAGCATTCTTTGACATAATGATCACTCATTGTGGGGATAGCTTCATTTCATTTGATCACTTCATAAGAATAGGTAAAACATGAAGCACTTCATTTGTAATGAACTCAACCAGTGAAATGTTTTTAGCTGTCATGTATTTCACTACGAAAAACATGTATTTTCCCTAACATGGTCATTCTGAAGACCTTGCGTGAATTAACGGGTTGCTTGCTTTTCATTTATGGCAGCCACCTGTCTGAATAGAACTCTATTTTATATATATTTTAGATGCCAACTTGGTTTTTTAAAACTTTGGCACTTATTTAAAACTTCAGTAATGTTATAAATGAAAATAAAGTAAAGACAAGTGTGTAAAAATGTATTTTCTTAAGATTTGTAATTTAAAGTGTTTGTGAGAGATTTCAAATAAAAATCAAGTACTTAGTTTGAGATCTAAACTGTCTGTAGTAATGGGTAGTGATTAAAAATTTCTAAAACTGGAAGAACACAAATTCAACAAGCAGCAAACACCTTGTTTTTGCATTATGTGCTGCAGAATTACAGATATTGGCCTCAAAAGGAGAGATACAATCAGCAGGCAGTCAAACACAGATGAGCAAACGGGCAACAATCAAGGTACAAAAGTAGTGGCAGAACTAGTGTACCCATTAGTTAAAGAGTTTTGTAGACTGTGATGATAATTAAGGAGGTTTGAGACAACATGCATCAGTCAAAGTTAAGAATGAAATCTTTTTTTTTTTTTTTTAATTGAAAGCCAACCCCTGAAACTCCCCTTACTAAACACAGAATATTTACTCCAAATTTATACTCCAAAATTGGCTAAACCACATAGGTCTGGTGTACACTATTGTTTGCAGCCCCCTGAAAGAAACAAGAACCCTGTTTTCAAAATAAAACATTTTATAACATATATTCTAAAGTGAAAAAATGTTGCAGACAGTTGGGATATTGACAGTTGCCCTCAACAGAGCTCTCAAGTTTTGACTGTAGTGAGGATAACTTTAATGCCACCCAGTACATAAGTCATTGATATTAGATATTTTTTTGACATTCTTCATTATTGATCTGAAAACTCTCTTGTGGCACTGCAGTGCATACTGTCATCTGCTGTGAATTCTTAGTAAATGCATGAAAAAACTGAGATGAGGTGTGAAAGGATGAGAAATGTGTGAATTGCCTGAGAGCCCCAGTCTTTTAAGGTTTCTACTCTATTTTAGCACCTCAACTTGCAGAACAGCACATTAAAAGGAATTCTGCAAGTTTGTGGATCTGAAGGACACACTCCACTATGGCAGAAAGTCACAACGTGACTGTCTCTGCTGACATTTATTAAGAAGAGTCTGAAGTATTTCCACTCTTGGGGAGAGAAATTATTTTGTGAAAATGCTTTGGAGAGGGTGGCACTGGAGCATCTGTATTCTCTGAATATGTTTTCATAGTACTCTGAAGCATTTAAAACCTAATCATTTTATATTTAGTTTTGTATTTTGTCAGTCTTTGTAATCTAATACAAAAACAAGCAATAAATATTAAAATAAGGTAAGAAATGTGTGGCAGATTGAAAAATTTTCTTTAACCAGCTCAAGATGTCACTGAAAAGTATGATTTCTTTAGATAGAGCTTTCACAGCGAAGAATTAAAGCTTAACCTCACAGTTAGTGTAACACATGAAGAAAACAGTGAAGCAGCATAGGCTTACCGTCTGGAACACATTGATATGGATGGACTGTGTGAGGAATTTGGCATCGATGAGCATGGTCTTAGCTCTTCTGAGATAAAAGGATGTCACAGTGAAGAGTTGAAACAGTTTTCCAGGAGTTGTTCCAACTTTTAAATCTAAGAAAGGTCAGTGAAGACATGGCAGCAATCACCCAATAATATAGATGCTTCATCTCATGTTGCACTATATAGAAACTCTCTTTACACTGAAGAAGATTTATTCACTTCAGCATATTGAGTACTTGAATTGGCTTACTTGGCACCCTATTTTCTCATCGATTCACCAAGCAACTACTTGGAAGCAGTGACATACTTTTTATGGAGCACTAAACTTTCAGTCCATGATGGTCAGTCATTTATTAAGTATTGAGAATCAACAAAATTCTTCCTAATATATTAATATGATATAATTCTCCCCAATATATATGACAACAACTTTAGAATACAAATTTGGTGACTTTTCAACATTAAGACAAACATTAATATCTTGCTTTCTAGCAAATCTCTAAATGTCTGAACAGTATAAATGATGAACAGATGAAAATGAAGACCACTGATAGAATCTGATATATTTTTTAATATATACTTGGTTGAGATCAGAAATGGACTTAAGTTGATGACTAGAGGTGTACGCTTCTATGACGTAAAAGGAATCCTTTTGATCAAGAGAGTTGTAGGGATTCTCTCAAGCACTTTCACAGCACATTTTATCCTGTCAAGCATTGCCTTGGGTTATAACAGTGAAAGTACCAAACTAGCATAGCTCTTTTGAAGCTAGGTGAAGGAAGATACAGCCGAATGACTGCTTTTTTTTTGAAGGAAGAGAGGAGTTTATAGCTCATCAGGGGGATGGTAACACCATGTATCGCTTCTCCACGCCTTGTTGGAAACTATTACTCTGATGTGTAAGCCATTGTATGTTAAAAACCTATAATTTAGACAATGGAAGACATTTTGTTTCATAACCTCAAGTGTTTAAAAATTTGTAAAAACATTTTTTTAATTGCTTTTACTGCTTCCTATTTTAATACAATGTAAATGAGTATTAATGATTGTATGGAGGGTTGCCACAAATATTTTAGTTTAAAGCAAATGCATATAACAACACATAAACTGAACTGGGCAGAGAAACATATAGAAATAACTTGTATTTAATGGTAATTAGCTGCAGTTCTAATTCTGATTTGCTTTCCGTTCAAGTAGTTTGTAAATTAATCACTTCAATGTTGACAAAAATACTGTGAAACTGCACATTTCAACGGAAGGATCAACATATCCTAAATTTTTATACATTTTTAGCCAAATTCCTAAGGTTTGTGTTGTGGCCTACTGGAGAGTGAATGTTCAAAAGGCCATGAACACATCTTTATATATATATATATATATATATATATATATATATATATATATATATATATACCATGAGATTCAATACTGGGTTAGGGTTAGGGTTAGAGGTTAGGGTTAGGGTTAGGGGTTAGAGATTCAATACCCACCATTTCCATGGTGGGTATTGAATCTCATGGTTGCTCCTATAGCCGAGCATCTCAAGGATCACTGATGCTGAGTTGTACACCAGCTCATTGGTTTCCGTTATGGTGTTGGTAGGGATCGTTCTCAATGCTGCATTCACATCTTCAATGAGACTTTCTGATGGTACTTCACTCAGCCGTTGTAATTGGCATCGGGATTGCCTGGTGTTCATTCGGGCCACGATCCTACCTCTCAGGTCAGTTGCTGCCTCGTTCAGCTGTGATGGTTCGTTCATTATTGGGGCTGCATACCCAATCTCCGGGTGGGGAGTTGAAGCTAACTCCCCTCTGACCTGGCGTCCTGGCTCCCCCTTGCCGTAGCATTTGTGTTGTACCTCGTCTATCTCAAGTTGTGACAGCATTTGCCGTTTGCGGATGTTGGAACACTGAGCTACTAGTTGTTTGGCAGTTAGTGTTGAATGGGGATGTCGACGTAACCATTCCTCCCGCATTCTTTGCATGTAACCCCTCTGACTAGGGTTACTTGAGTAGTAGCATTCCAACAGATCCAAGTTTTCACCTCTCGCCCAATTCCGTCTTGTTCCAGTAACCCATTTTTCGTGAAGGTGCCCTGGTTCCCCAGCACCTGACGCAGACCTTGTTTGGCCGGGCGACGTCTGAGCCGGCATGGCGTGTATTCCTTTATCACTCATCATGAGGTAGGCAGTAGCGCGAAGGATCTTGCCTAAGGACCCACACTGGATATCTCAACCAAGCGACCCGGCCTGGATTCGAACCCCGGTCTCCCGGGTGAAGGTCGGGTGACTTACCCATTGAGCTACCCAGCCGCTATATATATGCTCGAAACTGCCAAACAAAGGCTCCAAGCCTTGGCCAGTCGCCTAAAGAGGTACACGAGAGAAAATGAAGCCAGGAGGATTAACCAGCTCTTCTCCACCCAACCAGCTAAAGTGTACTCTCAATGGCAGGGTAATAACAACAGAGCAGACCCACCAAGGCTGGAGACCCAACAGTACTGGAAAGGCATATGGGAAAGGGAGGCGACCCACAACAGCAATGCACGGTGGCTAATCTCTCTACGAGATGACCACAGCAACCTCCCTGAGCAAGCCCCAGTAACTATCACAGTGGCAGATGTCCAAGAAAGAGTCTCAGGTATGAAAAACTGGACAGCACCAGGTCCTGACATGATCCATGCCTACTGGCTAAAGAAACTCACTGCCCTCCATGAGCGACTGGCAGCTCAAATGAACCAGCTGCTACAAAGTGGGACTCACCCTGAATGGTTAACTGAAGGGCGCACAATCCTGATCCAGAAGGATCCCTCAAAGGGTTCGGTCCCATCCAACTATCGGCCAATAACCTGTCTCTCTACAACATGGAAGCTCATGTCAGGCATCATAGCAGCTAAGATAAGTGGGCACATGGATAAATACATGAGTACAGCACAGAAGGGCATCGGCATAAATACCAGAGGAGCCAAACACCAACTCCTGGTAGACCAAACAGTTGCCCGAGACTGCAAAACCCGACACACCAACCTGTGCACGGCTTGGATTGATTACAAGAAAGCCTATGACTCAATGCCACACACTTGGATCATTGAATGCTTAGAGATGTACAACATCAACAGGACTCTAAGAGCCTTCATTGCAGCCTCGATAGGGATGTGGAAAACCACCCTTGAAGCCAACTACAAGCCAATTGCACAAGTGTCCATCAAATGTGGCATATACCAAGGAGACGCTCTGTCCCCACTGCTGTTCTGCATAGGTCTGAACCCCCTCAGCCAAGTCATCAACAAGACTGGCTACGGATACCGACTCAAGAACGGAGCCACCGTCAGTCACCTCCTCTACATGGATGACATCAAGCTGTACGCTAAGAGCAAACGAGACATCGACTCACTGATCCACACCACCAGGATCTACAGCACTGACATTGGGATGTCATTCGGACTAGAGAAGTGTGGTCGGATGGTTACACAGAGAGGGAAGGTCATCCACACAGAAGGGGTCTCACTCCCAGAGGGAACAATAGCAGACATTGAGGACAGTTACAAGTACCTGGGAATACCACAAGCAAATGGCAGCCTCGATGAGGTCACAAGGAAAGGAGCCACGGCCAAATACCTCCAACGAGTAAGGCAAGTCCTGAGAAGCCAGCTCAATGGCAAGAACAAGATCCGTGCGATAAACAGCTATGCCTTGCCAGTAATCAGATACCCTGCAGGAATAATAAGCTGGCCAAAGGAAGAGATAAAGACCATGGATGTTAAAACTCGGAAACTACTAACCATGCATGGAGGGTTCCACCCTAAATCCAGCATCCTGAGACTATACGCGAGCCGTAAGGATGGAGGCAGAGGACTAGTGAGTGTGAGAGCCACTGTCCAGGATGAAACATCCAAGATCCATAAATACATCAAGGTCAAAGCCTCAACCGACGATGTGCTCAGCGAATGTCTCAAACAATGGGGACCAGAGGATGAGGTGCTGGAGGAACCATCATGGGAGGATAAGCCCCTACATGGGATGTACCACCGACAAATAACTGAAGTGGCTGATATCAGGAAATCCTACCAATGGCTGGAAAAAGCTGGACTCAAGGACAGCACAGAGGCACTCATCCTGGCTGCACAGGAACAGGCCCTAAACACCAGAGCAATAGAGGCTCAGATCTACCACACCAGACAAGATCCAAGGTGTAGATTGTGCAAGGAGGCCCCTGAGACAGTCCAACACATAACAGCAGGGTGCAAGATGCTGGCAGGGAAAGCGTACATGGAACGTCATAACCAAGTGGCGGGCATAGTGTACAGAAACATCTGTGCAGGATATGGACTGGAAGCCCCGAGATCAAAGTGGGCCACACCCCCAAAGGTGGTGGAGAATGACCGAGCTAAGATCCTGTGGGACTTCCAGATCCAGACAGACAAAATGGTAATGGCGAACCAACCGGACATCGTGGTGGTGGATAAACAACAGAGGAAAGCCGTTGTGGTGGATGTAGCAATACCAAGCGATTGCAACATCAGGAAAAAGGAACACGAGAAACTGGAGAAATACCAGGGCCTCAGAGAGGAACTGGAGAAGGCCTGGAAGGTGAAGACCACAGTGGTGCCTGTGGTCATCGGGGCCCTCGGGGCAGTCACCCCCAAGCTGGAGCAGTGGCTAAAACAGATCCCAGGAACAACATCAGACATCTCAGTCCAGAAATGCGCAGTTCTCGGCACAGCCAAGATACTACGCAGAACCCTCAAGCTCCCAGGCCTCTGGTAGAGGACCCGAGCTCAGAGGTTGAGAAAGACCACCCGTGGAGGGTGAGAAGGGAATTTTTTTTTTATATATATATATATATATATATATAAAATAATAATAATAAGTTCCAGACTTGGCATTAAAGTGTGTTTGTGTTTTTGGATGTCTTTAGGGAACACAGAAAATTAAAGTCAGCCTATCAGCAATGTTCCATCATTGGTGCATAAATGATTAATCTACTTGATCAATTAAAACCAATCTATACTGGCTGACCCGAAAAGGCACACTTTTCTTTATAGCAAAACAAAACATTTTAGTAGAAAGTCTGTGCTCCTAGTAAAAAAACATATTTGAATATACAGACTATATATCTAGTTGTCCTTTTCTGTTTTTTCATTTATACTGAGTATAGCTTTCTTTAGAATTATATTATCATTTAAGATCACAGGATTGTAGGACACTCCTCAGCTTTTTGACATCTGAAAACAAGCTAAAAAAAAAAATTAATTTCCCTTCATGATGTAATCGGTCTGTATAGCTTTAGAGTTGGTTTTTGGTTCCTTAATATTTTTTTTATTTTTATAAACTGCTTGTTGAATAAACTTTTGTTAACTGATTTTTATTTTGAAATTTATAATACATACACAGAGTAGTTTTGATTGTTGAAAAAAACATTGTGCTTTTATACTGCAAATAAAGTTCTTTTGTTTTAAAATTATGGTTCCTTTGGATAAAAGGCCTCTCCAAACCAAGCTCCCAGTTTGAATTTCCACCCCAGCCCACCCTGATGGAAAACTTTGAGCTTTCAAGAGGCTGGCAATTAAACCAGAGATAAATTTTACATTAACAATGGTAACAACTGCAAAAAGAAAGAAAACCTAGAACACAGTCTGTCTCTGCACCCACCAATGCAACTAAAATCTAGGGAGGATCCAGATAAAAAAGCCAGATTGAAAATGAATCTGTGGTCAAATCAAAATATAAACTTTTTTTTTTTTTTTTAAGAAAAGATAGATGCTGCATGCTTGAGACTTAATAGTGTATTTTTAGTAGAAATCCATGATGCATGTTACCTCCAAAAAGCGGTTCATTATCTTCATCTTCTGCTTCAGAAGTCCTGGGTATTATCGGTGCCATGTTTCTTGCCCCTGTTGTTAAATGAGTCCAGTGATGTTTCAAGCTGTTCAGACAAACTACTGATAAGCTTCTGATGAAGAACAGGCGACATTTCCTTTTTATCACAGTCCTGCCGGTGTGTGTGTGCAGCAACCTCTTTAACTCCATGTTGACATGAGAGGTCACTCTTGACTTGTCTGACTGAGTAGGTGCATGAGCTTTCTGCTAGTGCCAAAAGATGTAATTAACCTTATCATGATGGTGTCTCTGTGCCCAGTTTAAAGCTTTTACAAAAGACTTTTAAAAATAATATTTAAAACTGTGCCCTGCAATGGGCTGGCGATCTGTCCAGGGTGTACCCCGCGTCTCGCCTGATAAGAATTTAGAGAGAATTTTTACTTGTCTATATATGCCAATTTTGCCTATCTCAAATTGATTTATTTTTGACTGCACAAAGTTAAAACACTACCTTTAAGATAATATTATTTACTTATTATTTTACTATTTTAAACCAATTTCTTTAAATTAGAACTTTTACAGCAGTTATGTCTTGATATCAACCAGCCAGTTATTAATCTCTGTGAACAGGCAGCTACATAGAGCCATCTATGAACTGTTTGCATAACAGATTAATAAAAAATGAACACTGACAAATAGCACCTGCCAAAGGTTAAATAAAACAAAGGAGAGGAGGAAGATGCATAATCACCAATGGAAACTGAACATTTCATGCTGGTGGGGAGAGCAAAAGCAGTCTTTTGGTGCTCTGGAAATATCAACCTTATTCCCAAGTCTAATAATTATAATAACATGATAAATAATATTTGAAACCTGGCTAAGGTCAAGCAGGTCTACCACTGAGTGCCTACTGCAGAATAAATTTATCAGATGATAATTATTCACACAGATTAATGTCTTTAATCCTGTGAGGTTTCCTAAATCTGCGAACTCCACATATTTTAATTAGGCATCTCTAATAATCACAAAATCCTGTGTACACTTATCATTAACCTAGTCTCACTGGGGTTCTTAAAACAGTCAAAATACTAAGAAGAATGGATTCACTTCCTGAAAAATACATTTTCCTTAGAATGTCTTGAATATGAAAATAAAAAAATAATCTCAGAAGGTATTTATTGAATTTAATAGTATTTCTTTACACAGTTAAAAATGGTAAAGGTGAAAATAAGAGTTTTAAGTAGATAAGAATAATAAGTATTATTTTAAAGCTTTAGGGAGCATTACAAAGCACTTTCTGTTTTTACATATTTTCTAAACTTTAAGGTTTACCAGCTACATGGTTGTGTTTTTGTCACCAAATAATAGCATAGTTTTTCTCATTATTGGGGGATGACAAAAAAAACCCTCATATTTAATTACGTTACAGAGAATTGAAAGTTATCAATTGTCCCACAAAACACACTTGCTTTATCATAAACACTGATTTTGTTGTTTGAAAGCGCAATCTTTGAGTTAGTTTTCCTCCATGTTAAATTTCCCTTGAAGCAAAAGTTGGAGATCAATCAAGCAGTGCTGTCTGCTAAGCTATCCTGGAATAGCTTTTTTAAAGCTAGTGAACACAAGTGAAATTCAACGAATTACTTATGGTGCATGTGCAGTGGCCTTGACACTTGTTCATACTTTGAATAAAGATGTGAGAAGGCCTGAAAATATTTCCTTTTATTACACTAAAAATCTCACACTGGATACAGTGGACCCCTGCCTGCTCATGGTTCAGTATTCAGGGATTCACATATTTGTAGATTTTTTTCTGGAAGCTGATTCCAAGTTATTCGCTGAAAATCTGCCTCTTCATAGATTTTTTTTTTTTTTTTTTTTTTTTTTTTTTTTTTTTTTTTTTTTTTTGTCAGTGCACATAGCTAAAATATTCTAAAGAAAATGCAGCTTGGGAAGCTGGAATAATTGGGTGGCATCCTACTTGACAGGCAATTGGCTGGTGTTTGCAAAGCAGCCAATCCAGGAGCTGCAATTAGTTTTCTTGACACTTATTGGGTGTACCTCCAGGAGGAGAAATAAGAAAAACTGTAGAATTTAGCTTCTGCAACGATGCTAAGATGGTTGCCGCTGTGTGTATTAATGAATATTGAGGTATATTTGGTGTGTGACTGTTAAAATAGGCAGTTATAAGCGTTTTGAGAGGGGGTCTCAAGTTTTTGCAGATTTCAACTATTCACTGGCGGCTGTGGTCCTGAAGCCCTGCAAATTCCAGAGCTACACTGTATCTGGAAAACTCTAACCTTTAATTTAATTCCTTTTATTCACTGAAGGAAAAAAACATGTTAAGAAGTAACCATTTGAAACAAAATCACTGGCTGTACAATTGTTGGTTCTGCTGGTATTGCTGTTAATACCTTTACCCTTTTGCCAATAGGACAACACTGATAACATGTCATAAGATAGGAGAATGCAGAGAGAGATATCTTTAACTATTTCTCTGTGCATAATCTCTCTATTTTTTCAGAGTCCTAGAAATTCTCTAATGCACCCTTCTCTTAAGGGCCCCCTACAGATTTTCTGTAGGATTTAGGGTCAGAGATTCTCTTGGCCTTTGAAAACATTTGTCTCGACAGAACCATTTCTGTGTTAACCCGTTTTAAGTTTATTGGTCAAGGCAACCAACTTTTTAATTTGAACGTCTTGGTATTTCATTTTCCCTAATGTCAAACACTCTAACAAGGTTCTGATGACCTTTGAAAGAGAAAGAGGCTCACAGCATCACAGAACGGCCTCCCTACCTAACTGTGGGAATGAGATGCTCTATACATATTTACCCATATGTGGTGTTCGTTGCCAGAATGTCCTTTGACCAAAGAACACAGTTTCTGTTAACGTCCCAGCAGCATTTAGTAAACTTCACACATATCTATTTGTAATTGTAGGACATAAAAGGCTTTTTCCCAGCATGACTCCCAAACAGCTGTTTCGGAAGTAGATAGCGATTATTTAACTGATAGTTATTAAGACTGGGTGATGCCAAGATGCTCAGTTTTAGTTATTATTTTTTTCACTTCCCGTCCCATCCGGATCATTGTGTATGCTGCCAAAATAGACATGGTCCTTGACCAGCTTCATTTGTCACAGTTCCAAGTGTTTTAAACTTAAGTGTTTGATCTAATTGCAGGGCCAGCATCATTCGCTATGTTAGGTCTTTCACTGACTCTTTCACAAAGTGTCTTAACAAAACAGCTTACATAATGGGAAGTTATGTAGAACTGATAACTGATGACTGCAAAGTTAATTTCTCAGAGAAAACACTTTGAACAGCTGGGCCATTATTCAGGCCAATGGTTGAAAACTGCTAGACTGGACTGAAAAACCTAAGGGGATTAGATGAAAAAAATATATCTATATAATCTTGTTGTTGACTGTTTGTTGGAGCAAAAATACGCACAGCTGCTTGGGTCATTGACGGATCCTTTGAGGATGTGAGCGAGCCATTTGTACTGAAACGTACACAGAAAAAGACAATTTGAGCATACAGTGTGCCTTTGATGGTTGATGGCAGCTGTAAAAAGAAATGAAAAACCAATGAAAAAGTGATTAAAGCGGTAAATTGCTGCTCCCTTTAGTATCCAGACACATACTAGATGCCAAAACATCCCCTTGTTTTTCACTGAAAGTGCAAAATCTAAATTCAGATAAAATATGAACCTCAAATTTAATAATAAAAGCCCTTCATTTAGAGGTTTTATGTAATCGTGAAATCCTAATGCATTAAAACCGCAAAACAAAATGCCTGGTGGTAATGGTCTTTCCAGCAAACAACACAGGGCTTTATTTGCAGTTTCATTAAAGCCAATAGTAAGAGGGACCCATGAGGAATTGTCTCTTGTAGAAGCTGTTGATCCTGTTCAAAATTAACTGTAGCAATGTTATAGCAAAATTAGGGCCTCCCATATAGGTCAGGTGTTAGCAGCTTATGGCTCTAGAGCTGCATTTGGATGTTTTTTTTCACCTTATTGTTAAGAATAGAATAAAAATTCCTTTATTGTCCCGCAATGGAAAAATTATGGTGCAACACCAACAGAGTGAAAGAGAATCACAGCAAGTAGGTTCACAAAAAAGTTGAAATATAGAATATATTTAAACTGAATGAAGAAAATAAAAATACTGTAGAGTAAGGGCAAAGTTTCAGCATAAATTCTGTGCAGTTATTAAAAATAGTATAGGTCTGATGGCTTTCTTTGTTGTAAAACCTATAAACAATACTTGTGGAGTTTTATTTCACAATAAAAGATTGATTTTTATACAGTTGGTATCTATGAGTCTTTAAGGCAAAACTGGCCTATTGGACTGTAAACGTTCATGACCAGTATACTCAAGTTCAACATTAACAGTCAACCTCTGAGTCTTTTATCTGTTTATCATTTCTGACCTAAAGGCTATTGTGTTGCTGCAGAACACTGCTGTGGGTAGCCCCACTCCAACAGTCCACTCATCAGTTCGGTTCTCTTTCAGTCACAGTATTGAAAAGCTGCCCTCTCACAACAATTCAAGGAAACAAATATCAGGAACTTTTGTTATTCTAACCCTGTGTTGTGATCAATCCTTTGCAAACATCAAGTTCAACACAGATTATATTCCTTTGATTCACAAAAACATAGCATTTTATCAACAGTTAAACACTGCTGAGTGGAGATGGCATAGAAAAATATTTATTCAGTATAAGAATTTGTCACTCAAGAAGTTATTTAAATGTGTAAGAAGTATGGATCAAAGTAACTAACAAAGCCTTGCCTGCATTGCCTGTAATTTTATGTGGTGTCTTCACTGATGTCCAGCTTTATTTCTCTTAAGACTCTACTATAGAGCAGCATTTTAATAGTATCAAGTTGTAAGACCTTCATTTAGATTGCGTATTATGACAGTACTCTAGGCGAATTGTTCTTTGGTTTCCAGTGGACTAGACAAGCACCCTGAAATCAGGTGCCAATCAAAATCAGACAACTTTGTTTGATCAGTCCAGAGCAGTGACTTACTGGAAAATCAGAAATTCTAAGTAATTTCATCCAATATCAGTGAGGAGTTTAAAAAATAAGTTAAGTGAAATACACTGGTGTAAGAAACTATTTTAAAGGAAACATTTTTTTCTTTTTTTTACAACATTTTGAAAAATTTCTGTGGTTCACTTAGTCTATGAAGGAATGTGTGAGAGAGGGGAATTTTCAGCAAATAACTGAAAGGCTAAACATTTTACAGAAAATTTCCCAGTCTTGTCCTTCTGAGCTTTCAACTTTTGTTGAAAATTGGTAAATCTGGATTGTTGGCAGGCTCTTGGAATTCTTTGAGTTAAAGTAATCTGTTAATTGTTAATATAGTTCTCTCACACAAGCACAGTGAGATCACCTCTGCTGCTAATACTCCTAATATAAATTATTAACACAAGCCTATGGCGAGAAGGCAAGAAACAAATATTTTCAATGCATTACTCACATCCTTTTATAATATCACTTATCAAAATATGAAAATGATCAGATTTAGTTGGTCAAAGCTTTGCAAAACCATGAAATCATAAAACGAACACACAGTTCTAATCAGTGCGTCTCTGCCGCTGACAAAAATAAGTCCAATTTGGTTTTTTTTACCTGATAAATCCTGATAATACTACACCAGTTTACTTCATTTGTGATACATTCAATATTCTCTGCCGTGGTGTGTTGGATTCTATGCTGTGCTCCATGCAAGATTTTAGTTTGCCAATTTTAGACTGGAGAAAAAATTTTGCTCTATCAGTAAATCCATGTCCATTCTTTCAATCATTTCCTCTTTTTGTTTAGCAAATTCTAATCTATGTTTCAAACTTTTGACTAAAATTTCCTTTAACATCCTTTGGGTAAGAGATGACTCCCTAATGTCAGACAACACATTTTATTGTCATCTTTGGTTCCAGGTCCTATATTGCAGTGGTAAGCTCTTTAAAATCATTGTGCTTTGCATAATTATGTCACTTACAATTACATATCCATGTCTTTGTGTTACTTAAAGTGCATAGAAGTAAAGCATATTTTATTACGTAACCTATCTAGTGCATATGTTGATCATCATTGCTGCTTTTGTATTCTTCTATATCCTCTGAAGCACATTTTTCCCTTGGGCAACATTTTTATTAGCCTTAAAAATATGAATTTAAAGTCACTATAAAGCTTCTTATTGCTTTTAAATCCCTTTTTCTAAATACATCTTAAGGCTGAATCTCAATGATCTCTTCATTCCTGTTTTGGATTGAGATTTATAGAAGGTCTTATTCTCAATACCGAAGTGTATAAAAATACATTGTTTACAAAATCTAATGTTCTTGATATTATTTGTCGCTTTTAGTCTCTGTGGAAATTCACTCTCTGCTGTGTAAATATTTTTTGTCCTATTTATTTAAACAGAAATTTTAAAAGAAACACTACTTTCATTAATCTGTTGAGACATATCTGTGCCCTGTTTAGGTTTCGAGAGAGAACAAGACTTTCATCAGATAACAGGAAGGCTGAACAGAGAACAACCAAGGAGCTCTTTTGAAAATTTAGGGATTCAAAGTAAGGGACTTCATTCTCTAGGGCAGGGTTATTCATCTCCAGTACCCAAGTGATGGTGTCTTGCATGCTTTAAATCTGTTCCCGCTCCAATACAGCTGATTCAAGACTGAATTAACTCCTCAGCATGTCAACAAGTTTAGCAGGAGCCTGGTAATGACTTATTTGTTTGATTCAGGTGTCAGCCCCTTCATTTTCCCACATGTAGATCCACAGAATAGACATGTTCAGTACACCAGCATACATGCTGAGATAGGAACAGTGTGACAGCAGCTTGAGAATGAGCGAGTATGTCTATTTGTATATCTGCAAGGTAGCATCCATCCATCCATCCATCCACGGTCTACACCCGCTTATCCTTGCAGGCGGGAGACTGTGGGAGGAGTGCCTGGAGGGGACCCACAAATGCATGGGGAGAGCATACAAACTCCATGCAGAAAAACCCCACCCAGGATGTAAATCCAGGTCCTTCTTGCTGCAAGACTGTGGTGGTATCAACTGCACCACCGTGCAGCCCCTGCAGGTCAACATAATAGTAATTGTTATAATTTTTATACCTTTTATTTATCTAAGAAGTCTGACTGAGATCAAAAATATTTTTTTTACAAGGAAGACCTTGCCAAGTAGGGATGCAGAGAGTAGTTGTACTCGTATCTTATTTTTTTTTATGGTTTTCTCGATATAATTAGGTATTTATGTCATTATAATGAAATAACAAATACTGTTTTCTCAAGATAACAAGCTAATTATGTCATTATCACAAAATAACGAATACCATTTTCTCAAGATAAAGAGATAATTTCCCGATGGTTTAATCAAGCAACCAATGACATGGTGTCATTATGATTTACCTATTACTTACTTACAGAATTGTTCACGGAATTACACATACATACCATGACTTACACTTAAGTCCTCTCCCACTGGTGTGGCATGGATTTGAATGATAACTTACACACCAATCATCTTGGGATCTTGAGAAAACAAACTTTGTTTTCTTGAAATTAACTCGTTATCTTGAGAAAACCATGAGGAAATTAACTTGTTATCTTGAGAAAACCAACAAAAAAAAGTTTATGCGGAAAACATCTGCTCTCGGCTTCTATTAGCCAAGCCAACAGCTACACAAATCAAAACTATGTAAAACAAACAAATAAGTAAAACAAATTACACTTGATTCAAGCAGTGACCTCTCCAGAAAAACAATAAGTGTGCACAACTTTTAATCTTCTTTTTTCTCAATAAATCACGTTTTACACAGCACTTTTCTTAATCATTGTTACTATAGATATTAAATTTAAATCTAACTTTGAGACATGGTGGTAGTATAATGAAAAAATATTCAATGCATTTATGTTGAGACTTGAACTTTAAAGCTATTGTTCTCTTGTATTATTGAGACTTATCTTTAACCGAAAGGTGTGAATAGCATGTAAAAGACAAGACTGAGGCAATAAAAAAAACCAATAGTTAACAAATTGGTAAAAAAAAAAAAAAAAAAAAAAAAAAAAAAAAAAAAAAAAAAAAAAAAAAAAAACCCCTGGTGAAGACAGTTTTTTTTTTTTTTTTTTTTTTTTTTTTTTTTTTTTTTTTTTTTTTTCTGAGAGCCACTCTGGAAGCCTGGTTTACTTGTTACTAACAGTCTTTTGACTGAGTGAAAAGTTACAAGCAACAAAATTATGTCCTGCCCTTTTGCCTTGGCCTAAATGAAAAGTTGAGTCAATGAAATGTTAAAAACTGCTTAACAAAAGACAGGCACTGGACAAAACCAGGACCACAGTTCACACTTTCTATCAAGTCTGTGAAATTTTCATTTAGAGTCAAGAGACATAAGAAAATAAACACACACAAACACCTGCACCCTTTGGATAAAAATGTGAAAGTTCTTGTTCTGAGAGGTCAAAAAATTCAAGTTGTTAAAAATGGAAAAGACCAGAGGGCAGGAACAGCTTAAGTTATATGGCCTTGGGCTAAACACAAGAAGGGGAAAGTGTGAGACTAGCTCAGAAACAGAAAAGCAAAAAGGAAGAGTTGGGAGTAGATCAAACTGTGTTCAAGGATGTCACCCAGTAAATGTTCCAAGATGAAACAGGTAAGCTCACAAAAATAAAAAGGGTAGGAGAAATAAAGCAGTGTAAGTGACAGCAAACAGTTGTTGTAAGGAAGAGACAGCTGAAAAAATTGAACAGAAAACACATCAGAGAGGAGATCAGACAGACAAGAGTTGAAGTGGCAATATATCCCAAGAAAACAAAGATTCGTTTGATGCAGCTGGCTACATTCTTTGAGTGAATTACATTCTTTTACTAGAACTGCTTAAAATATGACGAGCAACTCCTGAAAACATGAATCTTCTGTTGGTTTTTTAGTTTATTATTAACAACATTTCCCCCAAAAGATACTAGAGAATTCATTTTGCTTACTGGTCTGTCTGTACCTCAAAAGGTCCATAACCATCTAAAAATGCTGCTGCATACTAGAATTTTCCCTTTTGTATTTCATCAAAAAAAGATGGAAATGTCATCTGTCAAACCTAACACAAGCACTGAGCTATGTTTTCAGGAACTTTACTTTCTGGTTGTCCACAAAAGCACTTTTGTGAGATTGTAGGTCCTTGTGGAGTTACCCATCATCCTGTGCATACATATATAGAATAGAATAGAAAAAAATAGAACAAAATAGAATTATCCCTTATTGTCCCACGACGAGGAAATTTCTGTGCAACAGCAGCAAAGTGTCAGTGACAGGTAATAACAGAAAACAAATTCACACAAAGAACATAAAATATATATATAAATAGCTGAATAAAGAATAAAAATCCTGTACAGTAATGTAAAATTTCAACATAAATACTGTGTAGTTGTAAAAAATCCTCCAGTCCAGAGGAATGTGCAGCTGAGTTGGTTAATTAAAAATGTACAAGATGTGCATGTCTCTGAGCATTAAAATATAAACATTTTACAGTTAGTGACAATAGAAAAACGGTAAAGTTCTACATATAATATTATGGATTTAAACTCTTGACTTTGATTTTGTTGGGTGCAATGATGGTTATAGAGTCTAACAGCTGCTGGGAGGAAGGATCTCCTATAATGCTTCTTAGTGCACCGACGATCTAGCAGTCTGTCACTGAAGGAGCTCTCCAGTTCAGCAACAGCTTCATGCATGGGGTGGGAGACTTTGTCAGTGATGTTATTTTAGTTAGAGTCCTTCTATCTCCCACCACCTACATTGGGTCGAGGGGGCATCCTAGCACAGAGCTGGCCTTTCTGATGAGCTTATTTAACCACTTCCTCTCAGCTGTAGATAAGTTGTTGCTCTGACATACAGTCCCATATTAGATGAAATGTACAATACAATAAATATGTGAGGTTTGAGACTAATTTCATTTGGCATACATTTAAAGACTCAGACATGTCAAGGTTCACAATAAATCATTAATATGTTCCAGAATTCAAAAAGGTCTTTTTTTTTTTTTTTTTTGTAGAAAAGGTATGCCTCTTTTACTTGTTTCACATCACTCTCTGATTAGAGCAACATGGTAAATCTTTCCATATACAAAAGCTCCTTATGAAAACGATTAGAATATAATCTCATTCTGTCAGTTTGTACCTTGGCATTGCCTTTTGGATTTAAACTGAAGTAATTAGCATAGAAGCTAAAATGGATTGGCAGCTACCAAATTGATTTAACACAAGGAAGTTGTCAGGAATTGACGGGGAAAATCGAATTTTTTGAAATGAAATTTTACAGGTAAAACTGCACAAATGAAGTGAGCAACCCCACAGTGAGCAACCCCACATTTATTTGCCTTTTGATCCAAAGAGTGCTGCTGCTCTTTATTCATGTTGAACTGCACTGAAGGCGGGAGTTGCTCCTAACAATCAAATACAGACAAACAGCAGTCTCAGGATCAATAAATGTAAAATGAAAACACAACTTTAAGATCTTTATAGAGTATGTTATTTTCTTTAGCCTTCTATCTTAACAAAAAAATCTTAGCTCTGTAAAATGCTTGTGTTGATCACTGTCTAGCACTGAAGTGGGATGTAATAGGGGGCTCAGTAAATAAATAAGAGCTAAGGGTTCCTTACCAAGTGTTAGAATGGCACAATGACATGCATGAAAGAGAGAAGGAAAAAACAGTAAAATATCAATAATTTTAATAATAAAAATGGCCCATCCACTGTGATTTCTGGATGTGTCACAGCAGTTTACTTGGTAGTCAGAATAGTTGTAACTAACAAATCAAAAAATAGAAGTAAGTTTCAAGGTGATATGTTGAATAAGCAGGACAAGCATTTTTTTAACAGATTCTGACTAAGATTCTAAATCATTGTCATTCAGTCCTTCTGACCTTTTCCCTGAAGAAAACAACTCAGAAAATGAGAATACAACTAAAGGGAGCATTCCAACTGAAAATGACTCAACCTTATATGCTTGAGCCAGAAAATAACTGTGACAATCCACAACCCAAGATAGATGCGAACACAGATAGTGAGGCAAACAGTGACAAGAATGACTCAGTTACAGCTGCAGTTGTATAGAAAAAGTACAAAGAGATGAAAAACAAATATGGACAAAAACATATAGAAAAAACACAAATAGTTATACTTTGAGCATTAGCTGTATGTAGTAATACTCTGTTCTGCAAATACACCTTCTACTCTACAACATATTTTAGTGACATACAAACATTGCAGTTGGTTTATTGTAGGGGTATGCTATATGAAGTTAAATAATACAGTTAAACAATGATTTACAACATAAAAGCAAAACAAATGAAAAACTAACTGGCATTTTGTTTTATAGAGGGAACACTATGTCTAACATGAGTTTATTTGATTTTAAATCAATATCTGTCCAGTACATTTACATAAATGCAGTATTTCCAATAAACAAAACAAAAGCTAATGTTATAAGAATCTATTTAAAAGTCTTGGATATTGCAGCATTATTTTAAAGTTCAGCTAATGCATCAGTTTTTTGATCTATACTTAATTTTCAAGGCGTGCTGTTGAGAGCTTTTAGCAAGGTAGTTCTGAAAGCTCAGTGTCATCATACCATCTGTTTTTTCTTAATTCTGCTGTGTCTGAAACACTCACATGGTGTCTTTTGATATTAGAATCCTAATGGGTAAAGGCTAATTAGACAACTAACACCAAAGGTAGTAAATGTCATTTTATTGTGTTTATTTATTAATAGGAGAGCAAGGTCTTAATTAGAAGCCTGGAGGGAATGTGAAGGAAAAGTCACAGCTTCTGGACACTGAATGTAAGTTCAACCCCATTTTTTAACATTTGTTTTTCCTTTTCCCTTTTGTCATTCACTGCCTGTTTAATTTCATTATTATGTCTTAAATATTTCCTTGTTGCATCAGGAACACCAAATACTTGCATTTAAACAAAGCTTTACCATATTGTCAAATATTAATTTAGAAACAAATTCCTTGTGTTCAAAAGGCCAGTTAAAAATGGCACTTGAGCTTAACTCTGCATGTATTTGACACAAGAGTTTTTTGATTGAAGCACTAAGGCAAACCTTTTTAACCTGTGTGGATTCTTTTTTGCAGATCCCCTTTGAGCTCTTTGGACTCTTTTTGGTTATCAGAGCACTGAGTGCTGTCAAACAGCCTTTTTATGTCAGTCTGGAGAATCTACCACAACAGGCACTGTCAATTGTGATGACTAACAAAAAGTTAGGAGGTAATGGCAAGTTAAAAGAAAAAAAAAAAACCCTTCAGCACCACTCAAGTTAGAATCACCGGTTTGTCAGTGTACACATCGTGCTAATTTTATATCTATATATTTTTTGGAAACATTTATATGTATTTGACAATGTTCCACTTTAGGTAAAAAAAATGCAAAAGAAATGTAACAAAATAAAAGTGTGCATGCAAATGACAAGAGTACAACTTAAACCTAAATTGTACCTTAGACCAACACCTGTGTGACATGATGTTACTTACAAAGTTTACCATCTGCTCTTTTTTGTCTTTTTTGGTTCAAAGTAAACTCAGTGAAATTTTCTTAAAAAGTCAATATGCAGCTTTATGATCTAGTATAATTCATCCACATATACATTTGCTAAAAGTTTCTGGCTGAAAAATAAAAATAGATACAAACCAAGATCCTTATCTTCACTTACTATTATCATTGTTGACTTTACTGTACTTGTACATTTCTTCTTTTCTTGGCATTTCTCTATTGACCCTGGAGAAAGGATTACTGTTAATTCTTTTTTTGCATTACTTCTTGCTTACCAGAACAGATAAAATGAGAATCTTTCCTTAAAACTATTTGAAGCTAGAGAGACTCATACAGAAATATAGCAGGAATTAATTTTATTTGACGCAAATGAATTAAAGTTTTTGGTGCTCGGACCCTGGCAGAAGATGTGGGTGCTCTGAATTGCATTAAACTTGGGTGAGCAGTTTAGGATGAGGATTACAGAGGTCACTGGTGGTGTAGCGGAGGCCGAAGACAGGAAGGAAGGCTGAAGGAGTCAAGTGGACAAAGGTGGAGAAGGCGGGGGTTGTAGCACGGCTGGTGACCAGATGGAGCCATGAGTGGAGGGCCTCATAAAAGGAGACTTGCACAATGATTGGCTACAATGAGGCATGGTCCGATGCTGGTAGGCTGCAGCTGAGGCAAATGATGCAGCGAATGTATGATGCAGGTGAGGTTGGAGAGAGTCTTCCAGTTGAATTTACGCCTAGGCTCCATTACCTCAAAAAGCTTCCTTAAGACATGTTTGACAGCTTTAGTTAAAGGCTACAACAGTCTTTTGTTACATTACCAAGGTTCCTAGTCTTTCAGAATGCAATATGAAACACTGCCTAATGAAAACTTGCATGGAAAACCTTTTTGCAATGTTTCATGTATCTCTTCATTTGATGAATGTATTTAAATGAATAAATAAAACACTCTAAAATCAGGCTTCGAGGCACAATACAGCAAAACACAGTCAACTGGGAGGCATGTTTTGTGAAGCACCTTTTTTTCAAACTGAAAGTGGGATCCAAACTGCCACCCCTGAGCTGGTTCTCTGCCACTCTGCGACAGTGTGCCTGCCAAGTCTCCACCACTCTATCACTGCTTCTCTGACACCCTTTGTTTAATTTCTGCACTCTCAGACAATTTGGCTGCCATGAACCCATTTTTCTTTCCCCCTTTTCTTAACCTCAGTGCAGACCAGAGGTAAAGACAAAATATTTTGTCTTGTAATAATTTTCTAAATGGTGTGAGGCCAGAAACACGTTTGATCACTTTCCATGCAAACAGTCTAGTCACTCTGTGACAACTTTAGCATTATTTGCAATTAACTGGGATTGCTCCAGCCCTTTATCAGTAGTTGAAATTTGACTTTTGTACCATTTAAATGTCACCTTTTTACATGAATTCAGTCATGTAGATTTTTAATTGGAATTTGCTATGTTGTGATTTGTTTCTCAATTCATTAAAACCAGTTCTCTATTGACATCAATTTGATACGAGTGTACAAGCCAGTTCTAATATCTGCTTTGATCACTCATTTTTGCAAAGGTTTATGGGGTGTTTAACTGAAGCAGAGAATGAAGGCGGTGTGGTCGCTAAAACAATGTTGAAAGTGTAAGGAAATATGTATGTATATATACTCTATGATATCAGTGAATATTGGTTATTGAATCAAATTTACATATTGTGCACCCCTATTTAAAAGGCCAAAACTGTTGTTGAGAAGCAGCCTAATGCAATAGAATGATTACAGCAGGCTAACATAACTTTCCCAACTGATGTGAAGTGATTAAAGACTGGTATACTGACATTGGAACCAGCTAACTAAAACAAAAGCAAACAGGCCTACATATATTTCCATTTTGTGAAATATTCAGAATAGGAGCTCAAGCAACACCTCTTCTAGTTAATGGAAGTTACATCGCAAGATCATTGCCATTAGTAATTGTAGTATTACTTCCCCATGTTTAGTTTTAGAAGGATTTAAATCTTCAAAACTGTAATATTTTCTGCTGAAAACCAAAGCATCACCCTAAGCATCTAAATGTAAACAACAGTTAGCATCTTACATTACTAATTAATAGCAAGGCTATCTTGCAGCAGGTTATATATATATATATATATATATATATATATATATATATATATATATATATATATATATATATATATATATATATATATATATATATATATTTCAAATCAATAGCCATATGCTGTCTGAAGCTGTTCGACTACTCTACAGGTTGGTTTCTCAAACAACCAAATAGGCAACAACAGAACAAAGTATATCAATGCAGCGGTACAGAATATAGGTATTTTTAGTTGCCTATGAATATGTTGACCCAGCTCATATTTATGTATCTAAATGAAATGTTTAATAGACAGAACCTGTCTATTGTATTTGCAATGAAAAAAAAGACATGAGTCAAACAGAAGTCATCAGGGACAAGTATAACAAATGTAATAACATCTATGAGATACATTTGAATGTATTTATTTATTTAATCTAAGAGCTACATTTTAAATATTTTCCAAGCAGCTGGTGGCAGCGATAGCAGGGAACTGTATAGCATTGATTGGCTGCTCTCTTTAGACTAAACTGAGGCAAGATAATTTTTAACTGAGGTTGAGGAAGCAAATGCACTCATTGTTTTTGTTACCTGGATGGTTAGCCGGCCTGTCACCAGGGCAAGGTGGAGGTGGATGAGAGGAGAGCTGGTGCTTCACGTGCTGCACACAGTGCCTCTGAGCCTGAACAGTTTGCGTGCAGCGGGTTACATTGAGAGAAGTGCGCAGTGGGGCACGTGAAATGTACGTGTGCACGCGCGTGCGTGTGTGTAAAGGGGTTGGGGGGCTTGGGCAGCTGCCCATGTCGCCCATATTAGAAACCGCCACTGCCCCACTGTATCTACATGCATTTATGATTAAGAATTCTATTTTACTGTGTAACACTGCATGAGGAGTACTGCTCCATATTTTAACACATGTTGGTTTACCTTGATGCATTCATTGGAAAATCCTATACAGAGCCACCTGTGGCAATAGCTTTCCTTCTGTTTGTGCTTCATTTGCAGGTTTTACATTGCACATGTACTGGTGCTTCATTTGCAAATTATTAGTTAAAATAGTCATACTTTATTGTATGCCTCAGGTTGTATTGAGCAATCATGAAAAATTTATTTAAACTTTTAATTATGTTTGAGAGATTATTTAATGACATTCTGCCTATTTTGCTTCTCAAGACAACTTTCATGTTGGACTAAGATTGTTCTACACTCTGCAGGAATCTACTGGATCATTGGATTACACCAAATTTGAAAAACCGATTTGCAATTTTGAGGCGATGATGCTACAGCGTTCATTGTTCTCATTGAATAGGTTTCATCTGTTGCTCTTCCAGCTATCCTCCTACAAGGTTACCACTATGTCGCATCTGGTCTAGGATGTGTTGTGGCAGTTCATTGAATTTTCCTCTAAATATGAAATATTTCTTCACCTTAAGTAGCCTTACTGTGTATTTTTTGCATGTACAGTTGGAGAATAGGCACACCCTGCTTGCTGTTGATGGAGAAAGCAAGTTGTATTACTTGTCTACATAGCGTTTCCCACATCTGAAAGGATTTCCTGAATTTTCATTGGTTTTCAGGAGGCATAGCTGTTTGATTATGTCAATTCAACTGAACCCACATAGTATAGAGTGCATATCAACTATATTAATCTGTGACATCCTTTCTACCTCTATCCAAGGAGCCTCAGTGCTACATGTTATGGTTTAATACTGATTACTGAATTCTACATCAGTAAAGATTCTGATAAAGCTACACATCACGCCAAACAACAAAACAAAAACAAAACAAAACAAAAACAATTTATGGTAAGCTAATTGTTTGCTGTGCAGTTAGTTTTTCTTCTGTGACCCAGTAGTGCAGATTTTAAAGATAAGATGGTGATGAGAGTCAGCGTGCAGCCTCAGTTATTACAGCTAGAAACTAGTGATCAGGCCCGAAATCTGGGTGTAGTGATGGACTTGGACCTGAATCCTCAGAGACACACAAAAACAGTTAGAAAGATGGCCTTCTATCACCTGAAGAACATTTCCAGGATTAAAGGACTAATGTCTCAACAAGATCTAGAGAAACTCATCCATGTGTTTATCTTTAGTCGCATTGATTGTTGCAATAGTGTCTTCACAGATCTGCCTAAAAAAATCAATCAGACAGCTGCAGCTGATCCAACTCGTGTTCTCACTAAGATCCGGAAAATAGAGCGCATCACCCCAGTTCTAAATTCCTTACACTGGCTCCCTGTCGCTCAGAGAATAGACTTTAAAATAATTCTGTTAGTTCATAAATCACTGAACGGCTTAGCACAAAAATACATTAAAGACCTGTTGTCATTGTATCAACCTTCCAGACCACTCAGGTCTTCTGGTTCTAGTCTACTCTGCATCCCCAGAACCAGAACAAAACATGGAGAAGCAGCTTTCAGTTTTTATGCACCGCTAATATGGAACAAACTCCCAGAAAACTGCAAAACAGCCGAAACACTAAATTCCTTTAAATCAAGGCTGAAAACCCACCTGTTTAGAGCTGCCTTTGATTCGTAGTCTGGACCATAAATCTGCAAACAAATCCGAGTAAGATAAGCTTGGTTTTCCAAAGGGTGGAAGTTTGAATGTAAATCAGTTAAATAAAGTAAGTGAATCATTGATCAATATTTTAGCCGATGATTTTGATGATTTTCATGTGGATTTGCTAGATAATTTTGATGATTTTGCTAGATCATTTTGATGTTTGGGTGATTTTGCTGTATACTTGATCGATGTTTTTATGACGTAAAGCACTTTGAACTACCTTGCTGCTGAAATGTGCCATACAAATAAACTTGACGTGACTTGTGATTTTTTTTTTTTTTTTACATGTATATTTTATATTCTGATACGAAGAGCCATTTATTTTTTTAAACTGATTGATTTTTTACCCCAACTCCACAGCCCTGATACTATTTTCAACAAATGTATGTCATGTTTAAAAACTGAAAAGTAAATTTAGCTCTGCTTAACATGTAAGCAAAACTAAATGAGAGATGTTTTATTTACTGAAATTTTTCTAAATGCAAAGACCAAGACATTTCTCATCTGCACTGGATCCAGAACCAGTCAAAGTACTCAGCAAGTCAGACTGAAAACACCGCCAAAACTGTACATCACTTTCCACTTCAGCACAGGTATTCACTTGACACACACCCTATACCTGTGATGGTTTGTAGACAGTCTATTATAGTCTTAGAAGTACTTTTTTTACAGCATACACACACACTCATATTGAGGGCAATTTGGGGCTTAGCCATTTTTCCCAAGCTCTTTCAACATGTGGATTGTGGAGCTAAGATCAAACTTCCAACCTTGTGATTGGCAGACCACTCTCCCCTTTGAGTCACCACAGATTTGATTCCTTTCAAAACTTGTTGACTGTTTTCAGTTTAGTTTGACAGAATTCAATACTTCCGTCTCACGAGATTTAAAAGTTTTAGTGTGGCTTTTCTTTGCCTGTCTGGAACACTATCGGTGGCAAAAAATCCAAGGGTGTTTTCTCGAAAGAATAAAATCTGAAACTAAAAAAATATTGTGGGACAAGATATGTGTTTCGCGTATTATGTTCCCATTAATATAAGTATGTAAAACAAGCACCCTCCACAACACTAAAAACTCACACAAAAGTCATACCATAAATGGCAAATACATTAATCTGGCTCCTATTGCCCAAATAGGAATAAAAGGTCATCATGGGCACAGTCATACTTACGTCATCAAAGTTTTACAGCCCAAAAGAGGAGGTATATATCTTGAGATTTTGTCTACTGTCTATAATTTTGGTGTTTTCTTTTTTCCTCCCACATAATCTCTGAATACTACTAAATACCACCCTACTGCTTTTTTATGTGTGTGTGTGTGTGTGTGTGTGTGTGTGTGTGTGGGTATGGCTATTTGTGCTTTAGACTTTACGCACTGTTGAAACAAAATGCTGTCTTTGCTGTTCACTTTTCTGGGTATTTTTTATTTTGAAAAACATTAGAGGGAATAAAAACAGTGTAGCAGAGACAATTACCCTCAGTGTGGGGGTGGTTTGAAGAATGTTTATGATCACTTTGCTTGCTGATATTTCACTTTGACTAATACATCTGCAGGAAAAGAATTATTACTAAAGTAGGATGGGTTCCTGTGCAAAGTCTTGAGGAAATTAAGAAAACAAACATCAGTGATAAATGGCTTTTGCCTTTGATGTCATTTTAATACAAAAATTCTGCACATTAATATTTAGTCCCTAAAATGCACTCTGCTTCTTCAGTGCCATTCTTAATCACCTGCCTGTGCTTCTCCTCCTATTTCAGCAAACCTCAACATGAGTTATTGTAAACAGGTGCAGACTACTTCAGAAATAGTTCTTATTTTGCACAATGAATATGCAATTTTGTGGCACAAATCTTTAAAAAATAAATTGCGATTTGAGTGCCTCTTCTGATGTGTACCTCTCATGACGCCATGAGTCACCAGGTGGAGTTTTATGTGTGAACACAAAATGACAACACAGGAGTCTTGATTCTTTTGATTCTGCAGGTTTCAGGGACAGTTGTTCTAACTGGACTTTGGATGCTTAGTTCAACCCCCTGATGGGTTATGTCTCCAAGGCTTTTATATCCACAGTAAAATGATATGATTGCAGTCCAGCATTTTTAGCAAGAACCTGATGGTAATATTTGAAGGAGCCAAAGGAATTTTTGCTTGGTATGGATTATATTCTATATGTGACTGGACTAGGATTGAGTGATAGAAGCATTTTCTCTCAAAGAAAAAAACTCTAGATTTGGTTAAAATCTCTCAGAAATCTTGGGAAAACCTGTTTCGCTCTGTTGAAACTAAATTTAAACTTTTGTTCACAATTCCAAAAAGTAAATTTGGTTAAACCAATACTGCCATGTTATGGTAACTGAAATCTACACAGGTTATTAAATGAAAAAGTAAAGAAAAGCTGTGGGAGAGTGCAAATTGAAGACACTGAGAGAAAGTACTGTGTAAAACAGGGAACTCTAATTAAATAGAACATAACACTAGAAGAACCAAAAAAGCAAACATAGGAAAATCATTGAAAATAAACCTTAAATAGATCAAAATTACTAAATCAAAAAGTCATTCTTTTCAGATGGAACTAAAGTTAAAATCATTATGGATGAAATCATGAACTGTTCTTAATACCAGTCAGTTTTGATCTCAAACCTGCAGAAGTCTGCTGGAGAGCCAAAGATGAAGATGAATGGTTCAGTATTGCTGCAAGTCTAAGCATGCATCAAAATCAACAACAAAATCACTTTACTAGAAGAAAATGGATGCCTTGCAATGTCTGAACCAGAGTCCAGAACTAAATTTGCCAGAAAGTCTGGTATTTGGAGGAGGGCTCCTGACAGGGCTGATTTGGAGGTGGAGATTTAGAGAATTAGAGCAAGGTAGAGTGGCCAAAATAATAATGTGACATGTGCATAGACTCCTATGTTTGTCCTAAGTTCTTTTATTATTCATATTTCCTCTGAATTGTTTTTTTTTTAGTTGAACTATACAGGATATATATCACATTAAAGGTTGAATAAGTTCTGAAACTATTTCTCATGCTCTCTTTTTAGGTCACAAACACCTGCCATTTTAACTGCGGTAAAGACAAAAATGTCCTGATTAAAAGTATCATACGAAAGACACTTCAGGAATTCAGAGTAAATAGCACCAGGTGCTGCTTATCCACACACAGTTGAATACCTGATCATCAGAAAGTGTATCCACTTGCAATAAAGCAAGAACTTTTTCAGTTTGATGCTTTACCGCAATGACGTCCTCAATGATCTGAAAGAAAAAACAGCTGTTACTCATTAAACTGGGATGTATAATGAGGTCTTTTCCAAACACCAAAAGTTAAATATACTCAGGACTATTTTGGCATCTAAGGAATAACCTTTAAAGTCAGTTCATCCTAAAGTCTGGATATGCAATGATGAAATAAATCCCAGTCCCAGTTCTTAGACTCCATGGGCCTTACATTCTGTATTTCACTTTAAATTCATGGCATGGATTAGATTAGATTAGATTAGAAAAGTGAATGACAAATAAAATCTATGTTTGGCTTTATGGGATTGGTTGACAACAGAAAGTAAACCACAGCTATGTACACCAGACTTGAATCTCTCGCTGTGACTGTTATGATAAACAACACTTCTGTTCAAAAAAGTCTGCAAGATTGTTTGGTCACCTCGCTAACAAGCAAGTCCAAGGCAAAAAGACTGAAAAGGAGAGTCAATATGTTTTCTTGCCAAAGCTTTAATAAATGCTTCAAAACACAAACGATAAAAACAACATTGTCTCAAAGAGTCAGACTAAATTCCTCAATATCAATGGAAAGACAAAATAAAATCAGACAATAGGTGATGACTTAAAATTAAAACTGCTAATTATAGTTCCGCAAGTTATTAAATTACATCTACTTTTGCACTTCTGTATTTTTGTCAGACAAATAATGACCCACTTTAGCAAAGATATTTAAATTGTTTAACATTCTGGTGGGAATTTTTAATTATGTGCTAATTAATAACACCTTTTAATTAAATTGGACTCTAGGTTGGACCCTTAGTTAATAGATTCTGTATAAACTTTTCTATGACATTCCAGTAATAATTTTCAAGAATTTTACTGATGCTATTAAACAAACTGCATTTCAAGGCAGTGGTATTACTTTGCAGTGTGTAGAGTCACTATTGAAAAATATATGTCTGCTTGCATAATAGCACTTTTAGGGTTCAGGATGTACTTTTTTGCGGTTAAGTATTGCAATAGGGAAAATACACCAGCATGTTAAAATGGCAACAATTACAAACAGTCAGAAAGATTAAGAATGCTACAACAAGGCTGACTTGTAGCTTTTCATGAGAACTGGAGGTAGTCCAGCTAGTTGCTCTGGAAACAAACTGCACATGCTAATGACTGGATTCACACAAATAACATTGAATAACCATGAACTAAGAAAACATTTTTTCCAATAAGAATAAGCGATTTTTAGGGAAATGCAAACAATTGTCTGTCAGAGTTAAACTGCAGTCAATCTGTTAAACATTTTGGTATATTTTCAGTGCATAATCTGCAAATCTACCTCCTCCATTAAACACATACAGAGGCTGTCAGAGCCCCTTTGACAGATTAACAAGATAGTAACAAAGGTCAAATAGGATGCTTAAACAGAAATTAAAAAAAAATAAATAAATCAGCAATGGCATAAGTATAAAGAGCAAGAGCATGACAGACTGGTAAGGACATTTATGGGTTATTTGCACAAAGATGACAGCAAGGCTATATGTGAATTTGATTTTGCACAGTATAAATATGAATATAAAAAGACTTTTTTGTCACATTTAATGTAGTTGGTTGCAGTCAGAACAGAAGTCCCACCATATGCAGTAACTTTACAGAAGCTCTATTGTTATAGCCAGTGCTTTATATTTGGTAGGGATAGTCGGTTTTCTCCTCAGTTTGTGAAATGGAGTGTTCAGTCTGAGATTTCCTGGGATGCACAATGTGCTGTGCTACAACAGGCTTACCCAAGTCTGAATAATGTGTTTTTTCTCTATGTGTGAATTTAGTAGTTTGGCCAGGTTACCTCCAAATAAGCAAACTTGTCTTCCTTTACGTATATCTTTCTAAAAAATAAAAATACAAACTATAAGAAAAAAAAAAAATCACCCCACCATATCTAAAAAAAGTATTTTTTTTATGAATTGTAGAATGTCTCAGTAAAGTTTCTTGGCACTTCAAATATGAATGTACAGTGGTAGATACCTCAGAGCAACAAACCATAAAACGGGAACCACTGGATGAATTGTCTGTCATACTCAAAGTTACTGAAGGTTTTTATTGCTTCTTGTTGTATGCTCGACAGGTACAGCCACCTCCTGCCAAAGAGCCGCAGTTCCATGAAAATCATATTGGAACTCATCAAGTTTAAGCTTTTAAAGTGCAAACTGTAACTATTCTGGCACATGTGCCAATATGATGAACTAATAAGAAACTGAGTTCACTTTCCTCAGAATTGAAAAATAAAATCAAGTAATAAACTTTTTTTTAAGGCACTACTATGATAATCACTGACTGAAAAGATGATTATATTATGAAACATTGCAGACATGCACTTTTGCAGAACAACCAATGAATTAAGTTCTAGTTACGATGAGTGCACATTATTCAAATGTTGAGAAACAGAATGGATTAAAAAGCTGCATGTCAGTGAAGTGCTGACCTCTGAGCAAGTTTTTCTTGGACAGAAAGAGAAAAGAAAACACTGCCTTCAATAATATGAATTTGAGTGTGAAAAGTAAAAGGTGAAAAGAAGTCTGCATAAAGACATTTACTGATGTGTAAATGTTGAAAGCCATTTTGGGTTGACCTACTAGGTTAATCAAGCCTTGCCTACAATTCTCTGTGTCTAGATTAAACTTGGACAGGACCTAGCTAGAAAAGTCAAATTTACATCATATTCTTTGTTGGCTAAACAAAGACAAGAACTGGCAACCATTATTAGCCTTAAAAAGATATCAATAGATCTCTAGTTTTGAAAGGTAGGTGCTCAGAGTATGATATTCTCAAGTATCTTGGATTTCTCCAAAAATATGCATGTTAATTCATGTTATTTAAATTAACTTCAGACATGATGAGTGTGTATCCATGTTTTTTGTCTTTCATGTCTATGCGTTGACCGTGTAATGGACCTTGTTTGTACGCCACCTCTTGCCTGTAGACCAGTAGGGGGAGACACCCCCACCTGCCCCTTCCCCAACCCTGAACCAGAATAAGTTGGTAAAGAAACATAAATGGGTGGATGGAAGCATGCACAGTACACTACACCTATTGTCAATTAACCACTAAATTAAGACTTACAATGAAATGGGGGAAAAGCCCTAAAGCAACATTGAAAGGAAGAAGTCCAAATGTAAGCATGCCCTGCCAAATTATGGATTGCTGCATTCTCAACTCCACATTGCTGACAGTTATGAACAGGGGTAGCAAGCAAATCTATGTAAACCTAAACTATGACAACATCATTTATTTCATTTTCATATCATGGCATTCATATGCAGCCAAAACCCTGTCAAGCACCATGCCCTTTCTGGCATTTCTCTAATTTGTTACTTGGCCTTTCAAATGCTGGTTTAAGGGGACAGCAATGAGCAGATCATTTGATTTAAGTGGGACTGTACAGCAAGTGTAGAAATCAGGCAGACAGGGAAATGTCCCAGATGTTATGTTTTAGACGATGCATATACGGAGGGAGTGAGACTCTTGGCAGCTGGCGCAGGTTCATTGCCTGCTTTCAGATGGCCTCATTCCTGTCAGAGCCCCAGCCACACAATGTCTGTTTGTGGAACTAAAAATAGTGACAGAGGCAAAGGAACACTGGAGAATTGTGCTCCCAAAAGACTGACGCTGGCCTGAGAGCACTCATGTGAGCTGTACTGCCGAACATCACAATGCTTTCTTAAACACTGTATTGTACAGGAAACAATAAATGCATTCCAAGATTAGGCAGTGTGAAAAACAATACATGTTTTTGCCGAAAGCTTTGTCCTCAGATTGCTCCCTCTCGAACAACAAAATGGCTGCAGGATTTAAGTTTTTGATGGTAATTTTATACCAAATAGATGACTGTCAGTCTGTCAACCATCCACAGTCGTGACTGCCTGCAGCTCCCTTTCACTGGATTTTCACAGTAGTCGGGCTTTCCTCCCATTGTTGCCGCTTCCATGCCATTTATGTACCACCTGCTCTCAAGTGTGAATACTGCAGACAGCTGTAAAATGTCCAGCCAGTCCAAGCGTTCCTGCTACAGGGGTTTTTAGGAATAGAAGGTGCTTTCTTAGGTCACCTTAATATTTTAAATTGGTATTCTTAACAACAGCTTGTATAGATAAAGTAAATAAATGAGAAGCCTTTAAGTTTTTTTTTTTTTTTTTTTTGTAGGTTAATACTGTCCATCTTCACAATGGTACATTCTGATTGATGTAAAATTATACATTCTTCATTTTTTTTTACAAACTTAAACTTATATTTAGAATTTTCAAAAAGTGCAATTAAACTTAAATATAGTTTGAGAGTTGACTTGTGGAGAGTGTAGCTTTCAAAATCTCTTTGTAGATATCTAATGCTGCAATCAATTATCAGCTCCAGCAATGGCTGCGAACAGTATGTATACATGGTGTGCCAGAAAAAAACAAAACAAAATGCTCCCACTGAGCTTAGTATGAAAATAACAGCATTATTCAAGAGAAGAACACAAAAACATTTAGCATCAGAATATTTACAGAGATCATTATCCTTTGCTCACCATGCAGAATATGAAGAATCATAACATTCCAGCAAAGTCAAAACAAAATGCTTGACAGTAAACAAACAAGAAGGATGGACAAAAAAGGTGCATGAGAAGAATAGAAATAGGAAACAGTAAAGCTAAGGAAAAGGTGATTCCAATGCTGATTTTTTTTTTTTTTTTTTTTTTTTTTTTTTTTTTTTTTAAAGCAAAAAAGCAGACCCAAAAGAGTATATGTGGTATTCTTTTTTTTTTTTTTACGAGTGATGAATAATTCAGCAATCTCACAGCATGATATTACAGCACACGTATTTAGGAACATGAAGTCTCTTTCTATTTTGATGCATCTTCAAATTCTCAACATGGAACAAGGGCAAAAAGGAAAACCTCCTGTTGTTTCAATTGTGGAACTGGAATTCTTGATTTTTGCTCATCTGAGTCACACCAAAGCAGGTGGTATTATTTCTTTGAACTCAGAATATCATGTCACAGTTCAGGATGGCTAAGAAAATCTGACAAAGACAGGAAACAGGTAACGAAATTTACTAATTAAAAAAACTTAAAAAAAAATGGATCGATAAAACATGAGCACCACAAATATCTTTTACACCAAATGCCAACTGGCAGCAATGTGCTCCAGCATCTGTAAAGACAGCTGTACACTTAGAACTGAAGCTGTCTATTCTATATTAAACAGTTATCAGCTGTCACAAAAATGCTCCCAAGAGGTATAGTAAGTCTGTGAGGTTTGAAAACTCCATTTACCATTTATACACAACTGGATTCCTTTTCAAATAGCCAGGAAAAGCACAACCACCTGGTTCAGCACCTGGTTGTGTTGCAACTTAATTATATGGGAGCTTTAATCAGCAGTGCTGCAGTTCATTTGTTTGTTTGTTTTTATTTTTTTATTTTTATTTGTTATGTGGATTTGGACCTCCTCTTAGGAAGGTACACATTCTCTAAAACATGTCAGCACTCAAGAAAACCTGTGTTAAGGTTTGGCTGCTGTGGCAGTCAAAAGAAAAATGACAAGCATCTGAGACAAATAACTGAAGCTGACATACTACAGTGCTTTGATTGAAGGAATACTAGAAAAATGTCGCTAAAAGGGCATAGAATACAGAAAAACTTGTAAGCCTCCTGATTTTGTTTTCTGTTGTGAATTCATAGCCTAAAAAAAGCACTGTTCAAGGTAAAAGGAAGTTTTATTCTTAAGTTTGAACTTTTACTATGAAATTACTTTCTTCTTAAGTGAGCCACTCCACTTGGGGACAAAGTCCCACTATGCATCTTCACTACAGTAAGTATTTTCAAGAAAAATGGGTAGTTTTTCTTCCCATGGTTTTTATCTGTAGGAACCAGTACCAAATGACCCAAAAGCTGGTGATCTATCCCAAAAATGGCCCTGGTACAGAGGTAATACTTTTGTGATGGACCATTAAGTAAAGGTGGACCTCAGTCTTCTCTCAGTTTATACTTCTCTGCTGTTCACATTTTCTGGTAGCTTTAAATGGCATGACAAAAGTAGTTTAGTTTGCAAACACAACTTTTAAACCCATCCACCCATGCTGAATATCAGAGTTTTACAGAGTTTGCATTTAAATACATTTATGAAAGCCGACAGCCTTAGTGAAAGTATTTAATTAAAGGAAGCACAGACTGGGATTCAGATTAAAGCAATCACAACTGCCCAGAACTGTTGATCATACACCGATTTTGAGTTTTAATGGAGCAGACATGCTGCAGCAGCAGCAGCTGCTGTATGTGTGTCTGTCTGTGTGGCTATTTTTCCCATGATACATCTCTTTACTTATTAAAGCCTGAACGATGATTATTGCAAACATCTTCTAAGTTAGAACTGCTTTTAATTTAGTTTCAGAGGTTAACTGCTCCAAAACTGTCATAAATTATCCTTAGATAGCCGATTGTAATCCTTGGATATCTCTGACTTTTATTTTCTCTTGCATTTGGAAGTCAGGATTGGTGCAGTCTATATATAATTCTTTCCACTTTACATTTCAACAGCTGAGAGTGGCAGTCCAAGGCTTTTAAACCATAAGTGCTATGAGACGTCTGAGATTAAAGCAGTTTTAATTTTATTTGATCGTTTTTAATCACTTTCTGAAATGATCTGTCTAATAAGTATGCCAGTACAGCTATCTCTTTTTAATTTCATCAACAGCATGAGCCTGGATAACATTGCCACCAGAAAACTCCAGCTGCTTGTAAACTTGAGAAACAAAGAGTGTCCTGACTGAGTTAATCCTGATGATAACTCTTTATGAACAAAAAGTGACCAAACTGTCAAAGGACCAACTGTCCTGTCAATAAATGTTACTTTTTTGCTCTACAGCATAATCAGATTATACCAGGAGGGAAACATCACCCAGATGAGAAACTGAGAAAAACTGGGCATGGAAATAAAATAACTATACACAAGTACAGCAAAGCATAACACTAGCAAACATCCCAAATTCAAGGTGGACATATTTTCATTTGATTCTTTTTAATGTTTTTGTGTGTTTGTGTGTGACTTGTGTTTATAGTTTATACCACTTAGTCTTAATAGTTGTGCTTAAGATAAGGTCTTGCATCTGTCAATTTAGGTTGTCCTGATAGTATGATTTCAAACTTTATATGGATACTAAGAAAAGTTGTTACCATTTTTGATACACCTGCAACCTATTTTTTTTTTTTTTAAAAAAAAAAGAACTGGGTTCTTTCTAATAAAATGTCAATGAAAAATGTTGACTTCACAGTAAAATTATTTAGTAGTAGGCAATTCAGCACCATTTGAAAAAAAAAAAATACAGCAAAACCCCTTTTCATGTTCTCTGTTTCTAATTGTCCATCATGTTTTCTTTGTTTGTTTGTGATAGAATTGGCAGGGTAATACTACACCCTCTGACTAGTTTCTGTTCTAATTGCCAGCTTCAGTCTGGGCATGTTAACATGTACTTGTTGTATAATTTGCCCCACTATTTCCTAACTCTTTTACCACTGAACAAAGCTGTAATAGAGAGGTATGTGCAATGGTCAGCTTGCAGCCTCACCATTGCCAATGGTGGTTTCCCTTTGGGAATTTGTACCCATGGTGGGATGGCGCTATTTATCGAGGCAGAATTTGTGAGCATCTCTTAAACCTTAGACCAACATAACACCATAATCTGCTAATGTTAGATCGTGTTGACTGACATGTTTACTGCTTCACTGTTGCAGATTTGGAGCCCTTTTTAAATCCCTCTCAAAACATCAGATGCTTTGGTTGGTCCCCAGACCTGCTTGCCATGTGACCTTTATACTTTCAGCAGCAGCTCACTATATTGATCAGTTTGCTTAGTTTGTATCAATTTTGATGCATTTTAGTATCTTTAAAGATTTTTTTTGTATCAATTTCATTAAAATATTGATTATTTTGACTACTTAACTAAAACTCCTTTGTTTAACCAGCCAATTTAGTCGCGCAAATTAATATTCTTGTTCTCATTTACCATGACCAGATCTCAAATACAGAAATTTGATCTCAAGACCAGTATAAGTTTAAGGGTTAGTTTAAAGTTGTATTAATTTATCCAACAAGGCCTTTGTACCCTTTTTTAAACAGTTTTACATTTTTTCCTTTAATAAACATATTTATGTTTATCACTTTAGCTGTACAGGATGCCACATATGTTAAAAAAGTGTGGTTATTTATCAAAGTCATTTTTTTCCATCACAAGAACCTTGTGTGTTAAAAGGGGCATGTTCGTTTTTGCGAGGAATGGGATACAACATACAGTATGTGGGTTATGTAAACAAAAATCACAAAAAAACAAGATGTGAAAAAGAAGTTAGAAGTGAAACAGACAAACTGAAGTCATTCCTTCTTAACTTTTGAACTATACAAATACTATCCAAATATGAGTGCACTTGCATTCTTAGCTAACAAATCATATAAGAAAGAGATTTCAAATAAGTACTGTACATCTAAAATTACTTCATAAAACCCCTCTGCAGAATTAACATGACTTATTATTCTCTGTTGCAGAGTGGTAATGATATGCATGAAGCAAATTCTGATGTTCTGATGCAAATCTAACTGGGCTTTTAGATAAAGATCAAAGACTTCACAACCTTGCATCAAATTCTCCCTCACTCTCTTTCTTGCACACACACAAACGGTGCATTTCATTTGATGCTTTGAACCACAGTGGGCCTCACACAGGAAAAACTTTAAGAAGGGCCTAAATATGAAGTGATGCAATTATCTGACACATCCTTCAATAGGTGAGACTTCACTCTTTTGCCTGCTTGAAGCTCCGTATTTGTGCCTCTCCATTCTCCCCCAGTGCAGAATGATGAGGGTGCAGCGAGCATTAAAGGGCTCCTTTGAACAAAAAGATTCAATATGAAAAGGAATGAGATATTAGGCAGCATGAGGGGATCGTAACGCCACAGTTCCCCCTCCCTTGAAGCTGTTATATAATTAGATAAAGGTGACTCTCTGCGGTGAGTCCTTCCCTTTTGAGAATGGTATGTGACCCACAGGGTCATGGGAAGAACACCTGATGAAAATGCAGGTTTTTCCTACCTTTATGTCAAGGTGACATCATCTCACAACAATGAAGGAGGAAAAAAGGAAGGAACACAAAGAATACTGTACAAGAGTGATACGATGATGAAAAAAAATATCTCTATAACATTACTGAAATATGAGTGCCTGTATGAAATGTAAAAGCAAGTTTCATTGTATTTCAGCATGCACACAAGTTGCTCCAATGTGTAGTTAATTAAAAACTGCTGACAATTCATTGTGGCCACTACATTATGCATTTTTGATCTAACGATGAAATGAGCATTTATTCGTGCAAATTTCAGTTAATGTGAACTTGTCATTTAAACTCAAATGTTTATGAATGTTGTATTTAAGGATCTCTCCTTTTTCACCAAACACATCATTCAATCATATCAGAAGCTTGATATGATTTATTTATTAAAGGTACAAAAACACTTGAAATGGTTTGCTTTATTTTGACTTATTTTTTCTTTTCTAAAACATCAAGTTATTTAATCCAAAAATAACAAATTCACAGAAGTTAGTGATTCATTTTCACAATTTCATCATGCACCAAAGTTTATCAAAATTCATGTCTCATTTTAAATTTGTATTACATTTACATTTCATTAAATAAGTTTGAATTTGATTCTGCTATGCTTTAAAACTTGCAAACTATTTGGGTACAAGCTTGAACAATGAAAAAAACGTCCACATGGACAATAGGGCGTCGGTGAATCTTTGATCAACAGCAGGAAGGAAGACCTGTCACACTGGCAAAGGATTGGGAACACAGACTTTTCTGAGACCTTTCTGAGGCTTTTCTCACTGATCTTCCTTCTATTGTTTAAAAATGTGCCCAATTCAGAGAGGACATAGAAGAATATGAGATCTGAAACAAAAGAGATCTTTTTAAATGTTATCCAATGCTTAGAAGTTAAAAAAGGGAAAATAACTTTACTTTAAGACTTACACACTTGAATCAAGGTTTGATTCAGGAAGGAAATATTGGATGAAAGAAAAAGAAGAAAATATATTTATGGTGATTAGCAGTTTGTGTGTTCTTTTATTTATCTTTTTACGGTTTCACATATGTACCTTAAATATTATTTGATATTAAAAAAGGTGAATCATGAAATACAGATTGCATGATTTATTAAACAAAACTGAGCTTAAACAAATGAAGGAGGATGTGGTAAAAGCAGCTAAACAGTGTAACATGATTCAATAGCTCGACCACCTTTGCAAGAATAACTAGGTATTGAACTTTCATTCCAAGGTGGCCATGTGATTGTTAGATATGGGAAAGGAGTTGTGTCATTGTTGTGTCAACTAGGATGGGCTTCCTCCAAGGAGAAGGACGTCTCACCAAGGTAAAAAAAAAATGAGATTGCAACAATTTAACCATCCTTACACTGCAGATCATTTACACTGTAAACATGACAGAACTTGAAATTTCACAAAATGCATTTTATTTTGTTTCATGTTTGTACATATATGAACAGTGTTTTATGACATGTAAACATATTGAGAAAAACTGTGACACAGCTTCACATGATCTGGGAACTACCGTAATTCAGTTGAAAGAGATTAAAATAATGTACAGTCAGAATGCAAAAGTCAGCTTCTCCTCTGCATATGATTGAAAGTTTTGGTTAAATAGAGAAGGTAAAGAGTAACAACTTTCTGAGACTGGCAAAGAAAATAACATTTGAACAGTTGCAATCTCAGATGAACAAGACTGGCGTAGCTGAATGACAGCGCTGATGATGTGTTCTCAGACTTTTTTCTATTTACACCCTAGCACTATGGTTTGCCAAGCATTCACTGGACAATCTGACATGCCTCAAAATGATGTGAGTCTTTGTGACAAACACTGTGACCAAGATTTTATTAGATCCATCTTGTACAGTGCAATATGCAGTAAACTTACATTTCTTTGCTGTAGCACTAGCTAATTTAAAAAAAGCTTGAGGGAGAGGTCACTGTCACAGTTTAAAAAAGCAATGCTGACTTTGGATAAAAGGAAACAAAACTTTGTGTCCTGCCTTCATCTTTTCACTGTGGGTTCTGCTGATAAAACAATGTCCCTGCTGTACAACTGAACAAAAAGTTGTTTCATCTTTAAAAACAGCCGGTTGTCACAGCTATTTATTTATTTTCTAGAAATGTAAGAATGTAACCTTAAATAACAGGGGAACTGCATTGCATAGCATGCAAACCAGGGTTCCTTCTGAAGCATCCATCAATCCATCTAACTATTGTCTTCATCCCTGTTGCAAGGGGTGAATGGCTATGTCCAGCATTTAATCAACTAGTGCAGGGTACAGTCTGGACAGGTCACCAGTCCATTTCAAAGGATTTTATTTTCATCTGTATTTTTCTGAACAAATAAACATGTAAAAGCAAGTTATGTTGCAAAATTGCTGAACTTGAAATGTGAGTCACAAGGTGCCTTAAAGACTCAAAGCTGAGTTCTCATCCTTGACACCCAGGTTTGGTTCCAAACTGGGACTTTTACAGCATGCCATTCCTGCTGATTTCCTGATTTTTTAAATGTCCGTAAGTTTGTTGATAAAAACCAAACATCTTGCTCTGAATTAAACTCAAACCTAAACTCAATTATCCTTGCAAGCTTAGTTGTAAATAAAATACAGCAGTTTTAGTCCTAGAGTAAGAGCACTGATATCCCTTTTGTTGTAATTGGGCCTTGGGCTTACAGTTGTTATCGTACCTGAACATGCTTTTATGAACCTGTAGTAGCTCTTTATTGCTGGTAGAACCTTAGTACAAGTCTCTTGTCCTTTCAACACATAGGTTTTAAACTTGACTACTAAACACGAAAACTAACTGAATAAACTGACTGAATAACTTAAACTACCAGGAAGATAAAGAGAAAAAGATAAATACTGTAGTTCTTGAAAATGTTTCATATATGTTGCAGAAGAACATTTTACTCTTTGATATGTACTTCAAAACTCTGAAAGTGATGCCTGTTCTCTTCAATTATAAAGTGAGTTTTTAGGGTATCAAATCAAATTTATTGTAATTTCAGAGTATTAAATACCATACCATAAATACAATGTATAATACATAGAATACCATAGAACAAAACAAGACAACCTCTCAAGGTGATCTATAACAGGTTAGTGTTAGTGTATATGAATGGATAATACAAAACACAAATAGATAAAAACAGATAAAAAGTAAAAAATAAGTGTACAATGAACAGCAGTTCTAGAAGAAAGCTGCATAGCAGTCTTGTGGTTCTGCTTTTGATTTGGTAGTATGCTTTGTTTGACAGTAGTGGCTGAAAAACTTTATATAAAGAGCATGAGGAGTCTCTGACAATGGTTAGTGCCTTGTTCCTGCAATTCCTCTGAGGCAGATCCTGGACAGAAGGTGGAGATATTGCAAATATTTTTTAAGCTCCTCTCACTATTCTCTGCTGGGCCCTTTTGTTAGCCATATTGTAACTGGAATACCACACTGAGATGCATTAAGTCAACACACTTTCAACCACAGCTCAGTGATGTATTGTGCGAAAAGAAAAATAAACCTTTGCAGAATTATAGTGATGTATGCAAACTAAGTCTTTTCTTATCCCTCAACTTCTTCCGACTAAATGCAAAGAAACACAGACTGAAAATCTGTCTTAGACACTTTTTTTTCTTGTTTTTCTATCACTGACAACAATACTGGGCTTTCTTTAAAGCTATGTGTTGAGAAAGTCCTAATTTTAAACTTTTTAATGTTCTGTTCTGCAGCACAGCAAAAAGTTTGGAGCACTAGAAAGTCTCTTTGTACTGCAACCATGCACTTCCTTTAAAGCACACCGTATAGGTCAGATATTTATGGCCAGGGTTTGAACATACTTTTTTTTAGCAGCAAATGAAGAAGTGCCTGTGGCTCCAGCTGGAAATTTAGTCAAATCTATCAGAGGATAACAAAGATAGATGCTTCAATTTATCATTTGAAGCTACTATTGCAAGTGCTGAATTATGTAGGCAGTTTCTCTGTGTATATGATCCAGGTATGTTTATCTATTTTATATTACTGAAGTGATGGTTTTCCCATATAGCCTGCGTCACTAAATGCTGAATGGGCTCTTTTCAGACAGGGACTGAAGTTCTTCTATCGACGTCTGATTGCCAGAACAAAGCCATTGTCACAAAGATTGATGTTGTACTTGTAAATAATTTTCAGTACATAGTGGTCAATGTGTGATTATGTGCGCTTTTAGTACACTTTCTAGGCTTTAGATCATGAATTGAAAAACTGGGGGCAGAGTACTGTGTAATTCTGTGTGATAAAGATTTACTTCTGTTTTTAGATTAAGAGCAGATGCTGGCATTTATAATTCAAAGTTTTCCCTGAGTGAGCTGGATGACAAGGGTATTTTTTGTCTTTGTCCTGCAGCTTGAAAGTAAACTTTAATGCAAATTAAAAAAAAGAAAAGAATATGAAATGGTTTGCTTTGCTAAGAAACAGATATGTTTAACTATATGTAAAGAGTACATTAAGTCAATGGTCTGATCATGTAATTTTAAATAAGACAAGCTACACTGTGTTTTTGATTTATTTAGAAATGCAATTAAAAATGTACTTGGATTAATTTTATATATTTCTCTAGAGGATTTTTTCACTGTTTTAAACATGCTTTTTTTGCTGTCTCTTTGCTTTGTTTCATAAGAAGTGAGACTTCATAGAACAACCTCTTTCAGGTCTACAACAATTTGATAAAAAAAGGGCTGCTTTATAAAAAGGTAACATTCCTCTTGGCAACATATGCATCTGATTAATGTGTATCTATTTTTCTACTGAAGCTTTTCATGTCAAAATACAGGAAGAAGATGATTGCACAGTGGCTTGGTGTTTTCTACACGGTCTTCAGTGAAAATTGACCTGTTTCCGTGAACACTTTTGGTCATTTGGATGTCATCTGCAGTACAAATTTTCTGTACTTGTCCTCACGTTTTTATATCTCTACAGGAGTTCAAACAATGAATTTTGTCTATGATTTCTTTATCGACTTCACAAACAATTTCATAACTGATCCAAAGAGAATCACAAGAAATTAACTGTCTTCTTTCCAACCATACTTCTGATGGCTACTGTGGAGTTTTGATTCCTAAAGGTGGCCACATTCAGATGTTAGCTGGATGGCTATTTCTTATTCAGTCACCACTCTGAACACTAATTACGTTTGCTGGTTGTCCAGCCCTGTACTTGCATGAGAAGGAGCTCTCACAGTGGCAGTGGTGCGGAGTTTAATTGCATACTTTTATGCAAATCAAGTTCAACTGCAAACACTTGGTTCAACTGTGTGATTGCAGTAAAACTTTCACCTCCTGAATGCAAACGTGAGGCCCATTGTTACCCGTGGTTAACTTGACAACAGACATTGACAAAGCACAATCTAAGCAGAACACAAGAAATGTGTTGTTGGATTTCTGTTTGTCCCAGAGCATAGAAGCTTTCTTTTCCTCAAACCAGTTTGTAACTGATGCACTATAAAGCAGCTAAATGTCAAAACATCTTAGTTTCACTAAAGTGGAACGTGTAGTGTTTGTCATATGCATTTAGATTGAAAAATAACTTGGGATTGGGGAATAATTGCTAAGTAAGAATTATTTTTGGAAACCTGGTCTAATTACACCATAATTACATAAATACACCATTTATACCTTGTGACATACACACACAACCACATTAACACATGCACTACCCAAGCGCCATAGCGGCACATTCACCTGTGACATTATGAATTTGCCAATTTCACTCATAAGGCTCTTATAGTACGGATGGTCTGTGTAGAGTGAAGTGCAGTGTTTGTATATGCCCCACATAGCATTTTGTATGGATGCCAAAAGGGTGAATGTTGGTCTCGTCTGACCAGAGCACTTTCTTTCAAGTGTTAACTATGTTTTTGATATGTAGCCAGTAGTTTGACTTAGCCACTCTTCCATAAAGACCAAATATGTGAAGTTAATAGTGGTCCTTTCAACAGACCTTTGTGGGTCTCTGTAGCTCCTCTAGAGTTACCATGACTGGTTCTGTGATTAATGCTTTGCTTCCTGTTCAGCTTAGGTGGATGACCTTAGTAGTTTTGCAGTTTTCCATTTTCAGATGATGGATTGAACAGAGCTCTGTAAGATGTTCAAAGCTTGGGATATTTTGTGATCTAACTCTGCTTTAAACTACCCCACAACTTTATGCCAGATGTGTCTGGTGTGCCCCTTGGTGCTCATGATGGTGTTTGTTCACTGAAACCCAACAAGGAATTTAAAAATGTAATGTTTTGTAGAGTCTATTTTAAAGGAGGATGTTGTCAGTGTGTTTGTTCCAGGTTCAGTAAGAAACAAATCTTCTGCATTTGAATACACAGAGGTTGCCTATAGAAAACCTTAAATTGGTAAATAATCCATATGTTAAAATCAGTGTGAGGTAATCTTGAATTCTTACTAAGGGGTAAATATTTATTTCTTTTAAAATTGTAGGACTACTGAGAACAGTCGAGTTTATAATTATTAGGAAGTGTTTAATATAAATCTACATGTTAAGATTGAGGGTGTGTACAAAATTTCTGGAGATAAGAAATTTTTATCATAAGGAAACCAGAAATGCATATCCAAGGATTGAATAAAAATGCAAATTTACTGTTTTAGCAGCTGTTTTAGACAATGCTGCATTTTTGGGCTGCTGTAACAGGCATAGGTTTGCTCTGTTGTAAGGCTGCAGCACATCGCAAAGAGCCCAGAAGAGTACACTCCTTGTTTCCATGGTAACCCTGTGAGTGTGTGAGTGAAGAGGAGGGGACCACGGTGAAGATGCTTGAGGTGAGATCATGATGCAAAATGACTTGACCATGTAATATTCTTCTCTTAATAAGTGGGTTGGTGTTTGGCATCTTAGCAGCCTGCAGTGACTCTGAGTCATTTCCTATTTTCCTCCTCCAGTTGTGAACCACACCTACTGCACAAAACAAAGTAATTCTCTTGGCTATATTGTGTCAGTAGTACATTTAAGGTGGGAGACTGGCAGGTCTGGTGAGGATATCTTTATGTTTTTTTTTCCTTTCTCATTATTTCAAAAAGAAGAAATGCTTTGAACTACGAGAGAAAGCCACTGGGGAATTAAGAAATACGAGTATGATGCATAACATGTTTAATCTTACAGTAGCTTCAAAGTCTCCATGGGCCTCTTTAGAATCTTGTATTTTTTCCTATGACCTCTATAAAACTAACATAGTTATTCTACACCTTAGAGACTTGTGGAATACCAACGCTGTAAACAGATCAAAGGTACAGGATTAAAATAATGCTGCAATCGTAGATAGAAGTCCAGTGGTTAGAGCTGCCACTTCACAGTAAGAAGTTCCCCAGTGAGTTCCCCTGCATGAGTTTAAATGAGTCATTCTCCAACAGCCCATAAACAGGCATCTAAGGTTAAGTGGTGATCAACTGTAGGAGTTAGTGTGAACATGCATGTGTTTTTGTCATTTGTCTCTGTATTGGACCTATGATGAAGCGAGTAGCTGTCTTGGCTGTATCCCATCAATTGACAAATAATACCTGAGACAGGTTACAGGCTCCACGTAAACTTGAACTGGGTGATGCACCATGTGGGAAAATAAATAGATGAATGTGGACAACACTTTAACTTGCAGCCACCAACACATTGTGCCTAACTCTGGAATGCTAAATTATTTTTTATTGATTTCGTTACTCCATTTTAGACTGTAAATATACCAGTAAATTTCAGTTGTTGAAGCACTGAATTCCTGTTTGCTTTTAAGGTCGAGCAAAGCTTTTTGGCCAGGGTTTATTTTTCAATAAAAACAGGAGTCTGAAGAAGAGAAGGAGTGAGGATGGTGGGGTGGTGGGGGTCCAGAGAAGGGGAAATAGGAACCTGGAGGAAGAGGGAGAATCTAAGAGGAGACTTAAAAGTATGAAGAAAACAAGCACAGGTTAGAGGAGGACCAACTATATAAAATAATATATGTTCAACACTAATCAGCTATGTCATAAACTATGGATTCAGGATGAGGGATACTAGACTGAGAGTTCAAACAAATCTTAGTGGATATACAAAGGCATCAGTCACTCAGACAGTTTGTCAGTAATATAAAAGGTTTTCTGCTTCCAGTACAGTAATCAACAGCTTACTGCATCAGCACTTTTAACCATGTGACATTTTATAGGGGACTGCTTGTATTTTTTCTTTGGTATACATAAGAAAGCTAAGGAAGCTGAGTTCAGTTTTACTAGCCACACCTGATCTTGATCTCTATCATACCTGTAGAATCAAGAAATTACTTAAATATGACCTGTCTTACAACATGAACTAAGTAGGCTTTAAGATTAAAAAAAAATCACCTCCTATTCTAGAGAAGTTAAGAACAAATGAGAAACAGTCATTGATATCTAAAATGTGTTAGGACTCTTGCATACCACACTGAAAACCTTTATCCACAAACCTGCATAAATGTGGTGAACCGTCCCAGGAGTGTCTTGGCTACCAAAATTAGTCAAAGAGTACATCCATAACTCATCCAGGAGATCACAAAAACCCAAAACATCTAAAGCACTGCAGGTCTCACTTGGCTTCATTGAGGTCAGTGTTCATTATTCAACAACAACAAAAAGACTATCTATCTGCTGCAACAGCTTTGATTTGGCTGATACAAGCTGAGTGTATGTCAGCCAGGATAATTTTCTAACAACTATGAGACCTGGAAAGCATTGGAACATACAATCTTCAACTGACAGTCTGACACAAAACTCAAAAGTTTGCTCTGTTATTGCCTGAGCTAGAGCAGACTGACAAGTCACTGTTGATCTGGCAGATTGATACAGCTGGCATACTCAGCTAATGTAACTCTACATAGAAACACAGCGCCAAATGTAACAATGGCCTGTTCTGAAACAAAAGACTGTTATTACCGGCTAACACTGTGCTCTGTCCTACTTAAATTAAAATTTTCATTTTGAGTTGTTTTACACAAGTTACCTGCCACTACTCTGATAATTTCATTTTAATTTTATATGTCTGTCCATCACAGGTACAGGAACAATTACTGATTATATCATACCACCACACTTCAAAAAATCTAATCTTTAAGACTCAAGTCCACCTGGGTTTTGCAGTGGGGCAATGATCCAAAACTTTAGCAAACAGGTCATTCAGGGTCAAAAATCCTCCGAGGTGGCTGAATCAAGATACTTCTGCAAAGAAGATTGGGCTGAAATTCCTGCACAGTGATATTAAACAGTCATTGCAAGCTTGATGACAAGGGTGGTGCATCCAACTATTAGGTTTAGGGGGAAATTACATTTTCACATAAGAACAGGTAGGTCTAAATATCCCTTAATAAACAAAATCATAATTTGATACCTGCATTCCCAGGACAAATGTGTCTGATATTAAAATTATTTTAAAGATCTGAAATACATGTCAAAAAAGGCAAAAGTAAAAGATATCTGTAAGGAAGGAAATACTTTTTTGCAGCACTGCACCTCATTTAAAATAATCATGAAGAAAGTGCTAAAAATGTTTCACGTTTTTGCAAATCAGTATTAGTGGTTCAAAGAAAAAAAAGGTAGAATATGAAAATATTTCACAAAAGATTTGGTCTGTTCTGCTAATTATGTGTGTAGTCGTGCTGAATTACTTATTTCTGCTTTTAAAAAAGTGCACAACCAGTCATAGAAAAGGTATTCTTCTTCTTCTTTTGAACTTAAAAAAGCTCTCATTAACAACTTAATGTTTTTGTGCTTTTACGCTTTTTCTCACAGAAGACTGGAAGAAAATAATTAAAGCATTTTCTTTGTTTCATTTAGGGGGTCACTGGCTAAAAAGGTTGAAATTCACTTGGGAATTAGCCTGATGCCAGTCAGCTGTCAGACACCAACAGCTTGCCCTTTAAGGTTCACTGAAATACTGCAGTTTCACCCTTAGAGCTTCTCAAGAGTAATTTAGCTGTGCCTTTGATATTTTTTAAATTAGAGCACAATAAATTAAACATGATTTCCACTCTTCTGTTGTTACTTTCACCCATGCTGTGCAACAACTGTCCGAGCTTATTTGGTACCTTTGTAGGAGAGCAATAAGGTTTGCTCTGCAAATATGGGCACCCTGATGAACGTCAATCAGTTTCAGCAGAAAGAACCTTCTCTGCTGATGAAATGTGATCACATTTAAAAAGTTCCATCAGGAGCAAATGTAGCATATGATAATCTTTGTCGTCCCATTTGAGAGAAGGCTCCTCCATACACCAAATGCAACTAATGTTTTCTCCAAAACTGATTAATTTGGATGTGTGAACTAAGATCAAAGACTTTGCTATAACTCAACCCTACAGGAATATGTTAAACAGATTAGCAAAAAATTATTTAAATAGTGAAATAATTTTCATTTTGTTCTTTTTATACCTGCTTTCTCTTCATTCCCACTTGAGTAACAAGAATGTTACTGCCTAGTCTCACTACCACCCACTCACATCACAAGTGTTATGCACTGTAGATGTTAATGTTTATTGTTCTAGCTGCTGGCAATATAGCACTAAAAACTTGTAACTAATCCTGCACCAACAAAAAAATTCCTATTTGGAATTCTAACTAACATGTGCCCATAGGAATATACAACAACAGTAGGTGCAACAACATGAGGCATTTAATCAAAGATGATTTTGGGCGTTTTGGTGGCAGTGGGAATTTTATTCAGCATCATAGCACAAACAAAACCATTGTGATCCATCTTTTGGTAAGTTTTAAAATGATTACGAACTTTGTAGAGTGATTTAATTACCACCCTGACCAACAAATAGCCTCAATTTAAAATGGAAACAAACAATATGCCTAGAGCAACTCTGCAACTACTACTCCTTCTTGGCCTCATTACAAGGCAAAATCTACACACAGGCTCCTCAGATAATAGAACATAATAAGTCAGATGAGACTTTATACCTTAGATGCCTGAGGCTTGTATTGTGCTTTTATGTTGTCCTTGGCCTTAATTGCACCAACACAGTGAGAGTTCTTCTCAGAATTTTTGGATGTTATTGACCATCACCAAGAAAGAGTAAGAACACATAATCCTTGATTCATTTTCTGAGAACTTTTTTTTTTATCAATTTTGACAGGCATGTAACCAAATATTAAAGCAGTTAACTCTGGGAAATACAAGTTTTTTTCTTTACTCTGGCCCAAAACTTTATGCTGCATTATACCTTAAAACTTTTCAGATTAAAACTTCACTTTTCCTTTCTGCTTCCACTTGCTGTTTTGTTTTAGCATTAAGAAATACCTGGCCTGGGCAAAAAAAAACATATTGTGCCTTGTCTCAAAGCAATCCCTATGACAAGGTCTACTTTTTGTACAAAGTCTTTTTCTGGTCTGCCAGTGACGAGCCTTGCCGCCTCTGCACAAAACACAAATTCTGACGCAGACAGAAAATAAACTTCAGTTGAAAAAATTACACCAAGAGTTGTAAGGAAAGTCACAAAAAGCCCAATTTGTGTCTATCAGCATGAATACAATGATTCTGAACCCATTTCTCCTTTTTCCATCAAAGCAGGTCACACTGCAGGTACATGATGAATCAGGCTTTATGCTCCAAAAGCTAGACATTTCTTTTCACTTTATAGTTTAGATTTTATCTCAGGTTTTATTACAACTTAAGGGGTCTATTTTTGTAACCTTAATTCAATTACATTATCAAATCTGTATTCTCTGCAAATCTTACCTGTATTATAGCTCTGCTACTTTTATACCAAAAGTTGTTAGTCAGTCAATGACTTAACTTTCTTTGGCACACTAATAATTTTAATGAATCAAGATGAATACAGCCTTGCCGCGTTTTAGTGTGAAGGCTGCCCAGACTTGAAGGTTCTGATCCAACTTGATATGCCGTAATTGCATGCTGCTTCCATTAAGATCATTTCATCAAATTTGGCCGTCTCTCAAACACCGAGAGAAATTTCTTTAATGTTTTCTTTGATGATCTGTTGTGCAAAGAAACTGCCAGAAAATAGAAGAAATATTTCCAGAAATTAAAAGAAAAAAAGTTTGCTTAGAGATAGTTTTACTTAAACATAGAATTTATGCCATCCTTTAAACCATTTAAAAACATTTTTTTAAAATAATACAGTATTTAGAGTGCCTTGTAAAAGTATTCACACCCATTGAAATTTTCCACTTTTGTCACATTACAGCCATATACTGTAATGTACTTCATCAAGATTTTTTTTTATATTAGACTGACAAAAAAAATACATACTTTTAAAGTGGAAGGAAAATGATCAGTTTCAAATGTTTACAAATATGTAAAATCGGGTGTTCTTCTATATTCAGCCACCTTTACTCTGAAGCCAACCATTTGGTTTTGGAAGTCACCTAATTAGCAAAAAGTCCACCTGTGTGTAATTTAATCTCACTCAAATGCATGTTCTGTGAAGGCCTCAGAGTTTGTTAGCAAATATTATGGAACAAAACACATCATTAAGACCAAGAAACAAAACAGAGACAAGGGGTAAAGTTGTGGAAAATTTTTATGCAGGCTTAGGTTCTAAAACAACATTTGGAATATTTTACAGAGAGAGGCAAGGAGGCCCATTTAATTCTAGAGAAACTGCAGGGAACCACTCTCTGTCCATTGATGGGACAACTATTAGTCATACACTCAACAAGTCTGGCCCTAATAGAAGATTTGCAAGAAAGTTACAGTGGAAAGATAGCCATAAGATGTCCGCAATTTGTCACAAGCCATGTAGGGGACACTGCAAACATGTGGAAGAAAGTGCTCTGGTCAGATGAAACCAAAACAGAACCTTCTGGCCTATAAAACCCTATACATAGAAGAAAGTTTCCCCTGTGGATTATTCTGAACACACCTTGCTCATGGAGGCACATGGTAGTGGCAGTATCATACTGTGAGGATGCGTTTCTTTAGCACACTCCTTGTCTTTAGGGACAAGGAGGCTTGTAGAATTAATCAGAAGATTAATTTACATACAATCAAGTATTTGCAATGCTAGCAAAAAGTTCTTTGCACCGCTGTGGGGAAATTATGGCCCTCATTTACCAAAATGTTTTAAAACTTTGCAATCTGTGATAGATGCTGTGAAAGACTTGAGACTATGCAGGAGATTTACCTTTTTGCAGGACAATGACCTAAAATATGATAGACCTTCACTGTAGTGGTTTCTAATGGGGTGTCACACTCCAGTCCTCACGTACCAGTGTCTTGCAACTTCCCGATGTGTCCCTGGTCCAACACTCCTAAATCAAAGGTCTGACCCCCCCTCCCCCCCCAGCATGCATCCCAGTTGTACAGAGTCCTGCCAATGACCTCATTATTTCTTCAGTTGTGTTGAAGCAGAGATTCAACTAAAGTTCCAGGAAGTCTGGCCCTCGATGCCTGGAGTTTGTCACATGTGGTTTAGATCAAAGAATGTCTTTAAATGGCCTAGCCAAAGTGGATCTGTGGCAATGTTTGGAATCTGATGTCCAAAAGTGCTCTCCATTAATCTGACTGATCTTGAACTGACTTCCAAGGAAGAATGGGCAAAAAATCAGTCTCCAGTTCTACAAACCAGGAAATGACGTATCCCAAAGAAATGCAGCTGTTATTGCAGCAAAAGATGATTCTACAAAGTATTGACTCAGAGTGGCTTAGAACAAATTCATACAGGACTTTCCAGCTTTTTATCTTTAAAAAGAGATTCAAACCAAACATAAGAAATCTCCAAGGAGGGTGAATACTGTTGCACAGTTCTGTCTAGAGAACTCTAAAGCTAAATATCAAAGAAAACAACTTGCTTGCCACTTTTAAGAAACTTTTGACATAGACAAAAGATCACGGAGAACTGTTTTGAATGACTTAATTTCACTTTTACAATATTCCATTAATTTGTAGGAAGAATATCAGCAGTTTTTGCCAAGTTCTAATAAAAATACATGCTTACATGCACTCTTCTTGTAAACAACCAGGGATTAAATTTGGATTATGGCACTGTTGTAGCTTTAAAGTAGAGTGGCAAAAACATCTGCTTGCTAATGTTTTGAATCATCCCCAGAAGCTATAAACAAATCAGTATTCTCTAAGGGTTCCTGTGACTCAGCAGTGGTCATGCACTTTCTTTCCTTTAAGCTAATTCTCCAACATTTTCAGGTTTACCTCTTTTTTCAGTTGCTCTTATTTGTATGGATTGTACCCTAAAGACAGTTGTTTAGCTTCATTCCCTTCTTGAAGTGTTGTATTCATGATCAACTGTGCCTTTTATGAAAGCAGCATAGTGTGACATGTCAGCAGGGTTAGGGGAAAGAATGTTCTGCAATCCAGTCAATCAAAATATGCACCATGTTGTGAAAAAGTATTTGCCCCTTAAATATTTCTTCTGTATTTGCTCTTTTGTCACACTTAAATGGTCCAGATAAACAAAATTAAATATTATGCTAAATAAATATAGTAAGTAAATACAAACAGCAATTTTCAAGTGTTTATTACATTTATTAAGGGTAAAAGCTATCCAAACCAACATTTCCCTTTGTAAAACAAATAAAAAGAAGTAACCTGAATAACTGGTTGTGGCACCATTGGTGACAACAACTGCAGTCATACATTTGTCATAACATCACTGTTTGGAGTCCCAAAACATTAGAAGTGGTATTGTTGTCCTTCTCAACTACTTTAAGTTATCAGACTTATTAGTCTTTTCTTGATTCAACAGATCTAGCAATAATCATGCCTGAGTCTGTCGACTGAAGTTGAACTCCAGACATGTTCTTAAACAACCAATTCATGATTTAACTATTAATTTTTCACATAAGGCCAGGCTGGTCTTAATAGTTTTGTTCCCTTAATAAATGAAATACATTTTGAAAACTGCCTTTACTCTGGTTATCATTGTTTGATAATAAAAATGGTTAGATTATTTGAAGGTGTGACAAAAAAGCAAAACCAGAAGAAATCTGTAAGATTTTCTAAAACTGAATAAAATACTAGAAACATTTTCAAGGCAGTGCATGAGCTCTTAAATCTTGGGCATTAAGAGTGAGGTCTACACAACCCATACTTTCCAAACTTGCTTATAGTCCATATCTGTTTTCCACTGCAGTGAAAAACAACTTCACAAATGATGATGTTGCAGCAGAAAGGGAAAAGTACATCGCACATACTGAAACGACATAGTAGAGCTACGTAGCGACAGGTTTTCAGACCAGTCAGGAGGAAAGTGTGAAATTGCTTAAATTATGAAAGTGACCTGACATTCTTTTTTGTTTAATTATCGATGAGTAATCTAATTTATTTTGATTCTTATCATATACACGAGAGTATAAACATCTGAGTGGCTTACAGATACTTTAGTTTTTAGTTATTTCAGTGAGAAAACTTTAAGGTGAAAAGTTTTTTTTTATTATTATATTTGATAATATGAACTTGCTTTGATATCTTTCTTCCTTTTTGCATGCATAGGTGATATTCCTGAGGCATTAGGAAACCCAAAGCACTGAAACGTGACACCAATCAAGCTGAACACTGTTGGAAACGCAGTAGCCAGGATGAATTACAAAAGCAGCTTTCAAAGTCAGGTTAATGGTGTATGAACAAGCTTCTTAGGCAAATCAAGTAACTCCCTATGACTTACATCTATTTAAAAGGTAGGCGTAATGTCAAAGAGGCTTCATTTAGCTATTTATTCGAGAATGCATTGAGAAATAAATTGTTATGGTTTTCTATTTTAAATAAAAAACATCCCACTCTCAATAGTGCTCAATAGACATAAAAAGCAAAAACACTTAATAAAAAAATCTGAGTCTATTGAACTGAATTATGTATCATTATGAGACATTAAAGTCTGTGTGTCTTCAAAAACATACAGTTCCACAGTTTTTTCAGACTTAATAACAAAGAAGCCACAATTTTCAGTTTCTACTCGTAAATGAAACACAGACTTGACACTTCTTCGTCTACTCTCCCAGCAGCTGTGTTCGACCACATCTGCAAGAGGTCACCACACATCAGGGGTATCACAGAGCAAAACAGTTTCTCAGAGAAATAAGACTCCATTTCCACGACTGATTCACATTCTGAAGCCAAGAAGAACACATCCACACCTCCACACACAATCTTTTTTCTCTGGTAATGGCTTCACCACTCAGCTCACCAATCCGAGTCACTGTCATTCAGCCAGACGTGAGAGACTGACAGACAGATAGTTGACTGACAGGTGGATGGAAACAGGACACATCCATCCATGCATCCATTTTCTATAATCTTTTTGTTCTCTTTAGGGTTGCGGAGGATGATCTGGTAAAGCCTGGACAGGTTGGCAAGTCCATTGCAGGTCCACCACTGTCACATGCCTTAAGTGAGGATGAAATCATTAATTATTTCTAACACACATTTGACAGTGGAAGGAACCTGGCAAAAACTAAGTATAATGCAGTTTTTATTATTATTATTATTATTATTATTATTATTATTATTATTATTATTATTATTATTATTATTGTACACTTTTAGGACTGGGATTTTAACAAGTTCATTTTGATTAAATAACTACAGAAAAAACCCCACATTTGATTGCACATTGTAATGCAAACACTTATGCTATCTAAACTAGAATTCAAATAAAAGAAAAAAAAAAATAGCCATCCAACTGAAAGTGAATGGAAAGCATAGGAACTTGCGAACTACTTTGGGTTCCCCCTCTCTCCTGTGTTTGACAGGTGGCGGCAAGCAAAGAAAGCAGAGGATAGCACCGTTTAATGACTGTAATGTGTTGAAACAGCACTAGATAAGAGGAGAAAAAGCCAGTTTAATACTGCTTCTAAAATTAAATTCCACAGATAAAGAGAGGAGGTCCAACACAAGCGAACATGAGCATGACTGACAGCACTAAGACCTTCCTCCTGGCTCTGATTAGTTGTTTTTGACCGAGAGTGGCGCATTTCTGCAGATGGCAATAGTAGCACTGGAAGGAGGAACTTGATTTTTTCACACATTATGTCTCATATCATTTCACATATTTTAACATATATGTAAAAAACATATTGTATTTTACAACAGTTACATACTGCATCTTTAATTATTTACAAAGCCTCTAATTAATTAGATTAATTTTTAATGGCCTCCTACCAGGGATGGAGTCAAGACCAGACCTTCCGAGACCAAGAGCAAGACCAAGACCGAGGCCGAATGTTTATGATGTTGACAAATATTTCAGGACATTGCTTTTTGTACACCACAAAATGCAAAAATTAATGGAAAAACGGTTACATGCTCAACCAAAACCACTTCTTAGTATTGAATTAATAATAGTCATAATAAATTAATACTTATGTTATTAAATGCAGCCAGACATTGTTACACATTCCCTAAACTGAAATAATCAGTTTACATTGCACAATAGTTGTATGATAAATTTAAGAAAACAGTGAAAGATTAGGCTGATAAAGATTTGTCACATTTAAAAAAAAAGATCTTTCTTCTTATGATCATCTGAATAAAGGCAATTCATCAGAATATCAGATGTTTAAAAACACATATGATGGACATATTAATAAATTATTAAGCGTTTTAATACTATTATTAGTCCATGCAGGCACGCAGATTGCCCCACAGGGGGAATTCCCAAAACAATCAGAGCCAATAGAATCTGTGGGATTTACAAAAATCACGTAGCCAACAAGGATGACGCAGGGACAACAGATTATAGGAGCCAAATGGGAATATTTTCTCTAACATGGATTATGACCATAAAATATAGAAGGTAAGACTGAATTTATGTTTTTGGCTTGATGAGACTTATTCTTTTCATCGCCAAAATACACTTAAGACACTTAATAAGTGAGTTTTGCACGTAGAGCGGTGATGTAGGTTTAGTGTCTGTTTACTTATTATTATTTAGCTGCTTAGTGTTGCAATTGGGTGTTGTGCATATTTCTGAACTATTACTTACTTCTCCTTGTTTCTGCTGTAGATGTTTTGTAAAATTAGATGTCGTCCCGCTCACTTGGTGTTTCGTTAATCCTGGCGGTGGACAAAATTTATGTGGCGCGGTGTTTTTGCTTTATCATTTACATTCCTGTCTTAAAATTCTTCATGTTTTAAAAAGCAAATTTAAGACTTTTCTGTGATCAAATGCAGGTGTTTACTCAGCAAACGGTACCGCACCGCATGTGAACACGAAAACGCGCTCCTTTAAACCGAAGGACCAAATGCCGTCTGGTTTTGTGAACAATCGCAAACACGATTTCGCGGTGTATTAGCAATAATAGCGTTGTGTTTTTCTGCTTTTAATTCACATTGTTGTGCGTCTGCGGGTGAAGATAAAAGGGAGTTAAGTTTTCATATTTTTGACAAAAACTATTTAGTCTCAAACAGATTTTTTTTTTTTTTTTTTTTTTTTTTGTTTTCTCGAACGAGACCAATACCTGAGGCATAACAATCCGAGACCGAGAGCGAGCCCAGACCAGACCGGTCTTGGTCTCGAGCCCAAGACCGGTCTTAAGACCTCCATCCTTGCCTCCTACCACAATTTTTTTTTTTTTTTTTGCATTGCCCTCTTCATGAATGAGAGTTCATTTATTGTATTTAAATACCAACAGTTGTTTTATTTGGCCATTTTTCAGGCTTTTTTCATTAATGAAATTGTAGAAATCTTTTAATTTCTATGGGCTCCTTGGCTGTTTCTCTGAATTATGCCCATCTTACCCATCCTGTCAGTTTAGGCAAATGATAATTTCTTGATAGGTAAGCAGTTGTCCGTTATGCTTTATTTGTGGGTGAAGGAATGAAATTTGACTTATATGCTAAAGCTTAAGATATATATTTTTTCTTACCCAACACTGCTTTAAAAATGTAACCACAAACTGATTCCTGACCTGTCTGGAGTGTTCCTTGGTCTTCATAATGCTGTTTGTTCACTAACAAACCTCTGGAACATCTTAGGTAAACTCTTTTTACTAATTAGTTAAAGGTGATCTATTATGCTTCCTTGAACAGGTTAAGATAGGTTTATGGGCTATACAAAACATGTTCATTACATTTTTAGAACAATATCATTCTTAGTTAATGAGATTTAAAACTGGTCAGTTCTACTTATTTTGAACTTCTTTCAGAATGAGCTATCTTAGAGCTTCTTGTCACTTTAAATCAAAATAAGCTGCTGGCCCCCCGAACTCAACATTTACACTCACACATGAAAATGGTTGCAAACAGATGTGCGACGTTACAATCGTTCATCTTTAAAAAGCAGAAGTAGAGTCTCCTGCACAACCAACAAGAATACAGCAAGTCGTTTTTGGATGGTAAGTCAACAACAAAACACTTGTCTTTTCCAGGAGCCAATGTACAATGCATACAGCAGTGAAACCAGCTGACCAATCATGCTAGAGCTCTGCTTGGGTTGCGAGGTGAGGAGCCGAACTCAGCTGGGGTTGCAAGGTAACAGTGCAGCGTGACATTATATTTGGGAGGTTTCTGAAACGGGTCATTTTCCAGACACTGAAAAACATAAACTTACTGCCAAGAAAACAGTTGGGTGTTTTTTATATGCTTGGGCTGTTTTTAGAAGCAATTGAGACCCTAATGGAAGAACTATGATGTGAAAATGTGAATTTTGTATAATAGGTCCCCTTTAACCTTAGCAGGTACTTGACTGTGCTGGATTTTATTTATGAATATCAGAACAAAGGGGTTGACACCTGTACAATCCATATGGTGGAAGGTCATGTAAACACACGTTACTATTACATCAATATGGCCTGCCTAATTTGATACTGGATACAGTTTTGATTTAATGCAGTCACTCCAGCAATTAGGATACCATCTTCAGATATCCTTGATGAAAAGTGAATCTGCCCTGGCACATGTAGGCAGCCATCTTCTCTATGTGATATTCCTGAAAAGCCAAAGACAGGATATGTTTAAAAAAAGTTTTGGGGGGAGGGGTGGGTGACTACAAATGCATGCCGCACCAGTTACATTTTTGTTCATTTTCAAAACCATTCGTTTTTTTCCTCTTTGATTTACAAATTCTAACTTCTCCACGTTTTATAATGTTGAAGCCATGAACCATGGGCATACATTTACAAATGCCATGAAAAAAATGTTTTTATCTGAGTATTTGTAATATTCAGAAAAATTCATCAGCTCCAGGTATTTTTTTTGTAACTAGTATATTATACCTATATAAGCTATATTTATTCATATTTGACACAGATAAACTATTGCTTCACACCAGCCATAAGTATCTGAAATGATTCTTCACACACAGAGAGATGTGTCACATTGTTTTTTTTTTGCAGTTTGTCAAGTAATGCCATTCATATGTGCACACTGTGTACATGTTGCAACCCTAAAAACACAGAACAATCCATGCAAGATTGATCCAATTTCAACCCCTGCCAATGTCTAAGAAAATATCTTTACTTTGGAAGAATTTTTAATGCACACAACTCAAGGTTATTTAGTTTAAAGAAATGTGGGAGTAGAAATGGAAAATAAATGTAATTTTAATTTTAACAGTGTTTCACCATTCTGTTTTGTAGAAAACAGCAGATGATTTATGAAACATACTTTTGGATAGTGTAAATGTATAATGTAATATGATTTACTGTTCTGCTTTCTGTTTGAGGGTGTATGTTGGCACTTTTGCCATCAACATAGTAAGATAAACACAAAACTCACTATATGAATATACAAATAATAAAACAAGACATTCTTTATCATGCATTTTCAAAGACCACATGACTTCAATGTTCTTTTCATGTGTTTAACAGACAAAAAAATGAGACAGAAAGTTACAATGGTTAATGACATATGCTGACCAAATTTACCCTGTGAAGTTCAGGTCAAAATTATGTCTATTGCTTCTAAAATAGCAGGTGGAAATTTGAAGCATTTTGATCCTAATTATTTTCTTTATAATGGCTTTAATCCTGTGTGCCATTGAGACATGATATGTATGATAAATGTGTTTATGAACTAAATACCTTCATTCCATGTGAGCAAAACCATATTGTCAGTGGTTCTTAGCAGCATTTTATTTCTCACTGTGTTGAAATCCAGTCCTGAGAACATTTTGTTCCACATTACCACAGACGCTACTGCAGGTAACTGAGCCAAAGCTACAGATGTAAATGGAAAGACGAGTTGAAAGTGACATGCCAAAAGCTTTTGTCGAGGCACACTCAGAATGTGATTTGTGTGTGGAAATGACACAACTGAACAAGAGCCACAGTCAAAAAGTTGACATTTAGTTGCTTTCCTCATTGGAACCACAGCAACACTAAAAAGTGACAGCTGTACAGTGTTGAGAATGGCTCCGTTAGACAGGAGATAACAACGAAGGACTTAAAGGTGGGTACAGCATACTGCTCACAAAATTAAAGGGAGCACTAAAATAACACATCTTAGATCTCAATTAATTAAATATTCTCATTGGAAAAACTTTATTAACATAGTGAAATTGATTGAGAAGAAAATAACACAAAAAATATCAATGTAAATCAAAATTATTACACCATGGAGATCCTGTTTTTGGATTCATACTCAATATGAAAGTGGAAAATAACATGACAGGTTAATTCAACGTCAGTGAATATTCCTCAAGACAAGTGTAAATGAGGCTCAGTAGTGTGTGTGGCCTGCATGTGAGGTAGCGGTCTTGCTGCTGGGTTGTAGCTGTCCTACACCTCCATATATATATATATATATATATATATATATATATATATATATATATATATATATATATATATACACACACACACACACACACACACTGCTCAAAAAATGAAGGTAACACCTTTATATATGTACGTAAACTTAGTTTTACTTTATGTATATAATTATTTAATCTTTGTTTTTAGATCCACAGTTTTTTTTTCACTGATATCAAAAATATACAGTTGAAGAAAGTTTATTCTGCTGTATGGCTGCAAAATAAATGTACTTTTACAGAACTGAGCACAATAAAATATGCAATAAAAATATTGTGCATTGTCATCTCTTATTGTAAATTTCTCTTATTCACTGGAGTATTGCTACTGACAACAATGTTTTATATTTTGTTTCAAAAGGTTTAAGGTTTTGAAATAAAAAAGATGGAATAGATTGTGAATGAAACAGTTCCTAATAACACAAAGCATTAGGAGTAGTAAAATAACTTTGAGGCTGCCTGCTACTGAATCAATTAAATTAGATAGAAAATAATAATTACTTTGGATACTGTGAACATATTTGAATGATAGAAGTGATCTGTGTCTGACTGATTCATGACCCAACATAAACATTTAGATATTCTAAGGGAGTCGAAACATGACTAAAGAGTATGTCCTGCTTTTAAAGTGCATTTTTTTCTCAGTGGTTCATGTATTAATAGAGCTGCAAGCATACATTTTAAATAAAATTTATTTAAAACCAAGGTAATTTAGTTACTTTCCTGAATAATAACTCCTTCTCACATTTGTAAATGTGTTTTACCATGATATAGTTGTGGAATTAGTAAGTTTTTAATTTACTGTAATTACTTTGTTAATGTCAATAAATGCATGACAAACACTGTAATTCAGCAAGGGACATTTTGTCTTTATAAACCCAAATTTTATTTTGGGTCTGTCATCAAATTATTTACAGGTTGTCATGAAATTGTTTCTCTTTTTTCACCAATCATCTAAAATTCCAGGAGGTATTAATACTGAAAATCTAAAAACAAAAACTAAACACACACACACACACCCATAGCAAAAAATGAGGAACCTAATAATTTAAGCAATTTTATTGATCAATAAAAATAAATCAGTTATTAAAACTCCTATTCAAGCTAATTTATTGATTTTAATTGTTCAGTTGTTTAATTGTTCATTTAATTGTTTAGATTCCAGAATTGTTATGCACGCCAGTGTTATCTGAATCAGTCTCCAATCTAGACGTTAGACGCATTTGTAGAGTTTTTCTATTTTGTTGCAGTAGTCTGTACAATACAGCATGCTTACATTTCACAACAGGCCAATACAAGCAGGTGACCTTCTTTGACACATTCAGGTACATCTCAGTATATTGAAATATGAATTCCAATGAGGCTTGTTTTTTAGATTAAAATTATCTTTTTGAAATTAACCTCTAAGCAAGTATTAAACATGCTTTTCATGAAGACCAGATTTCTGTATTAAAATGTTTTATATTCTAATGTTCTAAGAAATCAAATGTCAAGTTTTCATTTGATCTAAGAGGAAAATCAATCATAAGTCACAAAAGACTTGGAAACATCAGTCTGTGTGTAAATAATCTATGTAATGCTTATCTATATAATGCTTAAATAATAGTACACTTAGTGAAATGATTTAGTGAAACAAATATTTTCAGTAATATTTGAATTCATTACAATGCACTTGTAGATATGGTACATGGAAGAGCTAAACTGCACTTTGCCCCCAAAACTAAATCATTTAATTACCTTCTATTTCTGGAGTGGAAGTTTTGGTGTTTAGGACAATACCCAATATGTATATGTTGGGTGTTTAGATAAAATGTTAATAGAACCCCCCTGCACTCTTAACCCAGATGTTAATCGTAATTAAACTTTTTAGTAATCTGTACTTATTCTTTTATGTTTGGTAAAAATGGTGTCCCATTGCTAAATAAAATTAGTTAATTGTACTTTTCTACTAAAATATAGAATGTAATGATCTTGTTAAGCAGAGATAACTAAGGATGTTGTGTTTCTGAAGTGAAGGGGCAGGGCATATTAGCAATGCAGGAAATTGCATTTATACTATACCCAGAATGTATCACTGTAGAACTACAGCTTGTAGAACTACAGTAAACAGTTTCAAATCTACTAATCTCCTGCATGCTTTTTGACTGAAGCCCTGCCAGCAAAATCAGCAACAGAGTTAACAATACTCAGTTATAAAACTGAAACGATGAGTGAAAGGTCTGTTCCAAAGAATCACTTCCTAAAGTGCAACAACTGCATGTAAAACTGCTTGATAACAACCTTAGACTTTGTTGATGCAGGTGCTATGTTGTAATACACATCACTCACAGAATCAATGTGGTTAAGTCCTGTATGTTATCAATGATGAAGTACTTTAAGGGTGCTTTGCTCAATTTTTTCTTTTCTGTACTATAACTGTTACATTCAACACAATTTGAAGATCAGAAATCATTAAATGGGAGAATATTATTAATATGTTAGCTATTTGCTTTATATGGCTACATAAGTTTAGCTTAAAATGATAATTTTATACAACTAGGTAGAAATTCATGTGAACTAATCAGTTTTAGTAAAGACTGGTAAATGTGTTTGCTACATTGTTCTGCAGCTTTAAGTCAACTAAACCTGTTTAGTTTCATCATTTTGTAGAATGGTTTAAGGCAATGGGTTTCCATGCTAATTTCTAGTAAAGTCAACTAATTTGGGTTAAGAGTGTACTGTACCCCAGCACGTATGCCAAACATGTGGACTCTTTATGCACAATTGGCAGTATATTGTAGAGTGAGTCCAAATAAGCATACAAAAGCTCATATTTAGTCTGGAGCCAACTAAAAATAATGCAATTTTCATTTAACGCTTCAATGGACACTTAATTGGGATTTACTGCCTGGGGCATTGCCTCTTGGCTTTGACACCTACAGGGATAAAAACATAGCAAGGCTATGCTTTGCAGGCCCAGGCTCTGCAATTGGCAGAAAACTGACTTTTTTTGCACTTGGAGTGGCTGAGTGGCTACTAAAAGTGACTGAGTAGTAGCGTAATGGATTCTAACAAATTAATATATTGTGAGTAATACCATGAGGGAATACATTTTCTGTCTCCTGGTAGCTGGTTGATATTACTGCATTTGAAGAATTTAAAATACCATTAAGTTACAAAATCCAGTATGCAAGAACAATCCCACCTTTATGTCCTGGGTAAACCCTCATCTCAAAAGCTAGATGTGATGCAATATTACTACAGTTTAGGCCACAACTGATTTTCTCTCAGTTTTGTCAATATTGTGTTGCAAAGCTATTTTGCATAACTTTTTTTTTACACTTATTTTGTTAGTTTATATAAAGCTCGGAAAACATAATTGTTTTTTCAGGCAATTAAAATTACAGATTGGTACAATGTTAAAAACAAAATGTAGTGTTTGCCTAAATGTGTTGTTTAATAGTCCCATTTTAGTTATCTTTTTGTGTAGTATTCATTTATAAAGACCTTGTGGAGATAAGAGCCATAAGAGAAAGGGTCTTTAGTACTGTCAAAATAGACAATGCAAGGCAGAGAATGGTAATTAACCAACGAGCTCTTGATTGGCCTCACTCACTTAATGTGATTTATGTAAGCCACTCTGAGACAATGCAAAATTCAGTAAACGATGTACAAAACTACTAGAAACAAAGACATCTGTGTAGACACCTGTTTCATGTCAAGATCACCTGTGCATGTCAACCCCATGTTGGCTAATGGTGATGATATGAAGTCTCAGGGGGATGCCTGCTGCTGGAAAGATTAGTTGCTTCCTGATCAGAAGTACAGTACAAAGTAAATAGATTTCACCAGCAGTCTGACAGCTTTCAGAAACCAGCTCATCCAGGTTTTTGCTACTGTCTTTAGTTTTTGCTGGGAGATGTGTAGTTACATAATAAGAGACAGACATGTATGGTCAAAATTATATAGATTTCTAGTTCCACACACCAAAAATTCTAAAAGTGTAAAGGTTTAAAACAATGCTGGATTTATTCAATACATTTTTTTTCCACATCACAAGATACAATTTGGTTGCTTAAGCTGTAACAGTGACATCGGCTAAACAATGGCATTAAAATGGTAGAATCTTTAAATTATATTTATAAATTAACAAAAAGTCGTAAGTGTAAAATATTTGTGTACTACAATGTTTTACTTTTGACCCTAAGCTTTATGATTTAAGAATTATTCTGAGTCATTTTGTAACATGCAACAATAAGCAGTGTTTCAAGTGGACCAGTACGGACCGGTAGGCAGTACCACCACTTTTACCCCTCAGCGTAACCAGGACTTATTTCCAGCGTTTGGTGCGTGTCAGTACTTTCCCATGTTGTAACAGGTGTTATGTCAGTTCCCATCAATGCTCCCCCAAAGATCTGCACACAGAAGCAGCAAAAACAAAAACAAACAAACAAAAAACCCCCGCACATGCTTGCTCTTGGCGCGCTCTGCTTGCACACAGAGGAACTATGGCAGCCCGTCAAGTTTCCTAGTGAAGAGACAGAAGTAGAGATGTGCTGACAGCCATTGATGACGGGCATCAGTGAGAAATTTAATAAGCAAAACTTACAAAACTCAGACAGGAGAAGGTGGAAGAGAGCAAAGAACTATGTGAATCATGGCATGAAAATGAAAGAACCTGGCACTGAAGAGTGAAAAAATCAAGAGTTTGAGTGGCAGATCGGGTAAAACACATGAGGATGATGAGGGAGCGTACAGGTGAATGACATGAGTGAAGAATACTGGTGAGCGTGAATATAATAAAGACTCAAACTAATCTAAGAAAACTAAATAGAAATGCAGAAAGAACAAAATGCAAGAATAAACTAAGAAACAAAATACAAAGGGAAAAACCTACATGGCAAGACCTTTTGATCAATAAATAATACAGGGGACTGAACAAAATATGGCAAAACCATAACTGAAATAAAAACACAGAAGATCATGATAGGAAGAAATATTCAGGAAGTGGAACACAATGATAAACTTTGAAAATAGACCTCAAGGAAAGAACTAATAAAGCAGAAACTATGAAGCATGAATTACCCAAAAGCAGAGGTGGGTAGAGTACCCAAAAATTGTACTCAAGTAAGAACAGCATTTCGAAAGTTTCCATCCAAAAAGTTATTATAAGACTTCAAAAGTATTTGGTAAAATGGCTACTCAAATATGGAGTAACTGATCACAATGTCTAATTTAGTATTTAAAAATGATGTCATCAGACAAAATATATAGTAAGGTGCAAACATTTGTCATTTTTAAGACTAAAATGAATATAGTGTTTTTTCAATGTTATTTTTCATCTCCACGTTAACACCATGAGGCTTGAAGTCAATAAAAGTAGCTCCAAGACACTTTAAATTTGACACACATTCACAATTTGGCTTTGATCTTTGTAATTTCTGTACAATAAAACCACTGAGTTATAGATCAATAGACAGATTGATATAAAATTTCACCCATATTTTTGTCCCATATTTGTATGACATTATGTGGAGTACTGGAACTTATTTTTTTCCACTTAAAGCACTGCCAATAAGCACTCAAAGTCTTTTCCTGTACTCTTCTCCAGTACTGGCCTTAAAAGCTCAGCCATCATCCTACATTTTGATGTTGACGAGTTTTGGCTATTTAAGCTGTGATATCAGGTATAGAGGATTATGGAGCACCGCCATCCATCATTTCCACTGAACTTGCACAGTAAAAACAGACCTATATCCATTTTTTTTCTGTAACACCAGCTGTGCAAGTCGTGGTCAGAGTTTCTTCAAGGAGGGTATTTGGTATCATCAAGACATAAAAACTGTTTCATTGTGCCTTTTCACTTGAAGTATTCCTATATTTATAAATGTGAATGAGAAAATGCAGATCTATAACTTTGCCTTTCCTGTGTGTGTGTGTGTGTGTGTGTGTGTGTTGTGTATCCAACGCCAAAACCCTTGAGCTTCCCGAGTTGAGAGCTCTTCCAGGACTGAATTAAAATGTCAGTAGCTTGTGACTAGGAAGATTATAGGATCTGTTTTTGACCTGGTCTGGTGCCAGTGGCCCTCCCACAACTAATAAAAATGACCTTTTAAATGCAATTTACCCCCAAAGTATTTTGAAAGGTTAAACATCTCCTCTCTGCTTACTATTCTGTGTGTGGATTCTTGACTATTTGCCATCTCAAATGAAATGTGAAAGTCAAAGCTGTCTTTCATTGAGCCAATTTGATGCAGCTTCTTTTTGATGAGAATGGGATGTGGGCTGTAGTTGTAGGATTTAATAATCCATCAAAGGTAGGAAATTGAATTCCAAGATTGTCAAGGGACTTCAAAGAGAGGCCATACATTTGCATTTCATTCACCTGTAACAAAAGGCAAAAAACCAATAAGCAAATACATTTTAAAGTAGTATAACTGAGTCAAATTTAGGCTAATTATAAGTCCATCTAATATGTTAAGCAGTATTCAGTCAGTCCAACCAAAATTTTATTCTGCTCATCATAAGGGGAAGAGATTTTACAGAATACCCCTTGTGCTATGAACTTACCTGTTCAGTCAAAAGCATTTCCTGTTAACAGCTGCAGTGATAAATATGCTCATTCCCACACTGACTGAGCACATCTACAAAGACATTTGTAGTCCAAACCTCGCTGCTTGTCTGGTTATTCTACTTCCATTGGACTGGCTTCTCTCCTCTTCAACTGAAAGTCAAGTAATGTCAAAAAGATTCACTGATATGGTTGACTTCCAAAAGACTATGTCCAACACAACTGGGAGCCTGATGGCCATTTGTTTTGCGTTTGCTGTTGTACATGGCTCCCCTTCGTGTAAAGCACAGGTGTGAAACTCCTGGCCTCGAGGGCCAGTGTCCTGCAACTTTTCGATGGGTTTCTCTGACAACACACCTGAATCCCATAATTAGGTCATTAGCAGGACTCTGTAGAACTTGAGTGCATGAGAAGGAGATTCAGTCATTCAATTTAGTTGCTTTGGACTTGAGACACATCCAAAAGTTGCAGGACACTGGCCCTCGAGGACTGGAGTTCGACACCCCTAGTCTAAAGAATAGGACTAAAAACACTACATTGGGTTGATCAAGCCCCACAACTGGATTAAATGCCTGCTTGTGAGAGTACTAAGCACATGTGTTACTTAATGTAAGGAAAAAAGTAAATGGAATTTACAAAGCATAAGATATAAAATACATAATATTTAAAAATACTGCTTGCAGACATTTAATCAGACTGACCAACAGGGAACATGAGCCTAATGAACTAACAGTTGAAACAATCAAAGTAATTGTAAAACATGTTTAGAAATTAGTTTTTAAACAGAGTTTATTAGAAGAAGGTGTTTAATACCAGTCGAGTGTGTTAAAGCTGGAGCATGTTGTGAAAAATTTGAAAGGTTATAAAAAAGAGGTATCAAAATAGATAATTAAAGAAAATAAAACAAGGTCACAGAAACTGAAGACAAAAACAAAAGACTGAAACAAAACAAAAGATTGACTGAGAGAGGAATCAATGATATTGGACAAAATACAAGAAGTTGACAGATTTACAAACAAACAAACAAAAAAAAAAAAATCAAATGTAAACCAGGATGAGGCACCTAAATGAAAGAAAACCAAATTTCAATGAGCTGAAAGGAAACACACATGGATTTTGGATGGCTGGATAGGCTAAACGATTTCAAATTATTGACATATCAGCAGTTGCTGACCTAAGATTTCTCTGGTGCAGGTTGAGTGAAACAAAAAAAAATGTCTGTACAAAATAAATACATTTTTGAAATTCATAATTTGGAGTTGGAAGTCATTTAAAAAACTAGGGAAGATGGTAGTCATTACCACAAGTGTTCAAAGAAAGTTAAGGTAATGTCATAAATACATGCACTGAAAAAAAGGTTTGGTGATGAGGTGCCATCAAAAGGTGAATATCATTTCACAACATAACTGAAAATATTTACTTTTATTCATTCAAGGTATATAGGCAAAATAAAATTGTGGAAATTTTGCAACGTGGTCCAAGACATGCCCTCAAATACCAATCCTGCACATGGTCGAAACCATAATAATGATAATAGTGTTGGCAGTTAAAAGCCAAAATGTTAAAAATGTTTAACTGTTGGTTGAAATAGTTTTATTTCATATTTTTCTTTCTCTTAACTACAGGTAATATTTCCAATCATGACTAATCCAGTTTTTTTTAGCAATCTCGTTAAAATTACAGAAATTAGAAAAATCTGCAACTGCATGTATACACTTTGGATTGCATGCGATTTAATCTCATTAACGTGTCATATAGTGAAGGAAGTCTGGAGTGCCTCATGGTGTAGTTAGTGCATGGCATCCAAGACAATGTCTTTTTCTTCTTTCTTTCTTCTTGTTAAGCAAGTATGCTGTAAAGAGTAACCAATTTATTGGATCTTTCTCTTATGAATACATCTGATTTAAAGTCAGGAGTGCTCAAGTTTGACTAGTGCCACTAAGCAGCACAGCAATCAAAGGTTGTGGTGATTATATTAAACTCAGGACCGCGCAGAGACCTTTGGAGGGGCAGGTGCTCAATGTTAAAAAGGGGCACATAAAACAAGATCTTAAAATACCGTGCAACATCATAACGACAACAACCTATTTTAATCAAGAATCTAATAAGGAATCAGATCATGTTATATCATTGTCATCATGTGGGAACAATACAAAGCAAATGCATTCTACGTTTTCCCTTATGGGTACAATGTTGCTTTTGAAAGGTTGCTGCTCCTGCTACTGATAGTGATGGAGGGCTGCGTTGATGAGAGACTGTAGTTAAAAAGACCATAGGAGAGACCATTACTGATTATGAAGTATGTTATGAAATAATCTAAATTGCTACTGTGTCTTACTAAATAAATCCTAATAATATCTGACCGGTAAACCTCCACAGCAGCTCAGCTGCAGACTGCTTTACAGATCAAAATAGCTCAGAGGGGAAATTTACAGAATTTTTCTAAGTTTGCACCTCTGAGAGATTTAGATTTGCAAGATTAAGAGATAAATTATATTCATGAGATCTTGTCCTTCTCAACAAGAGCTAGATTCAAGAAACTAATGCTTTTATTTTTAGTCACATTGATTACTCCAACAGTGTCTTCACAGTGTCTGCCTAAAAAGTCAACCAGACAGCTGCAGCTGATCCAGAACGCTGCTGCTCGTGTTCTCACTAAAACCAGGAAGACAGAGCACAGCACCCCATTTCTAAAGTCCTTCCACTGACTCCCTGTAGCTCAGAGAATAGACTTTAAAATACTTCTGTCAGTTTATAAATCACTGAACGGCTTAGCACCAAAATACATTAAAATATGCTATACAAATAAACTGGCGTGCCTTGGCGTGTCTTCAGTCATGATGTAAAACTATTAATAAAATTTCAAAGTAAAATTTGAAAAATGCCTTTATTTATTTATCATGGAAAAGATAGATTAATTTGTTTGACAAATGACGCTTTTTATTAAATTTTTATTAAAATTTCACATGTATAACTATCAGTTTTATACGGAAGTGCATTGGATTCACCAAAGAAAAAAATAGGCACTTTATCTCATAATTTTGAGAAAAGATCTCATAGTTACAATAAAAGATATCGTAATTATGAGATAACTAGAAAGGTATCATTTAATGCCATTGCCTGGCATTCTGTGTTGCTCTTGTGTCCGGGACTTCCACAGAGAGCCAGCATGTTTATTAAGTGATTGATTTTCATGTTCTGTGAGTAAGAATATACATTAACCATCAATGCTCTATAATAAACCAAGTGTTTGTGGAATGGCTCTTTCATTCAGCACTCTATCCTAATAATGTAATCAAATCGAACTTCAGAATGTAATAAAACCACATAAGGTGATAATTAATGCAAAATTATTATTTTTTTAAATCCTTGATTGCACTTTGTAATAGTTTCGGCCACATTATGTAATAACATTTTAAATTTTGCACCGATTATTAAAAATGTGGAGGTTGCTCTTTTTATAAAGTGAGTGTGTAATAAGTATGGCCCATTAAACAACCCAGTGTTTGTGTTCATCTTAATCAGTGTGCTTCTGATAATGATCATGTTTTAGATCATAGATTTTAAACTTTTATCAGTAAATGCCAAACATTTGGTCATTTAGCTGTCTATTCAGACTCAGATTCCTTGGTATTAATCCACATGTCATTCAAGGCAAAACGATCAAAACATGTAACTTTTTTTAATGTATTGACTTTCAGAACAAAGTCATTGGTCAGTGACTGGCTATATTTCATCAGCTCTCGGAACAAAGGAGTACATTTACTAGACTTCATTATTTAGATAGCGTTATTATGTAGTATTGTAATAAAATCTGGCTTCAACATGTAATACATGAGTGATAATCGACATAAAACGTAAAAAATATCCTTGAACACATTTTGTCATAGCCTCTGACACAATATAATGTTATTACATGTGCTGATTATTACCAAATGTGGAGGTTGCTCTTTTTAGAAAGAATTATACTGTAAGAGTATGGCACATGCTGTAAACGATCACAAAACCAGTGTTTGGGTTCATCTTAATCAATATACTTCTAACAACGGTCATGTTGTAGATCCTACATATTTAAGTCTTTGAAACTTTGGTCAACACCAAACTTTGCTCATTCAGCTTCCACAGAACATTCATAATTTTCTATGTTGACTAATGATATTGATGGTGACTATCAATGACACAATTTGTCACAAAATATTATCTTTGGATAAACAAAATTATTCCTTCAAAGCAGTATTTTAAATTTTGAGGAAACAAACAAACCAAAAAAACTTAAAAACATCCATCTTTAACTGTATTTTTTCGGTCATATTACTGCATACTTCAACCCAGGAGATCATCTGCATGTTGTTTTTATTATATCCCTACAACACTGTTAAGTACCTACTTTGTGTTTTACTGATATACGTGAATAGTAAAAAATTATCCCTCCAACATTCTCTTTCTACACATCTGGGGCCTCATGTATAAAAGTGCATAGCTTTCACACTAAAAGTTGGCGTACAGACAGAAAAGTGCGTCACACAAAAAATTCAGATGTATAAAACCATGTGCACACATGTGGCTGCGCACATTTCCTTCATAGATCCCAATTTGCGTGAAATGGAGCGCAGCTGCTGGTGCCGCGTGAACCGCCATGTCACCGCCCATAAATGCATATGTAAATTAGTATAAATACCTGGCAGGTTCCCACCACATGTCTGAATAACCATGGCAATGGCCTCTGCTTGAGTCTGTTTCTAACTACAACAACTAATAATAATAATAATAATAATATTAGATTTTATTTAAAAGGCACCTTTCAAGGGGCACAATGTCACCTTTATAAAAATAAAAGCAATAAAACAAAAATCAAAACATGTAAAATAAAAAACAAAAAAGAAAATTTAGAGATCAATCATAGGCAAAAATGCTTGTTTAAACAGATGAATGATTGAATTAGCTAATACTTATTTGACAACTTGGGGGCATTCACAGACTATCTAAAGAGAATCACACTGTTATCCCCAACTGATCATGTGGGCAATCAAGGTACCAGTTTCTCTACTCTTGATATTTTTTGGAAGAAATAAAATAAATATATTATACGGTGTGTTGGTTTCCAGTCAAAGGCACTTAAAAACGAAACTCCACCACCAGATGATAACATACAGATTAACTATATCACTATTCAAAAGAAAAAGATCATGATAATTTTTTTAAGCTGTGCTGGGAAAAATTATTCTTCAAAAACAATTTCAGCTCTAGTTTTCTTTGAGACAGTTTACCTTTTTCTGTCAGCCATTAACTTCTCCAGTTTGAGTTTGACATTTAATGGAACCAGTGTCTGGATAAAGCCAGACATATGTGGAATAACCTACTAAAAAAACATGAGCTTTTTTTGTTGTTTGAAGTTTTACAGAACCTTTACTTTTGGAAACCTTTTTTTTTGTCACCAAAAACTTGGAGTGCGAATGGTAGATGCAGAGCAGCAAATCGCTTTCACAAAACATTCATGTTTGTACAGGCAAATACTCCTTAATATGGAGGAAAAACAAACAAGAAAATGACAACAGAGCAACTGTAGCTTAATCTGTATATCACAGTACAATACTGTACAATTTATACCCTTCATCTTAATAAAAACATACTTAAAACAGGGCCAAATACTAAACAACACATACTTCATAGATGCTAAAGATCTCAGTGTTTTATCAATTGCATCTCATTTCTTCATGTCTGGATTAGCATAAAAGCCTAGAAATGGCAACATATGTCGTAAAACAGGAAAGTGTGACATCAGCTTTAGTGTACATTTATTTGTATATTTTGGGCAAGCAATTTATTGTAAACGAGATGTAATAGAAATGTTTATCCTGCTTTGTGATGTTTTTATTTATTTCCAGAGCACTTCACACTTGAGATATTCTGGTTTTGGGGATGCTGATTTAGAGGCTGTTTCAGGCCTTACTTTGTCTCATTCATCCAGTAAACAGATTTTAAGGTTTGCAACAGTAAATGATCATGATTGTTTAATATTTTTTCACATATTCCCTAATATGACACTTCAGGGCTGCAGACAGGCCTGTCAAGTGCTAAAGTCTAGAATGGCTTGTTAAAAAAAAGAAATCTATACCAAGAGGTAGAAGCTTCTGCTCTAAAATATACTCTAAAATGTCCATTAAAATGTGCTTTACAAAGGGCACTGATCAAATCCCAGTTTATTAGATCCTGCCTTTTGGGTTGTGCCACTGCCAACGGTTTGGAAGGAACATTTTTAATTCTGGTCCAATGTACAAAAGGTATTTTTTTAAAAAGGAATCTGGAATATTACTTTAGCTAACCACAATACAGTTTCACAGAGTGATGGTCCATCCTGAACACTTCAGAGCCCACTCAATGGCACCTCTATACAAACCTCTTTTTATTGCAGTGCAAAATCTAAATTTGCATTTGTAAATGTATCTCCATTATTGAGACTGATTTAGTAGGCAATTCCATTTCATTTTTCTACTCTTGACATTTATGGACTGATATTACAGAACAAAAACAGAATACGTCTGGTTTATAAAATACAACTGAATGAAGATAGCAAAATGTAAGCAACTCTGTCTCTTTACATTTGATCCACAGTATATCTTTACCATTAAAGTTGGACACTGCATTGCGGTCATTATCAACTAAGCAAGAGTTGATTCAACTGACTCTCCTCTAACATTGAGTCCCCACTCATAATAACACCAAAGTGCACTAAGAAAAAGACTGACAATCCAAAATACATTTTAATCACCTTTAGAGATGGTAAATCAGGTTCATTTTATGGATCTGGGTTAATCTAAGTCACTTACAAAAATGATCCGGTTCAATTGAGACAGTATTGTTGTTTTCTGCTCCTGGTGACTTGTGATTTTCTTTAAGTCAAGTCAAGTTTATTTGTATAGCACATTTCAGCAATGAAGGCAGTTCAAAGTGCTTTACATGAAACATAAAACAATTAAACATAAGAACATAAAACAATAAACATTACATTTTCTCAAATGTCATAAAAATCAGCAAAAATCATCATCATAAAATATAGTAATGAAGACGACAATTAAGCGATGTTCCAGTAAAGTTACAACTAATCAGAGGCAACTCAAAACAAATAGGTTTTTGGCCTTGATTCAGAAGAACTCTTTGTCTCAGTATTTTTGCAGTTTTCTGGAAGTTTATTCCAGATTAGTGATGCATAAAAGCTGAATGTCGCCTCTCCATGTTTAGATCTTATTCTGGGAATGCAGAGTAGACTTGAACTAGAAGACCTCAATGGTCTTTAATGTTATGGTGCGAAGCCATTCAGTGATTTTTAAACTAACAAAAGTATTTTAAAGTCTATTCTCTGAGCTACAGGGAGACAGTGTAAGGACATTAGAACTGAGGTGATGTCCTCTATTTTCCTAGTTTTAGTGAGAAAACAAGCAGCAGCATTTTGGATCAGCTACAGCTGTCTGATTGACTTTTTAGGCAGACCTGTGAAGACACTGATCCATGTGTTCCATTATGATGTTTTTCAAATCCTCTCTATGTTTTCTGCAGAGCTGCAGCATCATTTGTTACTTCCAACTTAAAATGACCAGCAGGCAGAGAGACTTATAACATGCCCCATGGGGTGGTCATTGGAGTTGAACCCTGCCTCAAATATAAAAAAGCGGAGCCCTTAGCAACTCCAATGCAACTTGAATGTTTCAGTATCCATGTCAAAATCTGTCAAAAGTTACAGAAACACTATGGTGTTCATTTTACTAATGCGAGAAGATTAGGCTGTTTCTTCTTCCATCTTCTGCTATCAACCCAAACACACAATGAAAAAGAATTAGTTTTCATTTTCTTCTATATTGTTGTAAATTCAAACTTCTATTTTATTTTCTAAAATTTTGTACTTTGTGACAATCATGCAGTATAGGCCCATTATTAATTATCCAGCTCAGATTGACAGTTTACGTTTAGTGAAACAAAGACACCACTCAGCAGTATTAATCAAACCATTCAGATCACAGTTTAAAATGAAGTTTAGTTATGAGCCATATTTTCTGCCCATTCTCAGTTTCCAAATTTAAAGGAAGAGATTTCCTTTAAATTTGCATTTTATAAGTTGTGTTTGGTTTTTCTGAAGCACCAAAACGAGAACAAACTACTCCATGTGAGCTTATCCAGAGATGAGGACCAAGTAGAGGAGGATGAGTTTCAACAAAATCAAAAGACATTTTTTGGGGGGAAAAATAAACAATTTCTCACTTTTCCTGTCCAATGAAAAAAAGAAACAACTGAAGCAAAATGTGGAAAATTCAAAAGCTAAACTTTACAAGCAAAAGATACTAAGATGTTTCTTGTTTCCAAAGAAAATACTTTATTTTTTAGCAGAATAACTGATCTAATCAACATCAGTATTCAAACTTTTGTTATTGGGATATTGCTAGTACTGTACCATAAAACATTACTTGGTGGCAAATATGCAAAACTGCATGGTTTGTAAGTTATTTTCAAATTCTGATCATCTTATTGGCCAATACCCTGCAACTTTTTAATATTCACCTAATTTTGTTATACTTTTTTAATAACTTAAGCTGAGGGAAAGCCTATGCATTATTTCTACTGATTTCTGTAACCAGAGCACGTTTGGATTGATATTCACTGGGCTAATTTCATAAATTATGTGACAGCAAGCTGTGCAGATCCACAATACCACTGGGTCTCTGACATCTTTTTAAATTCATAACTTCAATATAAGGATAACAAAGTTAGATGCATGGTAAAATTATGCACCACCATGCAGTGAAACATTTGATTAGGCCCAAGACTCAGATTAAAACAAGGTAGCTGGGCTTTGTGTTGTTTGTTCTACTTTGACTCCAGTCTGAGGAAAATACACTTCAAAAGCTTTAAGAACAGCAATAATTAAAATACATGTATTATTATATCAAATATCTTCCATAATGTTGAAGTGCTGATGTTGAACTGCACTATCATCCCCTGTACACGTTTTATGTTATGTTTTAATTTTGTTACATTTACTACACACCCATTCAGTAAATTAGAATACTACTGAAAAGTTAATTTATTTCAGGAATAAGTTCAGTAAGTGAAACACATTAAAGATTAATGCCATACAGACTGGTGTTTTCAAGCCATAATTTCTGTTAGTTATGAATATTCCATTTACAGCTAATGGAAGCAACATTTAAAATTAGAATATTACATCAGACCAATAAAAAAAAAAAAAACATTTTTAACAGACATGCGGTCTTGAAAGTTGTTATTTTCAAAAGATACATTTAATCGGAAAAATCAACCTCATCAGATCGCATATTCTAATTTATTGAATATGACTGTATATTGGTCTTTTACAAACAAAAAAGGTAGTATTTAAAATTAGGTCATTGAGCTGATGTGTAAATTCAATGAGAGACTCTATAAAAGCCTCACCTCCATCTTCCAATCGCCTCTCCTCTCCGGTCTCCGCTTCACCACCAGTGTCCGGGGCCTGGGGGTAGAAGATGTTAATCCTCGTCTGAGCTGATCGTTCAGGCTTGTGGCATTTTTTCAGCACACACGTCTTCCGCTGGGGTCAGAGCACCAAAGAACACTTCAAGTCAAATAAAACTCTCTAACAGCTGCTTTCTTTGTCTGTGTGAGTCTCTCCAGGTTGAAATACATTTAGCACCTAAATATTTAGGAAAATATTTAAGGGTTATTGGTAGTCAAAGCTGAAGGATCATGGGATAATTTATTAGGGTATACTACAAACATAATTTTAAATGGAGGTTTTTTTTTTGTTTGTTTTTTTTGGATCATTGAGTGAGTTCATGTTATTTATCAGAAAATCATGCTCTGTATTGGTTTGGGAGTGTACCAATTTGTGTTGGAATTGTGTTTCTAAGGCACAAAATACTGTCAGTAAAAGATAAGGTCGTAACACAAATATGTTTTTTATTATTTATTTTTTTATATTATTGCATGAACTGAAGAACAATTAAAGCAATAAATAAATAAATAAAGGTGATGCAAAGGATAAATATTCACAGTTAAGCTATCTTTTTGATACAAATTGCTCTGTAAAGTTTGATCAATGTTTGTGCCAAATCCTGATTGATGCTGACCCATGTTTAAAGCTGATAACAAGTTGTGTTCTGGAATCCAACTATTTCTGAGAACTGACCATATGTTTTCAATGGGTTTAAGGTCTGTAGAAGGCCAAAAAATAGTTTGATCCTTAATCCATGTAATTACATCTGCCTTGCAAAAAAAGTGCTCCTCAATGCTTGAAAATCCACAGATCATCAGCAAGTTGTTTTTGGAATGCTGGAAAAAGTTATTCCTGGGTGGTGTTTGTATATCTTCTTTTCTTTATGGCAGGGATCTTGGGCAGAATGCTGAGTAAGCCCACTTCATTGGATGAAAATCAAACCCACATATGAATTAAATTATGATTCTTTCACTACAACGTGATACAGGACTTATGGTAGTTTTCAATTTTTCTTCTCTGGACAAATGATTTTCCAGGTGTCCCAAAAAATAAGGAGGATATATCAGTGAAAATAATCTGTTATTTGTCTTCTGCTATCCCAGCCTTGTAATTCTTTCATTTTTCTAACCCAGATGTGACTTATTCACTGCACTTTTTGTCACAAGGCTGTGTGCAGATGCACTCACACCCACCACCTGGGAATGTTGAAAAAAAAACTGGTGGCATCACAATTAAACAATTGTACCCATTCTTCAGGAAGAAACAGTCCTACCATTTTGTAGAAGGTCTTGGATGTCCACAACTCTCCATTTTTGCAACTGGATCTTTCATCTTAAAGTTTCTGTTGAGCCAGATTTTTTTCTTTGAGCTATTTTCTTGGAATTAAGGGCATTTTACTGTCAGTTATAGCTGTAAACTTTTCTTAGGACTTTACTAATAGTAATACAAGATTACAATAATTTCAAGCAGATTTTCTCTTCTATTACTGCTATGCTAATTAATATAGCAGACAGATTTCAGATGGTAGTGATGCTTATAATATGATAATAAATGACCATAGAAGGATGTTACCTGTTTATTTTGTGCCAGGACAACAATCAAAGGAAATGGGTGTTTGGTATTGAATAAACATTTTTTTTTATATTATTAAAGTTCTTTTCAATGTATTAGTATACATCTGATCACTCTGCCTGGCTGCCTATATCTTTGTTTTTCTTAATTCTTCTGTTAACCCCTTGTATTTCCTTCTTCTAAATATTTTCTTGCTGCAAGCGAGATAATTCATAAAACAAATGGCACAACATTAGGCTACTGCATAGCCTCCATTGCTCTGAAAAGACAACTAATGAGCTTGAGTTACTGAAAACAGTTGGCGAAAAGTAAATATTGATGAAAAATGGGGGTTATAGACACCAGGGAAAAAAAAAATACTGGTGTTGTGGCCAATAGACAATTAGCAGCTATCAGTGAGGAACCTCTCATGAGTTTTGTATCTACTTAAAATCAGTTAAACATGAAAATAATTATATAGCAACCTGCTATACATTGAATACACCCAAACGTAGCTGTCTTAATGCAAAGCTGATTGTTTTTTAAAAAATTAATATTTTGATGTGTGTTGACAAATTTAAAATACCTCTAGTAGCACAAATTCATCTCTCCATTTCGACATTTTCCTCTGGTTATATCACTCTAGATAATTTACACTGTCAGTGTGCTTTCTGGAGCTGCACAGACAACACACATGGCACTAGGGACTTTGCATTCATGAAACAAGGAAGTTCTTAATATTTTCTTAATCAATGAGGACAAAAATAAAAGTTATATGCGATGACTGTGTCAAGATGGTTTTTGGAAAAAAAAAAACTATTTTTCCAAATTAGGGTGTACACTTTGACTGAGGAATGCAGGAGAAATTCATGAGTTTTTAATTTAAATGCACTTAATTAGCCTTTTAGTGGAGACAGATAAATTTAATTGTTTCTTTGGTGTGCTCTGCATCAGGCCAATAAGGGTTATCGTGAGCCAAGGTTAGAGGAGAATGTATTTTCATGACTCCAGCATTAGTGGAAAAGGTGACAGTTGCTGTATGTTGGGAAAGGCTATACTCTTTAAGGGGCCTTTTTATGGCCTCTAAGACAGAGGTGGACAATTTTAAACAAAGGTCTGTGGAGCTTACTTCTAAATTATTCAAAAAGTGCTGTGTTAGCAACAGCTTCTTGTAGAATTCAGTATATTGTTTATAAAACATTGTGTTCATTCAAATTTTAATGGTGCCCAGTTGTTAACTCAGAATATTTCAGACTGCTCTCAGCAAGTGGCTGATTGTGCAACACTTTTTACTGAGAGCAGGCTTTCTTTGTAAGATTTTCAGAAAGCAGACTACAAATTTGTCCTTCCTCAGAGGACTTGCATGGCTTTAGGAGGCAATTACTCAAGGGCCGGTCGATTACAAAACACAAATATCATGAAAGCAGTTGTTTGAGACAAATTACACTGATTTATGCACAGGTGAAGCAATAAAATATTTCAAGACTTTATTCATATTTTTCATATTTATCATTGTTCAAGATTGCTTTCAAATACAGACAATATCTGCCTTGCTCCGAGGTTGATTCTTATTTGTTTTATTCTTTAATGGATTCTGACAATTTTTTCAGAGCCTTTATTTGAGTACAACTCTAAGTTTCTACATCAGGATAACTGATCATTAAAATAGAGCAAAATGATGCGAGACAGAGCTATAGAAAAGCCTTAAGCACCAGTCTAAAGACCGGAAAATGAGTGTTGTCAGCCAGAAATCATACCCATCTCATTGCTATTGATCAACTCTGTTCACCCTGGGCAGAAATATTAAGGTCATTTTTGTGCTATGATGCAGTGAAACCTTGAATGAGGTTATTTGATGAAAAGGCTGTCATGGCCCTGTCAATATTCCTGCAATGGTTTGGTCTCTAAATGAGGGAAAAACTTGTCTAACCTGAACTTGTACTTCAGCATTGGAGAATTGTTACATAAGAATAACTTTTCAGATTTCACTTTTTTACGAATCAGTTTACCATGGATAGTCTTTCTCCTTAATAACTTGCATTTTCCCCTCATTTTTTATACTCCATCTGTAACTTTGACCTTCTAGGTTCTTCCATGTTTAGGATTTAGTTAGGATAAAGCTGTTGTCTAGCTCTTTCTTGTGTTTAGTTCTACCTCCATTGATCCTCAAATCTATTTTTATCAGTTATCTGTCTTTGTATTTACTAGTAGATCCTAATCATTTTCACTCAGAGACATTAGTCTCACCTGTTCCTCCCACCAGTCAGTGTGATCTCGTCTGCATTCATCCTGTGTTTTGCTCCTCCTTTAATTGTGAAACCCAGCACAATTTCTAAAAAAAAAAAAAACAAAAAAAAAAAACCCCAAAAAACAAAAATGGGTCTGCATTGTAATTAAGAAGTTAGCACTATAAGACTCAGCACTATACAGTTAATTTGTCTGGTTCATCATTGGGTCCCTTGGGTTAGTCATGAATTGGGAAATTCTCATTACTGGTCATAACTTTGAACATAAAGTGGAACTACCTTTCTACATATATCTATATCTGCCTTTCTTTTTGCTATTCGTGGCCTTTGTTATAGTTTCAGTTGTACATGCCAAAGCAAATAAACCAAAGTTTACAGCAAATTGTTAAATAGGATATAGCTAAATCTTTGGAGCAGATCTGTAGCCTCAAATCATGTGATTTATAATTGAGTCACAAATTTCTTAACTTTAGACTTGACTTGGTGAAATCTTGACAGACTCTGGACTTGACTCTGACTTTCACACCAATGACGTGTGACATCACTTCGACTTGACCCCTTTGAAACTAGAATCCAACAATGAAACAAGGTGGGCAAATTCAAGTCCTGCAATTTGCCACTGTTTGCTCCTTGTTACAACTAGTGATGTGACATTCTCAAACAATCCGATTCTTTTGAATGGCTCTTTACCATGAATGATAAGATTTGAGTCTCAGTTAGTGAGAGCAATTCTTTGTTTTTTACAACTTTGCTTGCTTACAATGCTCTACACACACTGCACTAGCTATTATTATATTCAATTTAAAATTAAATTTTGCTAATCGGCAAATAAATAAAATACAAGAAAGGGCTGGATGTATAAGCACAAAGAGTACATTTTCATTGTTCACTGTTTTCATCAAGTATCATGGCTGCAAACGTGCAGCACTGTGTGTGACCTGGCTGCACTGACGAAGGCTTCATTCAGCGGGAGAGAGGAAAAGGATGGATACGGTGCACTCCCTTCTTCTTGGTTTCTTCTTGCTAGTTGCTCCTTGGTTAAAGTTTCAGTATGTAACTTTTGTGAGAAATATGTTTTAACATATTTGTAAATATTATCATTATGTCATGACAGTATAAGACAGATAATTTGTAAAAAAAACAAACAAAAAAAAAACTGCCTTTGCCTTCCCCCAGTGCTCACTGTACTAACTGCAGAAAAACACCACTCAGTCAAATACAACTAATCAGAGCCAGGAGGAGGGTCTTAGTGCTGTCAGTCACCCTCGTGTATGCCACTCACACACTCCCCCTTGCTCTCTGCTACGCTACTGGTGGTTAACCACAACACAGCTGGCCACTAATGCTAATGCTAATTAGCATGGCCGCTGATAATGGCGAATAAACAGTTTTCCTGGAGCGGTAAGTTGTTTTTTCACCATTAGCACATTTAGCAGCTTGTACACCAGGATGATTGACAGCACTAAGACCTTCCTCCTGGCTGGTTGTTCTAGGTCGGGAGTGGTGCATTTCTTTAGACAGCAATAGTAGCTCAGGGAGGGGGTGGGGTAGCTCGATCTTTTCACAGATTATCTGTATAATAACATACTGTCATGATATAGTGACAGTTTTAACAAATATGCAAAAAAAATATTTTTGTAAAAGTCACATACCTGCAACTTTAATGTTCATAATTGAGTGTTGTTTACCATTAGTGCGTTGCCTTAATTGGTGTATTTAATGGTGCAGTGGAGGATTTTTGTTTCTGCCAAAGCAACTAAAGTCACTTTTCCTCTACTGTTTGTTACATTTTCCTCTTATTTTGTTTTTATATAACAAATAGCACTGATGCTATCAATGCACACAACAGTGGTAAAAACTACATGGGTATTTGAGATTTATGTTTCAAAATTTTATATTTTATAAAAATATATACATAATTGTTTTCCGCAAGAACATTCTACAATTTTTCTCTCTTTTTTTTTTTTTTTTTTTTTTTTACCTCATACAGATGATTCAACTTTTTATGTGAACTTCAGCCACAAAAACAATTAATATAAAACTATATTAGGGATAAAGTGGCTTGGCTTAGAAAAATGTACAATTTCAAAACTGGATCATTTGAAGGGGTCTTTTGAACAACACTTTGAAGTGAACAGATCATGAAGATTCGGTTCCCTATAAAGAGCAATAATTCCCATCACTTGTTATAGTTTTTTCCAAGTTGGAAAAAAGAAAAAAAAAACTAACTAACAAAAAAAAAAAAAAAAAAAAACTACACAGCCCAAAGTGCAGGCAGGCAGCTATGCAGCATAGTTCTGCACCCTAACTTTCAGAAGGATTTTAAATTTAGAAAGAAGCACTTAATTCTTAATTGCAAGCCCGGAGAAGGGTGTTGGCAGCGACATTATTTACAGGATGCCAGAGCTGCCAAAAATGTGTGGTCATTGTACTGAGTGATGGACCCAGGGTAAAATGCTCAAAGATAGTGAGCAACCATGATGTCTTTGCTGAACTCATAGCGGAATTTTTTTTTCTTAAAAAAGTAAATATATAAAATAAAACAAAGACAAAAAACAAACAAAAATATATATTTTATTATGTCTGTGTTCCATCCCTATGTTCATTCTTGTAATACTTCAGTATTTTATTTAGGTTTAAAGACTCCATCATGCAAAAGGAATTAATTAGTTTATTTATTTGTTTGTTTTTCCACATGGAAATTTGCATGTATAAATGAAATATATTTTTGTCCAGATGGTCATCTCTATTTTAATGTGACTTACACATTTTTTTGAATCAGTTAATGTTTATTATTTTCCAGCCAGTTTTTAGTAAATTCATAAAATCTCTTCATCTAACACAACAGAGAAAAGTTATGTGTAATTTAATTTGCTTGCACAAACTACAATGTGATCAAAGTGACACACATTTGAGTTAAGAAAACATGGCTGAAAACTAAAGCAGATATCTAACTTAAAATTTCAAATTACACGAACAATGATGAATCAAAGGAACAAATATTTAATGTTAGCTTGTTGAACTCACACCTTCTGCAAGAACACTGAACACTAGGAGGTGATTGCTTAGAATCTAGTGTCATTTAATTAGTGTCTAACAGTGCCTAATGGCATATGCATCACGAGTGATGTCTGTACCATGATTCTTATGCAGATGACCAACATCACTGAACTTATTGTCACACATTGACAAAATATTTATTAACCAACATTTTGTTGGGGGTGAACATCTACAGCCTTATTGATGTACACACAATTACATCTTTTATTCAACACAGTATGATTATTAAAAAGTCATCTCTAATTGGTTAGTTGTTACCATCAGAAGAAAAAGTAGAAAAATCAAGGAGCTGAGCAATAATTTTACACATGGGTGTTAATGGGAAGTACTTAACATTTGTATTTGTGAAATTGTTTTTTGCTGCCGTTTGTCTGATTGAATGACAAGTAGGAGGTGTTTGCCAAATGGGGTTCCTTGCTCTTAAAATTTCCAGACAATCCCATGAGATTAAAAATAAAGTCAAGTCAATACTTATCTGTGACTGACATCTAGCTATTCACTGATGTACTTAGGTCATGTGATCCTTACTTTGGTATTAAAACAGCTTTAAAACAATCTCTACCTGTTGTTTGACCCAAGTTTGCTTTCCCCCAGTGCTTAGAATTGATGGGTGTGTAAGCCAGGTCTTCCATCACAAGCCTCTACCTCATTAAAATCATTTACTCTATGAGCACATTAACAAGCTGCACTTAAAGAGCTAGGGATGAAAGAGCAGATGAGGTGGGTTATCCTGACACACTTGTGCACAGTCTGTAAAGATTTTGCAGTCATTTGTGTGTGTCTCAATGTGGTATCAGCCCCAACAGGACAAGTTGAGAAAGAAGTGGCTGCAGGCTGTGAAATTAGATTGAGAGTTTAATTAAGTTTGTGTATTTCAGTAGAGAGGGTCCTTCACTGTCATATTATAGCTGACCTTTGCAATTGTGAAACTTAGCTAAGGAGATGTTTTTCCCCGAGTTTTGACTGTACAATAATGTAATTTTAAATACAAACTTGAACAGACAGGTGTGGAAAAAAAAAGACCTAATGAAAGGATATTAAATTGAATTACATTAAACTAGATTCTCCACAACACACATATTAATTGGTAGAAACCATTTGGCAAAAAAGTTACAGAAAAATATCAGGCTCCTGCAACAGTGATTGTCTGAGAGAATCTCATGCACAATGCAACGTCAAAATGTTGTCACCGTTTTCATTATACTTTGATCAGTTATCATTTTAAAATAAAATGAAAAAGTTCACTTAACAAAATCCAAATTTAAGGTATATTTAATGATCTTTGTATAACCCATTCATTCTATTATCTTTTGCTTATTCAAGAGTGGGTCACACGGGTAAAAGGTCTCCCTAGTAACACTAACCAGTTCATTCTGGAGGCCCCCAATGCATTGCCAGAAGGGATATGTAGTCCCTTCAATGTAATCTGGATCTGCCCTGGGGGCCTCTTCTTAGTGTGGCATGCACAGAAAACTCTCCAAAGGGAGGCACACAGGCTTGTAAACAATACAAGTCCTCTATTTATGCAAGTCCTAAAAATTCAGATCAATTCCATTCAGTTCAGTTTACTTACATAACGCCAATTCACAACAAATGTTGTCTCGAGGCACTGTACAAGAAAAAAAAAAAATAAAAAAATTCAATCATACATACATTCCAATTGATCCTATTTATTTAAGAGTACAGTAAGCTCAATTAATTATTCAAAGTAGTTCGAAACGTTTTTAACGAAACCCAGCAGATTACATCGAGTCATTGACTTGCAGCATTCACTCCTCCTGGATGAGCATGTAGTGACCGTATGACATTGTGTCGTTGACTTTACAGCAATCCCTCATACTGAACATGCATGTAGTGACAGTGGAGAGGAAAATCTCCCCTTTAACAGGAAGAAACCTCCAGCAGAACCTGGCTCAGTACAAGCAGCCATCTTAAAAGTAGACAGGGTGTCTGCCTCATGGACTAAAACTGGAAGCTGGTTCCACAGGAGAGGAGAAATTCTAGAAATCACCAGTAAACCTGCAGTTTCAGAGTGAAGTTCTTTGTTAGGAACATCTTGAACAATCAGCTCTCTGATGTATGATGGAGCTTGATTATTAAGGGCTTTATATGTGAGACTGAGAATCTTAAATTCTATTCTGGATTTAACAGGGAACCAATGAAGGGAAGATAAAATAGGAAAAATATGACCTCTCTTTTTAATTTTTATCATAACTCTTGCTGCTGCATTTTGGATCGGCTGAAGGCTTTTAACTACATTCTGTGGACTTCCTGATTGTAGAAACTGCAGTTATTACCTAAAAAGAAATGTGGATATTTGTATTTGAAAACATTGTCAACTATAAAACACAAATTTTAGATAGGACCAATCAAATACAAATACTTCATGACCAACATACCAAAATAAAATCCGTTCATCTATTGCCTTTATCTTTGGCTTATTGGAGGCATGCGGCATGAGTGAAACTTTCCACTGCCCAGCAACACTCTTCAGCTTATTCTAAGGAATCTCAATGTATTTCCATGCCAAAAGGGATACTTAAGGCCCTTTGGCACTGCAGGACCGGGACCGGGCCTGACTCGGCCTAGCCTTGGTTCAAATCCGTCAAGCCTTTTAGCATTCGCACTTAGAGCCCAGTCCGACCCTGCTCAAGTGAGAGCAGTTCCACCGGGACTCTGGGAAGATGGCTTCAGCAGTTTCAGCAGGAATTTGCTTGACATGACTGTCCCCGCCCACTTTCAAGGTCACACTCTGCTCAATACAGACACAACAATAGGGACGGGCCGATGGTGGCTGCATCTCAGCAGGTCCTGAGTCTGCCCTGTGGTCTCATCCTATAATAGCAAATTCCTGGAAAACCTCCATAGCAAGGTGCCCAGGAAGCATCCTAAACAGACACCTGAAACGCCTCAGCTGACTCTTTTTTTTTTTTTTTTTTTATATGGAGGAGCAACAGCTACAATTTGAGCTCCTCAGGGTGATCAAACTTCTCACCCTATCTTTTAGGTTGAGTCCACATACCCTTCAGTTTACGATTGGTAAATCAAGAGCTTTGGCTTTTGTCTCAGATCCTTCCTCCTCACAGCAAACCAGAGCATCACCCACATTATTGCAAACAAGCCCCAAATCCATTGATTCATATTCATCCCAAGTTCCATCCTGCCACTTGTGAGCAAGACACCTAGATACTTGAGCTCAATTGCTTGAGGCAGCGCCTACTCCCCAACTCAGATGAAGCAGTTAATTTCTTTTCAGTTGAGAGACATGGCCTCACTCTTAGAGGAACTGACAATAATCCTGGCCACTTCACAATTACATGTAAACTAGTGCAGGCTACAGATCAAGACCTGAAGATGACTCTGTTCCCCAAACCAGAGATCCTTCTTTCAATTACTACACCTTAAAAGCCTGCCCATGAATACCACAAACAAGACAAGTGAAAAGGGCCCTAGAAAAGTGAGGAGAAAACTGTACAGTGAGCACAAAGCTAAAAACCAATATTGCACAGTGTGGATTATAAAGTCATGAGATAGCATTAAAACAGACATGGCTGCAGAGGAAATCATTTCATGGTACCAGGAGTCACTCTGAAAACCATTTTTTTTGGGCAAATGTTAAAAAAACTGATGTAGATTTTGTCTGCTCTTTGAACTTGTTTCATTATTTATTCAGTTTTACTGTTACTATGACAATAAACACAACATTTTTCATAATTCCACCCACAGTCACATTTTTATTTGTTTTGGTTTTAAAATGAAAGATAATTCTGAAAATTTGACTGAAAAAGTGTTCATTAGGAGAGGTTAATGATTCAAATTTACACCTCTGAGAGTTTGTTTTCTTGCCATACATCAATGTTATTTCAATTACACAAAGACACACAAGCTGACATGGAACCAGAAAAAATTTGTAAAATCTGAAAACTCCAGATGTTTTAATCATCTTGCTCTTCAAGACATTCTTCAGAGCACTAAAGTGTCTTTGGGCTCATCATTTTGCTGGAGTACGAGTCACAAAGAGGCAAACCAGGGAGTGCGGCATGTTCCATAGGAAACAAGCAACATCTCACTTCTGTCAAGATGGAGTCAATTCAGTGCAGATGTGAAACTTTAGAGTAGCACAAAAACACAAAAGGACAGGATTATTTCTGCCACCTTCTTTTATTTATGATTTGACTAACTGCTTTCTCATTCTTTCTATGCACATGTACACCCTTATTTTGATTCATCAGTGAAAAGGGTTGCTGATTATTTATGGTGAAGCATTTTTTTTGTATTGCATGGCATTTCATGACTCTTGTCTTGTTTTCAATCGAAAGTATTTGTATAGAAAGATAATTTTCGTCCACTGAGACAAAAACAATACTCTTGTTTCGTTGATCACTGCATTCTTAACTTAGTATTTGTATAAATATGCGAAGGTGCTTTTTTCACACTGAAAAATGGTTTGACATGTTGGATTTCAAATAAATAATTTCTGCCATTGGAAATGAAAATGTGATATTAATTGCATTCTCATGAGGTTTCCACATGTGCACAATTTTACAGTCAAGCATCTTGAAAGTTTTATACCTGCTTTTTGAGGTGTTTCTAAAGCCTGTTGTATTTATTTGTTTTTTGTTACTATTATAATTAAACACAACAGACCAAACAAAGGAACAAAAATGATTGTAATAAAGTAACTGTCTTAATGAGTAAAGCAAAAATCTCCCAGCTCATAATGGTCAGCTGAGAGAATCTATCTCACAAGTGGTCAAAAAAATTGCTTGAGTTTGCAGTGTTATACACAAGTACAAGTTCAAATCAGTTATTGCTGATTGTTTTGGTGATGTGGCTTATAAAAATGCCCAACTCATCATATGTGAGCTATGCTTCACTCTTTGGATGAGGCGTTTCTGCTTAGAAGGTTATCATGAAATATGGTGGCTTCATATAAACATCTTGATTTTGGCTTAGTTTGTGAAAGGATTTTGATTGAGAAGTTGTTTTTTTTTGTTAATTCAGCAGCAACTTTCAAAACATATGACTTGCTGCCATGTTCTTTCATAGGGAGGATGCTTTCTTGGGGAAAATCCTTCCAAGCGAAGCTAAATTTCTTTATTTTTTTTTTTCTAATTTTACTGTCACAAACATTTAAGATTCTAAAGTCTGAAAAGTTTGAAATGTAACTCTTACATTTTTCAAATGCATTACACTGACTGACCTCTTCTTGAACTTCCAGGAAGACTGATTCAAGATAAATTTGGTAACTGGATTGTTTTTTACTTGTAAATCAACTTCCTCACAGCTGAATAATGGAATCTAAATTGTTTTTAAATTGGTCAGCCTTACCTATATCGATGGATGCCAACCACCTCTCTGAAACCTTAGTAATTCCTTCCTGGCAGTATGTTGACACACTCATCATTGTTACAGACTTGCAAAAGTGCTTTTCACACCAGCTGATTATCAGCATGGTTAGTATATTGGCAGCACAAGGCTGGTGTTCAAGCTCTAAATTCCTAATGGAGCACACTGTACTTTAGTAAATGTATTTAATTTTTCACACACTTTCTGAATTTTGGCTTTTTGTTTAAAATGAACCTCACTTTTCACCCAACAACCTCCCTACAACCCTGACTATGATTAGTGAGTATACAAAAGATAGATAAATTATTTAACATGCACTGTTCATCTGAGGTTGTATTTAAAGATGTGGTAAAAACCAGATTATTTTTGAACAATAATAATATATGACAGATATCTGTCACTGTGTGCTTAACCTCAGTCATTTCTGGACTACTATCTGCAAAATCTCCAGCTCAGAGTGAATAACACTCAAAAACTAATGAGCAGTTCACTTGTCATGGCCAATCAAGCCTGCAGCAGACTTTGGTTACCTGCATGAACTGCCTCATCTGAGGATGCATGTTCATCCACTGTCTGCATTCGTTGTGGAAAGTATTGATCCGGGCATATTAAAGCACAGAAGAAGACTTCCGAGGACAAAAAGATGGTGGGAAACATATATGTGCATATTGGTTTTCCTAAGCCCACCTTGTGGTTATGCGGTGTTCAGGAGCAAGGAAAAGGGTGGAAAAAAATCATTACACCAAAAACCTAGAATACAACCTTTTTCAAGTCTTCCTCAGGGGCATGCACTTCAAAATTATATAAACTATGACTGCCAAATCCCGGAACAGTCTGTCTGTATGCCATTACCCTCAAGGTGCACTCAAGTGAGAACACTCCTGCATCAAAATGTATTTTTCCATATAGCACACAGCGTTAGCATTTGCATTAGCAAATATGCTATACAATTCTTGCATTTTTCATGTGAATATAAATAACTATATGAATATACTTAAAAATGACTAGCTCCTTATGAATTCTAAGACTTATGAATGAAACAAATTGTCTCATGTGTCCCTGCTATAATGCATTGTGCACAAAACCATATATAGTAAATTATTTACGAGATATCTTTTGTATGGCAAACAGATGAGATCTGATTATTTTAGACATTCATCTGGTGTTTAAATATGATTAATAAAGTTCCTTTAATCCTATTTACAAATGGTAACCTTTTAGACTGTGGTCTCAGCTCTCTTCAGGTCATTGACAAGATCCTCCCATGCCGTTCTGGGTTGATCCCTCACCTATCTCATGATCACTGATACACCACAAGGTAAGATCTTGGAGTCCTGGTCCAAGGGAGATTACCAGTCATCTTGAGTGATCTTTTTGCCTATTAGCCTGTAGCACCATCCCGGCTTTGTGCAGGTCTACAATTTTGTCCCTGGTGTCCGAAGACAGCACTTTGGTCTTGCCCATGGTGGAGAAGTTGGAGGCTGACTGATTAAGTGTGTGAACAGGTGTCTTTTATAAAGGTAACAAGTTCAAACAGGTGCAGTAACTACAGTGGAGGATAGGAAGGCTTCTTAAAAACAAAGAGGTCTGTGAAAGCCAGAATTCTTGATAATTGGTAGATGTTCAAATCCTTATTTCATGAGATAAAATGTAAACTAATTGTTTAAAAATCATACATGATTTTCTGGATCTGGATTAGATGCAGTCAAAGTTAAGGTGTACCTGCAAGGAAATTACAGACCTTTACATTCTTCGTAAGAAGGAACATTTGTAAAAATCGGTAGTGTGTCATGCGCAGTTTCCAGACTGTATCTTGTTGAAATGTACAGTACTGTTTAAGTCTGGATTTTCTTGTTAAATAAAAGCTGCATAGTTCCAAAAGGAAATCTGTGGAGTCATTAGCAGAGTTCATGTTACATGTTTCTCTCACATTCTGAGTTAAATTACACCATAATGAATCATGCTTTTGGAGTTAATTTCCTGCCAAAATATTGTACACAAATAAAGCATTTTGCATACAAATAAAACATGTTTTACAAACTGTCCATAAATGTTGTACACACATAAAACATATTTTACAAGCTGTCCTCGAGTACAAAATGAGCTCGTTTACAACAAACAAAACACCCTCTCCTCACATAGGAAAACACTGCACCAAGTTTCTGCCAAAAGTCACGCAATAACTTAGACGAAATTAGGCATTTTCTCCTCCTTGACAGCAGGGAGCGCCATCAAGACAACTGAAGGCACAGCTGAGTCCACTGAGACCCAGTTCAGATAGATTCAGTCAAATAACCTCATAATGGTTAGCCAGAATATGTAGGCAATTGTAGGCTAATTGTCTCATTTTTAGGAATTAATTTATCTCAGCTCCTGAAAGGTGATAACAAACCAATTTGTAGGTCGGGTCTGATGTATCCTTCTCAGCCCTTTTTGTTCTCATAACAATGGTGGACAATGCCGAGGACGGAGCAGGAGAGGATTACAGTTTTAAATGTAAGTATATTAAAATCTGTTGGTACAAAGATTAAAAGCTTAAAGCATTTGTGTTGTTAGGCTTTTGTCATTTGCAAAACATGTTTTTTTAATATTATCTTTGTAAAAATTTGCTCATAAACAAATGCGTATGGTGCCGGTTCCATGGTTCGTCCTGTACTGCCATTTATATAGGGGAGAGCGGGATGAGTTGTACCAGTTTTTACTTAAAGTGACTTTAAAGAAAGGCAATGACAGTAATGCTTCAAACTAAAATATCTACATATATTTCAGGATGTGGTGCCTTCCTAGGAACAATCACTTTGGATCTGAAATATAATTTTAAAGAAACAGAGCTTTCTGAAAAAAAAGTTGTCTTATGGCACAACTTCCCCCTGGTGCATAGTAAGTTGTGCCATTGGAGAGAATGCATTGAAGATTGGAAGAGAGAATGCATTGTGCTAGTGGTTAAGTAAAAAACAGTATATTTCAATCACAGAAACTGTACTGGTTTATAAAAGCTAGAAACATTTAATACAAAATTTCTTAATCAAACATTTTTAAAAATGTATTTTACAACATCAAAGGCCAATTCTCTAGGCCTATTGCACCATATCAGCACCTCAAAGGTCAGTTTTCTTAAACAGGGTTTAATGTCACCTTGAAACAATTTCAAAACAAAATGAAATTGAAATGAAGACAAAATTGACTGCAATTCTTTTCACAGATCTGGTCTACAACATAACCTCCCACTTGTCTTTCCTACAGGGGAATATAGATTTCTGCTCCTTTGTGTCTGAACCACCAAGTTATCTTGGTGTGGGTTGTTTCTTATACACATCTTCTCCAGGGATGATTCCATCATTTTCTTTGAAAGTGAAGAAGTACATTGCATCCACAGGCCTCTTACTATTTTGCCAAAGAGACTGTGCAGTGACGTCTGCATCATTAACCTTCACAACCAATCCAACTTAATTGTAGGATTTGCTTTGCCTCCAAAGTTCACAGTGAGAAAGTCCTCAGCAGACAGATCCTTGTCATCATCATTGTGGACATCTAAACTCTCATAGTCAGTTGTGTCATTAGGTAGAATGAGCTACAGGGAAAAATCACTTTCTTTTTTGGTTTGGACCAAATCAGCTCTCTTTTTATTTTCATTCCTTTTCTCCTTTTCACCCCTTTTATGCCTTCTCCAGCTCAATCTTCTCAGATGTGGTAGTCATGACTTTTGACTTTAGTTTATTTCTTCTAATTTTGGGCATCCTTGATGCATCTTTTGGCAAGGGAAGACTGTTTTTTGGAGATACATGTCCAAAAGGGCAGAAGAACCAAATTTGTCACCTGATAATTGCTCAGGATTTGGTTCTGAAAGAGTGAGTGTCTCCCCTGGGTCTTGACCTGCTTAAATAGCTGTTCAAGGTGTGATTGTATTTTTCTATTTTTAGTCTAAAATTGGGAATGTCACCTTTCGGAGAGAAAATGTAAGAACACAATTTACAATTATATTAAAATAATATATTTTTTAAATGGCACAACTTACTCCACATCCTTTGGCAGAAATCACCACCACCCAGGGTTTTTGAGCTAACATCATGCTAACTGCTAAATTTTTGCAGAAGGAAACAATTGTAAAGTTTTTTGAAGTTGTTCATGCAGGTTTAACCTGAATCCCCTCTTCCTGGAACTTTCCTGAAACTTTAAAAGTAGAAACAGAAAGTCTGTGGCAGTTTCGTTGGATCTACTGAAGAAAGATCAAAGATTTTACGTGGATGGAGTTCTGCAACTGAGACCCATGGTGGGTAGCTTCATTGTGCTGTACGCTACATTGTTCATCAACATGGTTTGCAGGCTGGTTCAATCGACAGCAGTCTCATCACTGTGACGTATTCAGAGAAAAGTTGGTCCACCCAGAGTGCACCGCTGACCGTCTCCAACCCAGCCTCCTCCTTATCCTCTGCTACATTTTCATAAAGCTCATCCTTGGGGGGGCACATTGTCACCAGTACTGAGGCAGATGTTGTAGAAAAGGGCACATATATGCTGTTATGACCTGCAGTGGTGTAAAAAAAGTTTTAAAAATGTTTTAGTTTATTATTTTGTTTTTAGTGTTACACTGGTCACAGTTGCTAGGCGACAAGGCATACACCGGTCTTCGCTGTGGACAAATTACCCAGCCTACATTGACCGGGTTGGCCGTCAGGTCCTTCGATTGACACAGGCCCTAAATTTGGACACATTTTACTGTTTTGGAGATAACCCTAGGTATAGTGTATCATTATCATTATCCAGATAAAGCTAATTTTGTTTTTCCATCTGTAGATTATTATGAAAACACCCATTTCATGTCCCAGCTTATAGGTAAGAAATATGTTGCAGTTATATTACATAAGAGTTTTTCAGTTGTCTTGGTGGTGCCCCTTGCTGTCGAGGAAGAGAAAATGCCTCACTCTGTCTAAGGTGTCACATGACTTATGGCAGAAGCTTGACGCAGAGTGTTTCGTATGTGAGGAGAGGCTGTTTTGTGTGTGAAAAGAGATCATTTTGTACTCAAGGCAGTTTGTAAAATATGTTTTATGTGTGTGCAACATTTCAGGACAGTTTGCAAAATATGTTTTATTCGTGTGCAACATATTTTATATGTGTTCAATGTTTGAGGGCAGTTTGTGAAACATTTTTTGTGGACATGTTTTATGTGTGCAACAATTTGGCAGGAAATTAACTCCATGCATACTTCCTCTACAATAATAATAATAAAAAAAAAGAATTAATTTACCATCGTCAGCTTGATCGTTGTGAAAACAGATCTCTTGTGCAACTCAGCTATAAATAAAGTCTAACTTTCCTTGAAAAGTACATCATTATTACAAGCAGCGAACAGCAAGCAGTAAATGGAGATGGCATACAAAAACCACAGTGTCACTTTGATCATATCCCAAGCCTGTGTACTGCAGAGCAGGCTTGACCAAGATCCTGCTCTCCCATTGCTTTGGCTGCTGGTGGTTCTGAGCTTATGTGGCAGAGTTTGAAAGATACGCCGTGGGTCTCCAAATCCTGGCGACAGGCCCTTTGTTTTCTTCTCAGCATGACACAGAGCCGACCTGGCGAAAGCTCTCAAACTTACAAAAAACCATGGATTATAGGTCTCAAAATAGAGTGGAGCACCTGTCGGCTAATATTCATCAGCATGGGTACTCGAGAATCTGGAGCAGTACACAAATGTCACAAGAAAAGATATTGAGACAACAAAGCTGCTTATAACAGTGCCTTTGAGCGCACATAAAAAAGCTTTTCAAAAAAGACAGGCTTTTTTTGTCCTTTACAATGGACACAACACAAACAGGAATCTCTGTCAGGATTGTAAATTTTAACGTTAGATTTTGAGAGTTTATTCTTTGCCACTTTAAAGATGTAACTGTTTTCTTAGAGATCCTCTTTGCTCAGTTTTGACAAGTGACTTACTTTAAATTGTCCAGTTATTTACGCTTGATTAGGACTCAAACTAATCCCAAAATCTCATTTAAGTGTCTTATTTATTTCCTGAAATTTTCCCTTTCGGGTTTCATTCAAGAACTGAAGTCATTCAACATCTGGATAAGAACAAACTCCAGTTTTTAACAATGTTAGCAGATCTGATTACATTTATGTGTATATTGTCCTTATATTGAAAATTCACATCCTCTACTTCTCTAATTTATTGACACATTTAGGAGCATGTGTGATCATTATCTGACAACCTGTAAATGCTGTGCTATGTTATTTTCCCTCAAAAGTTAGCATGCTTAATGGATATTTATTTAGAGCTAATACTTGTTTGCTCATATTTATATTCCAAACATCAACAGCTGAGTAGTAGAATTAACTGTCCTAAATTTACATTTTTGTCTAAATCTTTTGTTTTTTCCAATTATTTTTAGGCCACTGTGGAAAACAGTTGTTCTTTGAAGCTTGGAAAATAGTATTTTAAGCCATTTTGAAGAAATCCAAAACTTACATGTATTCAGTGATTCAAATAACAAATATATTACAATCAACCTGACATATGTGACAGATGTATGTGGACTGGCAAAACCAAAGTGGGAGATGGCTTTAAAAGCTCCAGCCAAGAACTTCAACAAACCATGAAAAATATGTTTGAAAAGATACACAACAAATATTTTATTAAAAACCTGAATATTGTCCAAATCTAATAAAATCTACAAACTGAAAACTAGTTCATGATACTAGATACTGATACTTTCATATTGCCTTCCAATAAGTTAAAGATTTTGACCTCATTTTTTAATGTGACATTCTAGATTCCACTTTGCCTTATCATCCAACCCTTATCACATTATAATAGTTATGCTGGTAAAAGATTGGTATTTTTAATGTGCCCATAAGGTCTTATTTACTGATTGGTTCATGCTCATGTTCTCAGCTTAACTCAGAATTTACTTTTGCTTACAGTTGTTATTTAGACAGATTTAGATTTAAGATTTAGACAGCTCTGTTTCTTAATGTGACTTAGAGACACAGAGTACTTGTATGGCTTTAGGTAGCCAAACTATGTGGTAAGGCTATGAAAAATATTCTGCTTTAAAATGCACCCATTTGAAGCATTCAGTTTAACTCTACAGATAAAAATATGGAAATATAACTCAGATTATATTTTATCTTCCTCTTTAGGTTACAAGCTGATGCTAAAATTGTATCTTTGCTTTAAAACTTGATATCAGCTGAACTTAAAACATGTCATAAACTTTAAACATGTCATAAATAATAATAATGTCAAATAACTACTTAAAGTTGCGGTATGTAACTTTGCACCGCTCTAACCAATCAGAGCCATGAGGAAGGTATTAGTCCTGTCAATCATCCCTGTGTAGCAGCGCTGAAAAAATAATTTAACGTTTCAAAAAAACTGTTTATCCCCCTGTTATCGGTGACCATGCTAAATAGCCTTAGCATTCATGGCAGGCTATGTTGTGGTAAACCAGCTGTAGTGTAGCAGAGAGCAAGGGGGAGTATGTGAGTGGCGTACAGGAGGGTGACTGACAGCGCTAAGTCCTCCTCCCGGCTCTGATTGGTTGTTTCTGACTGAGTGGCATATTTCTGCAGTTAGTACTGGAAGCACTGGAAGAAGGCAGAGGACCTTGATATTTTCACAGATTATCTGTCTTATATTATGCTGTCATGACTAATGATAATTTTAATAAATATGTTAAAACATATTTCTCACAAAAGTTACATACTGCAGCTTTAACCAAGGAGCAACTAGCAAGAAGAAACCAAGAAGGGAGTGCACCGTATCTGTCCTCTTCCTCTCTCCCGCAGCGAGTAGGATGGTAAGGGACATAATAAAAAAGTAGCTCATTGTTGCAGCAGAGAATAGCTTTCTGGGTTGCTTTTCCTCATGACAACCATATAACACTATTTAAATGTCAACAGGTTATTCAGGAGTTTTGCCAGACAAAAGCCTTTTATTTTCTTTAATTGTTACCATAAACATTTGGAGTTTGCTAAATGTTGCTAGGTCTTAATTAGAACTGTGTGCTTTAGCCAGATGAGACTACAGCAAACATTTCAACCCAGTCTTTCATGAAACAGGAGATGAATATTTAGAAAAACACCTGATCATCACTGTTAAGTATGGTGGATAATCTTTAATAATGGGTAGTATCTGATAATTTTGGTCTGTACCTCTTCCAAACCCCAGAATCCATAACAGCATAAACTGTTTGAAAAATCAGATTTTAAATAAAAAAAAAAATCCCTTTTAGTGAACTAAAAAAGTCTGTCTATGCCTGTCAACTATTAGTTCAGTTCAGCTGAAATCATTTTATTTGTGTGGCCCTGATTTACAGCACATTTAATTTAAAGGCACTCTACAAAACAAACACACCCAATTTATATACAGATATGTAATCAATTTAATATTATCATACAGAAAGATATAAAGTCAAAAACATACATTTCATTTCGCTCCTAGTTATACAACAGTTCAGTCAAGTTCAGTTTATTATTGGAAATGGCAGAGAAGCAACTCAAGTTTGAGACTCTGACTCAAGTTGCCCGTAAGTTGAAAAAAATAAGACTTAGACTTGTGCCCTAAAGACCTGAAACCTGACTTGGACTCTTGGTCTGAAATTTGAGTCTTAGTCATTTTTATCTCATGTAATGAAGAGTGAAAGGGAGTCAGTATGTGAGCTATAGACAGCAGCTGTGGTGCATGTTTTACTATGAAAGGAGGTAATGTAACCCAGTAATGTTGGTATATTATGGGATGTTAATGATTCATAACAATCTGTTAATGTTGTAGATGTAGCTTCATGGTAACAACCATCGACCATTTGTTTCCACAAATGAATGCTGTATTAAAAGACTCTGGATCATTTCAGAACAAAGTAAGCATAACTTACCTCCAACATTCTGTTGTTGCTAAACTAGCTTCAACATTACAACATTACACTTTTGGTTGAAAATATCAAAATAAAAGCACTTTAACACTTATGCATTTACTTACTAGACTTTGTCTCGTTCATTATGTTGTAATGTATACCTCAAAAGTGAACATCTTTACCATTCATAATTGAGAACAAAGGTTTTAAATGTGGATTTAGAAAATGGTTTCCCAATATTAACAACAATTCTCCATCTCAGATTGAGGAGAAGAAAAATCTTAAAACCCTATAACTGGAACCTATGAGGACAGGGATTAAAAAAAAAGGGTTAATTTTGTCATCACAGAAAACAAAAAAGCACTTTGTTTGATTCATTCTGAAATTCAAAATTGACAGGTTTAATCTTTTCATATTGTTTTCTTAGAGTATAAATAGCTACTTATACCTAACTGGAGACTTGACTCTGAATTGAGACTTTAACTGGGGGTAAAAGACTTGAGACTTGACTTGCACTTGCTCCTCAAAGACTTGAACTTGACTTGGAAAAAATGTCTTGAGAAATTCTCTCCCAGTTGATTACATCAAGAGACAAACTTTTCAGCAACCACTTTTTATGAATGTCGATGTGGCAAAACTGAACAGTTGAGTTAACTTTGCAGCAGTACCTCTTTCTGGTTGTACATGTGGTGACTGTGAAAAGGAAAACCACCTTTTAAAAACAACAAACCAGGTAATGATTATAAATGATCAACACAAAAATGATTCACCAAACATAAAAGCAACTTTCTTCCACTGTCATCCCATTCCACAAACTTAATCCTATAGAAAATCCGTGGGGTGAGCTGAAATGATGCATGCTTTAGAGGGGACCCAGGATTCTGGATGATCCAGAGAAATTGTGCAAAGAGGAATGGTCAAAGATTCCTCTTTCTGTACACTCCAATCTTGAGAAATGTTGATGAGAAGAGTAAGTGTTGTCCTACTGGCAACAGAGGGTTGTACAAAGTGTTGACAATAATAATTGTACCAATATACATAGTTAAACATAGTTGAAAAAATATTTCTTACCACACAATTTCCTCCCCAGTGAATAAATGTACTCAAATTAAATAATGGAGTCTTCTTTAATTTTCAGTGTAAGATTGTTATTGTTGTGGGACGATGTAGCAACAGTGGTTTGCCCGCAATCAGCGGGTTGCCGGTTCATCTCCGTTGTTGAGCGGACACTTCAACCACCTTGCCTGCTGATGGTGGTCAGAGGCATGGCTTCTGTCAGACTGCCACAGGGCAGCTGTGGCTACTATCCAGTAGCTTGCCAGCATGTGAATGTGCATGTGAATGGGTGAATAACTGAATTTAGTGTGAAACGCTTTGGGGTCCTCTGGACTTGATAAAGGGCTATACAAGTACAGGCCATTATGCTTCTGTAATCCAAGATAAGTTTACTGTAAGATTTTTTTACCATATTGTGCCAATATATGTAGTCAAAAATGTAAACAATTCATTCTCAGGTTATAAAAAATTGATTTATATTTCTACGACTTCGTTAGGATTATTACTGTCGATTTCTGTCAAAAGATACCTCTGAATGCAGCAGATGGATCATAATCTTTTGAGAGAAGCGGAAATAACTCCTTTACAAGCTCTTTAGCTGTGTGCAGAAACGTATGACATGCTGTTAGTATGCAGAGGGTGCAAAACCTGAGCTGGGATTCTTTTCTTGGATCACAAACAGGCTCACTCATTTCTTTCCCACAAATCACCATTTATTCTTCACACATTTACTGAAAATTACAGTTTATTTAAAGGACACAGGAAGGTCAGATAACACAGATACATGTAGCTAGGAGTTACTACTCAGTGCATGGCACATTCTCAGGGAGACGACCCATTGTGAGTCTTTGGCTCTTTGCCTCAGGAGTGTTAAAGGCAGAAAGAGTGCTGAATATTAAACGTTGAACAGTTGGCCAGCCAACTTGAGCCTTTATATTTCAAAATGTGGAGTAAATTAACCTTGCTACAATGAGTGACAAACAATATTCTAAGTTGGGTAGTAGTAGTTGTAGTAGTAATAATAGGAGTACTTTTTGTCAATTGATATACTTATCACAGGAAACAGTGTCAGACCTCACCAGTGTAAAGGGTATTTCTAGAAAGATCACACATTTAGAAAGCAGTGTCCTCACTTTTAATAAAACTGAGATTTAAACAACAAATGAACAATCATGAAACAAGTTACCAGTGCCACTGCTACCTTTGAAAAGAATATCTAAACGCATGCCATTTTACTATGAAGGTTGTCAGATGACAGTTTGAATTTTGTTGACAGTTCCAGTGTCTCAGCTTTCTCTAACAATGCTCATATGCATATGTCTTGCTGTTTGTGTGTGTGTTTATGTTTGCGTGTGTGTTTTAAAAAGTAAGTGTGTAAGTCAAAGTGTGTGGGCGCACGTTTTTCCTTGTAACAGTGCGCAAGTGTGTGCTCTTAGAAAGATCCTCCAGGCAATGCAGGCTGCTCTGCGATGACATGCCGTCTGCTCAGTTGTATTCGTGGAGCTTTGTCTTTTTGCTGCTCTCTCCTTCTACATCCTTGCTGTCGTGTGACAGCTTTGTGTCAGTTTGTTCACTCTGCTCTTGGCCCTTTTGCTGTTGAGTTAAAAAAAGGGTTTACATTAGAAAGACAGAAACAATTCTGTTCTGCATAATAGGGATAATCATAGTGTTGATCACAGGGGATAGAGCGAGAGTCTGACCACTTTAAATAAGACCCAGAACACCCTGACTGAGGTAAAAATGTCAGACTGGGGGGATAAATCATTTAGAAATTCCATGCTACCAAGGTGTGAAATATTCTTTGCCAACTGCAAGGGAGGTTGACTTCTTTTCTAGAATGTTAAAGCAGACCTGTAAAACAAAGGCATGCACTTTTGTAAATTGAATTCTTTGAATCTTCAAGAAGTTTTCTTGTTGTGACCTAGTGTTAACTATCCATTTAAATTTCAAACATCCAGCCCTGTAACTCACGGGACATGAACATTTCGTTATTCTTTGCTGCCAGATTTCAACTAAAAACTATTCTGGAGCCAACTGCCACAAAATCATTTCCCGAACATATGACAAGAACGTACCTTGACAGTGTACAGCTATAGAAAAGCCAAAATAATATTCCAAAAAGGGAAATCTTGATACAAAACAGAATGTACAACAGCTCTGATTGTCTCTGCATAGTGATTGCATAGCGCAATGATTTAATTTGTCCCCAACTTTCTTGGAGAAAAATATGAAAAAGTACATAAAAAGTAAGAAAATAATAAATAGAAAAATACAATTTTAATGAAATATTTGACACATAACTTCTTTTTTTAAAGACAGAACATAAAGTGGAGAAAAGCTTGATATTGAGTAATCTATATTATTTCTTTTTAAAAGCCTTAGATAGTGAGGTATTAGAGAATTATATCTATATAAAGTGAAAAAACTAAATGATATGAAAACAAAGAAGACACTCTGTTATCACTTCATAAGTAAACATGAATAATAGCCACAAACGATCTAAAATTTTGGTACCTAGAGTTACCTATTTTATGCACAGTAAATAAGTAGTTATGAACTTCTTAAAAATTAACTGTTAAAACTGTTTTGAAATAACTGTTAAATGTCCTTATAGGAACGGGTGTTGCAAATTAGCCATGGCGTTTCTTGTATCTGTACCTATAAAATAAACTAAATAAAAAAATAAAAGGCTGCCCTAAAATAATAGATAAATCTGCCTCCATTTTCTGGAAAAATGTTTTACCCCAAATATTGCTGTAAAGTTCACAGTAGACAGACAGACAGACAGATAGCTCCACATCGAGGCCAGTGGTATAGTTTCATTTGGGGAATGGATCCCTTAGATAAATAACAGTTTCTGCATTGCTGTGTACTTTACTATGGATGGTGAGAAGTGTTTCACCCATAAATTATTGATCTGGAAACTCTGACTGCTCTGCTTTTTTGTTGTTGTTTGCTGCTTGTGTGTCTGAATGCTGTACACCCAATTTAACCATCACATCCTTTTAGTGTAGGAAGAAAGCTTCCTAGCTCATGATGTGTAACTGTGTGTGGTATTCATGTTACAGTTGTTACAGTTGTTTTTACGATTTGTTTTGAAAAATCATAAAGGCTTACACAAAATAGTCTTAATTCTGTTGCAGGATTTTAATCCAAAGCTTACTTGTTTGCAGCTATGCATGCCCATAATCGTGTTGACTAAGGAAAGAGGCCGTTATTCATGCTGTTGGATGAGTGAACAGAACTCTAACGAAGTTCTTTATATTAATTCACAGCAGAGGAAATGGTTTTAACATCCAAACATCACAAATTAGGAAGGTCACTTTGAAAGCATGTATTCCTCTAATTTATGTGTCTACAGTTCACAACACATTACAACTGACTCTTTATCTTCGTTGTGATTCAAGTTCAGGATTCAGAGCAGCCTTCTCTGCCATTTCAATAATTTAATTCATTTTTAGCAATGACAGAGATAGACACATAGACTCTGAAAAAGAAAATTCTCCAAGCATGTGTTTAGTGCTCACCAGTGTCACTTCAGAGAATGCCTTGAGGCTTGCTGACTGCTGAGAAACATAGTTACACACAGCTCTCCTTGGCAGTGGGTTATAGGTTTAATGTTTGTCTTGAAACAAAATGCAACAAAAAAGGTAAATAAAAATAAGTAGCAAAGCTCCTACCTAATGATACAAACTAAGCACAAAAAAGAGGTGCATCTCATTCATACTTAAATCTACTGAAAAATTGGATATTTCTCTTACTGCCCCTTATGTGGATTCTTGACAACAAACAGTGTTGTGCGCTTTGGTATTTCCTTTTTTCTATATGTCTCATTTATCAGCCGGAAAACTCCCCCAAAGACATCCATAAGTAGTTTTTTCATTTATTTATAAAATAAACACAGTGAATGTGGCTTGCAAAAGTATTCATAACCCTTCAACAACTACAGCTTCATTAAATTTTAATTAGACTTTGTGTGATAGACCAACACAAAGTAATACATAACTGTGATGTGAAAGGAAAAAAACACCTGGTTTTAATTTTTTTGTTGTGACCCTGTGTGGGTTGTGTATATATATTCAGCCCTGTGAGTAAACATTTTTATAGAACTACCTTTTGCTACATTTGCAGCTACAAGTCTTTTTGGGGTTTCTGTATCAGCTTTGCACAACTAGAGACTTACGTTTTTGGACATTCTATTTTGAAAATTAGCTCAAGCTCAGTCAGGCATAAAGACTTGACTGGGGCATTCTAATGCATGAAAATGATCTTTGGTCTATGTAAACCATTCCATTGGAGCTCTGCCAATATGTTTAGGGTTGTTGCCCTGCTGGAAGGTACACCTCCTCCAAAAGTTGTAAAAGATTTTTCACTGTCTGTTATTTTGACTGACATCATCAAAAAAAATCATATCATCATCTATTTTTACACATCAATTTTTAGATTAAAATAAAAATTGTCAATATAAAATAATGGCATATTTAATTGCATTTAATTTTCATTTGGTTTAGTTAATATTCAACAAGCTGAACAGAGAATTCACATCATGCCATCACACATCATGTAGCTTTTTCTCCGCAGTGACAAAAACCACTGACTGTGGCCCCACTAACTACATATGAAATTAAACAATTGCATCCAAAGCTGCAAAATGTAACATTTATAAAAAATATGTTTTTTATATACTTGTTAAAACTGTCACCATGTAGTGACAGTTGGTATGAGACAGATAATTTGTGATAAGCTCCTCCACCTCCTCCCAGTGCTACTATTGTTATCTGCAGAAATGTATGGAGAGCTGTTTCATTCAAAATTAAATAAATAAATAAATACTGTTATAAGCACATTATTAATAAATATTCCATGAAATAAATAAATGTCCCCATGAAATAAAACAAAGTAAATATTTAAAAAATAAATTTTTACCTTTATTTATTTCATTGTTCATTTCATAAGGGTTTTTATTTTGCTACACTTTATTTTGTAAAGCTACTTTACGTATTTCATGGACTTTTATTGTTTAGCTCCGTTTTTATTTCAGGCTCTTTTTATTTCATGTTCTCCATAGAAATGCACCAGTCCTGTTTAAAAACAACATATTACAGCCAGGAGGAAGGTCTTAACACTGTCAATCATGCTCGTGAACGTGCTGCTCAATGTGCAAATTGTGGAGAAACAAGTTACTGTTACAGAAAACTCTTTGTCCGCTGTCATCGGTGGCCATGCTAACTAGCCTGTGCATTTGTGGCAGGCTCTGCTGTCGGGAAGAAGATGTAGCATAGCAGAGAGCAATGGAGAGGCTGTGTGCAGCATGTACAGAAGCGTGATTGACAGCGCTAAAACCCTCCTGCGGTGCATGCAGTGTATTTCTGCAGTTAGCACTGGGAGCACCTGGAGAAGGCAGAGGAGTTCGATTTTTTCACTAATTATCTGTCTCATACTGTACTCTCACAACAGTGACAGTTTTAACGAATATGTAAAAAACATATATTTTTAAATAAAAGTTACATACTGCAGCTTTAATGTGAACGTCTGAAAGCACAGTCTCAAGCCTTCCTCCTGGTCCGCATGGACCTGAATTGTGCACCCACAGGTGCATAATCAAATGTCTCAAGGTTTTGAGGTTGATCTGGAGGCTGAATCCACTTTCGCACTGGAGACTGGAATTACAAATGCCACTTTGGCCAAAGTTTTGAAATCAGGGAACATTTCCCCAATCATAGTGATCAGATGTCGTCAAGACTCTCTGAACGCTGATTCAGCTGCACCAGACACGCTCCAAAGTGTCCATAACTCTTCAGCCTGCTGTCAGCTCCCAGATAGTGAGATGCCTTGAGTCCAGGTCAGAGATGATACACAGATGGAAATTTTGTTTGACTGAATTTGTTACCTTTACAATATACTCTGTGCGTAAAGTTGAAAGTTTCTGCACCAAGTGGTCAGGTGTGTGAATTGTAATCTGTCAAAATGAAGGATGGCCTTCAGATTTCTCCATCACTATTTTAAAAAACTGGTCAATGATGGAAAATATTCGGTTAACATGATTCCTGCCTCCACCTTACTCTCAATCTTTAAACATGACTTCTTATTGAGTTATTTAAATTATGGCTTTCTTCTTGACCTTCTTTATAGGTGCACTGGTACTAATACTTCTGAATGCAGTTGATCACACTGCATTTTAGTTAGGGGCTAGTATGAGTCAAAATGCTGGCAACATGAAGAAGGCTTCACACAAATACATGCTTCAATTTACAGATTTTTATTGGTAAAAAAAATAAAATAAAACTACGTTACATGTTAGTTGCCTGGGATTTAAATCAATTTAAAGAGCAAAAAGTGGAATCTTACTTATGTTTCTGAGATCAGGGACTGCTAATTGGCTGTTGTTGAAATGTGTGCTAAAATCAATGTATCTATGGTCAAGAGAATAGCAATGTTCTAGATATCTAAAGGTTTTATGGAGCTTTACAAATATCACACAATTAAAACTCCAGTTTTGCTCCTCAGGTTTACAGCTGTAGTTTGTACTAAGTTGTATATCAACAGATATGGAGGTGTAAGAGCTATAACGAGTTCTGCTCCAGAGCTAAAACAAATGTTAAGAACAGGTAAACTTTTTGGTATATGTGAGGGAGTATGGGGCAGCATGCTTATCAGTTTTAAACAATGTTACATCTGTGTATGTGAATACTGGGTTCAATTTCTTGGAAAATGTTAGACTGAAATTCATACCGTCCATTACATGAGTAATAAATTTTATGACTGAATACTGAAGGGATTTTATTGTTCAAGCCATGAACATATGTATCTTTACGAGCAATGCATGCAGAATAAAACTATTCTCAAACTGAAAAATGACTGAATTTTTTATTAGTCTTAACATTAATTAGTTCATGTGGATCTTTTGACTGAAATTCATTCAATTTTATCCAGTCCTGAGTTACCCTATGTCATTTTTCTTTGTCCACCCTTCAAAGAACATCTTCACATCAAGCTAGAAGCCTCTCAAGTTTTCAGTCTCATAAATCGTACATGAGGACACATAATGAAGGTAGACTGACTGAAACGGGGAGCGTCTTGATGCAGATTGATCCGCAGGGACCGGAATGCAAATTACGACTAATCACATTGTTTACTACACCCTGCATGGCAAAGGGCTGTGAATGAGGGATGTGGGGAAAGAGTTGATTGTAGGCTCACTGTGGTAAGCCAATTCAAAAAATTTCCTATACAATAAAGGCAACACTGAAAAGGTTTGGAAAGCAGGAATAAGATGTTACATGTCACTTTTAAAAAAAAAAAAAAGATGAAGGAAATTATATCTGGTAAAATCATACCTTTAACCAACAGATGTTTCTGGCATGGTGTTTATGACTTATACTGATCTTTATGTTACTCCAGAAAAACAGAATTCAAGTAAACTGACTTTTTTATACTTCTGCAACAAATAAGATAATACATACATCTTTTTCTCCACACTGACTCCCAAACCCCATGAAATAAAGAAAGAATAAAAATCCATGTTTTCTAGCATAAAACAAACCAACAAAGTCAGACGTCTCCATTGGATCTGTATCAAAATGCTCTTGAATTCTAGGCCTGCGTTCTAAATATGGACTTCTGCCACTTGGAATGGAAGACAGTTGCTCAGTTACAACGTACTGCACTGCATTTAAAATGAGATGCATTGTTTTGCTGTGCCATCTGCCAAACAGGTGTGACTCAGTTCAATAATAGATTGACGGAGGCAACTATGCATAGATTTTGGCAGACCATTGAAAATCACCCACCATAGGTGTCACTGGCGCACTGAGTATTCGATTTGACTGGATTGTTAGCCTCTTTTTTAGTAGTATGACATAGGTGTTGTTTCTTTTTTATGTTATTTCAGTATCTTTTGATTAGTGGTTGTCAGGAATTATGTAGTTATACTGCTAGGTAAGTTTATGCTTTCTTAAAGTACAATTCTTTAAAATTGTCTTTCATTGCATTTCTCTGTCTTTGGGACTTTAGTTTTGTGTTTTGTTTTATTTTGGTATTTATTTTCTGCTCACACATTCCCTGTGTTCTGTCAGCTACTTCTCTCATGTCCTCAGTTCACTTCAGTTACTTGCTTTCCCTCACAACTACACCTAGTTTCTAATCAACCACCTGCTCCTTGTCAGTAATCAGCTCTCCAGCTGAAATATCTCTGTTTGTCAGCTCCTACTGATCCATTCAGCATGTTTTTTTGGTTCCATTCAGCATGTTTCCTGGTCATTGTGTTCTTGGTGTGGTTCTCCCTGGACCTTAGGTTTTTTCTGATTTTTTTTTTTTTTAAAGTAAACAGCTTAATTTTGTAACCACTTGTCTCCTGTCTCCTCTCTGCAGTTCACCGTTTTATGATAATCTCACCCCCATGCCCACTAAAGTTTATGACATAAATACCAGAACAGCCTAAATATGGTGGATATGAAACATATTAGCCATAAATTACTATTCTCTCCTCTTTAAGTAGCAATTTTCAAAAGTGCACCAAATAGGCTACTCGGTGATGCAGCAAATTAACCCACAGCATTAAATAGTCTCTGTAATTAACAATTAGCCAAGTCTAAGTACTTTGTAAAAAGAATAGCAGCATACAAAGTATCATAAAGCGCACCTGCTGAACGTCTGGTAGGTTTTTACTTTCTGGGGCTGATCCATCCGTCTGATTCTGAAAGCATTCAGCTGCAGTCTGTAGGAGAAGAACAAAAGCCTGTCAGTACATTGCAGATGGTGATAGTGTCATCTTTCTGTTTAAATAAATTAAAAAATAATGAAATGAGCACATCCATATTGGTGAGCAGTGAGTTTAACAATCAATCAATCAATCAATCAATCAATCAATTACCATTGATTTATTATTTTTTTTCCACCAGACAGAACTTTGCCTTAAGCAAATGGTTGATCTGGTGGATAAAAATAAAATCATTTCTCACCAATCAATGTCTTTAGTTTCAGAGAAATTATTTTATGAAGTTGTCGCTAATTACAAAATAAAAAAATGGACAAATTCATATTATCTTCTCCTATTAAGACAAAACATAACAAAATAAGAAATGATGGGCATGATATGAAACAATGTATTTAAAATTGCACAATATTTTCCTGCATCAAAGCTTACCAATCTCCCAGCTCAGTTACAAGGGGCAAAAACACAACCTAGCAGCACTTATTTTTGACTGTAGGGATGATATTAAACAGGAGATTCCCACAGCTTTCTTTCCTCCACACAGTGTTGGGAATTGTGGACAAATAGTTCAATCTTTGTTTCATCAGAACAGAGAATTTTGCCTCACAGCCTGAGAGGTGTTCAGCTAGTTGTCAAATTCCCAGTGGTCTCTCATGTGTCTTTTACTGAGCAATGGCTTCTCCCAGGCCAATCTAACACAAAAGCCTGGCTGGTCAAATAATGCATCAATAGCTATCGGTCTGTGAGCTTTCCCTTTCTCCACAGTGGGAAACCTTTCCATTCTAATTACTCAATTTGGCATAGTAAGCAAATCTAGGAAATCTGTTCTAAATTTCTTTTGATTTCAATAAAGCACATTTTTGGTATTCTTTTGAGGATTTAGACCTTGACTCAGTCTTGTCCAGGTCAATTTCTGTTCCATCACAGCTTGATTGTAACTCTGACAGACACTTCCAGCTGTAAGATCTCGCACAGATAGGTGCTTGCTCTTTTAATTGTGTCCAGTGAATTCAATTTTACAGAAAGAGACTCATGTTAAGATGCACAACAAATGCAAGGACTATTGAGCTGGTCATAAAAAGATTTTCTGGATTAACTGGAAACATACTGACCAAAGTTGGATGCAAATACAATTATCCCCAAACAAGGGTATCCAAAAAAGGCAATGATGATCCTTTGAATAGCATTTTTTTTTTAATTTTCAACATTCAGAGAGGCCCTGTTACATTACTCTGTTGTATTGACTGATAAGAGACTTAAAAGTGTCTTTCATGATAGAATTTTATTACTGAGTCCAAAGACAACACATTTCATGATAGCACAGTGGCTGTCAGAAGCTTGATAAAAGAAAGCAGCTCAAGCTAGAACCCCTCTGATAAAAAGGTGAACCCTGGGCAGTCCCCCACTATTAAAAGAAAATGGTGCAGCAGGACAGATGGCCAAATAATAAACACAAGCAGAGGTCACTGTATGCTAAAGATAACCTTTGATCTTTAGCATAGAAAGATACAAGACCTGACAGCCTCTGTGTACAAGAACCCCACCTTCCAGTTGGGTCTTCAGCTGGAAAGTTTTGTGGTGAGACTGAAAACTACCAGAAAACTTATTTTGGATAACTCCTAACACTGGAAACCTTGTTAATATCAGGGAATAGAATAGAATAGAAATATCCCAGTCAGTCAAGTTTATTTGTATAGCACATTTGAGCAGCAAGACAGTTCAAATTGCTTTACATCATAAAAACATCATGCAGTCACCCATTACAGAACAAGGAAGAAACATTACATTTTGACAAATGGCATCATCAAAATCATCAAGCAAATACACATCAATTATATTGATCAATGTTCCACTTACTACTAATCAAAGGCAGTTCTGAACAGTTGGGTTTTTAGCCTTGATTTAAAGGAACTCAGTTTTTTGACTGTTTTGCAGTTTTCTGGGAGTTTGTTCCAGATTTGTGGTGCATAGAAACTGAATGCTGCTTCTCCATGTTTGGTTCTGGTTCTGGGGATACAGAGTAGACTAGAACCAGAAGACCTGAGTGGTCTTGATGGATGATACAATGACAACATGTCTTTAATGTATTTTGGTGCTAAGTTGTTCAGTAATTTATAAACGAACAGGAGTATTTTAAAGTCTATTCTCTAAAACGGGAAGCCCAGTGGAAGGAATTTAAAACCAGGGTGATGTGCTCTATCTCCCTGGTTTTAGTGAGAATGTGAGCAGCAGTGCTCTGGATCAGCTGCAGCTGTCTGACTGATTTTTTTTTTTTTTTTTTTTTTTTTTTTTTTTTTTTTTTTTTTGGTAGACCTGTGAAGACACTGTTGCAGTAATCAATGTAACTAAAGATAAATGCATGTATAAGTTTCTCTAGATCTTCTTGGGACATTAGTCTTTTAATCCTGGAAATGTTCTTCTGGTGATAGAAGGCCAACTTCATAATTGTTTTTATGTGTCTCTGAAGGTTCAGGTCTGAGTCCATCACTACACCCAGATTTCGGGCCTGATCACTACTTTCTAGCTTTAATAACTGCAGCTGCATGCTGACTCTTCATCGTTCCTCTTTAGGTCTAAAAATAATAACTTCAGTTTTGTTTCTGTTCAGTTGGAGAAAGTTTTGGCACATCCACGCACTGATTTGTTCTAAGCATCTGTTCGGTGATTGGATGGATTCAGAGTCACCTGGTGACATCGTAATGTAGCGTTGTGTATCATCTGTGTATTTATGGTAACTAATCTTATTTCTTGTTATAATTTGAGCTTGTGGGAGCATGTGAATATTAAATAGGAGGGGTCCCAGGATTGAAATTTGGGGTATGCCATATATGACTTTTGTCCGCTCCGATGAAAAGTTGCTTATTGACACAAAGAAGTCTCTGTTCTTAAGGTAGGATTCAAACCAGTTAAGTACTGTACCATAAAGTCCTGCCCAGCTCTCTAGTTGCTTCAATAATATCTCATGGTCAACAGTGTCAAATGCTGCACTGAGGTCCAGCAGAACCAACATTGTGGTTCTTCCACAGTCTGCATTTATGTGGATGTCATTGAACACCTTGACAAGAGCAGTCTCAGTACTGTGGTGAGCACGGAAACCGTACTGAAAGATGTCATGTGGTTTGTCATTGTTAAGAAGCTGTTTAATTGTTGAAACACATCTTTTTCAGTCATTTTGCTGATGAACGGAAGGGTAGAGATTGGCCTGTAATTCTGCAATAGTGATTTGTCCAGATTGTTCTTTTTCATCAGTGGTTTGATAACTGCTGTTTTGAAAGCATGGGGGAAGACACCTGATGAGAGGGATGAGTTTACTATTTGAATCAGGTCAGATGCAATGACAGGCAGAACTTTCTTAAGGAAAGTTGTGGGTAGGATATCAAGTCGGCAGGAGGAGGAGCTTAATTGTTTTATAATTATATAATAAGTATCGTTATTGGATTTGGTGTTGATGTGCAGATTAACTCTCTAATTTTTTAATTTTCTCTATAAAGTGACAGGCAATCAAAGCAAGTAGATTCACACAAAGATAGAACATAAAATATATAAAAACAGAATAAAAATAAAATAAAAATACTGTGCGGTAAGGACACAGTTTCAACATAAACACTGTGCCAATATTAGAAATAGCATACTCCGGACCAAAGGAATGTGTAACTGAGTAGGTTAATTTAAAAATATACAAAATGTGCATGAGTATATGTGAATATCCATCAGGAGTTTCTTTTCAATAATAAAACATATTATACATCTGTCCTGTCTTCTGTTGGTAATAGTTCTTGATAGCTACCTTTTAGAAATCCTCAATGATTTAATTCACTTCTACTCCCTCCTTTAGGTCTCCCTGATCTTATCAAGAATACCTGTTAATAAATTTTCATAACTTACTGCTCCCAGTCCCCAAGACTGGGTTTGAGACTGTGAAGCACTAAACTATTTCACGAACAGTGAGAATATGAAAGGTCAGAGATGCTTTCTCCCTCTCCTCAGTTGGTGCCTTTAAGGTATCAGTGAGGCTCCAAGTAAAGAGGTTTTTCAACCTAAATGTGAACGCAAAATTGCTGTCTGCCCTACAATCACAGTACCAACGCAAAGCTGGAGCAATGGAAGGTGAGAATTAGCATACTATTGACCTATTTTATGGGGGTGGGGGGGGCACATTTGTAAACTATTTACCTTCTTGTAAATGTAAAATCACTATATTTACAGTTCTGATGATACTAATGATGATTAGGTATTTATGTCAACAGAGCATGGTGTTAGGGTTGTTGTTTTTTACATGCATTCAAGTGTTGTGGATCTATTTTCCATTTATATTTTATATCTATCTTATCTGCCTTAAAGCATATACATGGAAATCAGATTAGAATTAGATTTCATAACGTTGGAACTGAAAACATTAGTCTTTTGCTGGAAAAAAAAATCTTTGATGAATAAAGCTTAATCCACAAAAATTAAGAGTGAGTCAATTTTGTGAAATAATATAACACTAACAAGGTTGTATTCATTTTCAACCATATGCAAAAATAAACAAAAACAAAAAAAAAATCTAATGAATCATGTCTTTTAAAGAAGGATCAGATAAAAATTTGAAACAATGTCATCACCAAGGTGAAACTTCATAACGGTCTTGTTTTAAGTTAGTCAATTTAGCCAATTTATTAACCCTAATGGAGGCACTTGAAGTAAATTGGTCGATCTGATTTCTGATGAGGGAGCATGAATTTCATGAAAAGATGGAGCTCATGAATACAAGCCCTTTGGTCACATAGGGCATTACACATTAATTACTCCAAAAGCTCACCTTTTCCAGCTGGCACTCTTTAACTCCGACACTCTCTCTCCTTATTTCACTGACGTTCATGGGTGATTTACTGGAGGTAACAATTCTCTGAACTTTGGAGATATCCTGAAGAGAAAAATAGATACCTTTTTATTTTGGGTTAAAAAATTATATAGAAATTTAACAGCTTTGATGAAAGCGTTTTTGACTTGTACTTACAATATGCATACCATTTAAGCTCAATTTTGCCATTGTATTAAGGTGATTTCAAGTGCATATATAGCCTTGAAATTTAACATTATAATGGAGAGGGAATAGAGGTGGAATGTTTCACAAAATCCACAGTTCAGTTTGGTTTAAAGTTTCAGGATACGCTTTTCAATTCAGGTTGAAATATATTTTTTTTCTTTTCTGTTTTGTCAACATTCCAGAAACACTATACAACAGCATTCGATAATGAGCTTCTTTGTTGCAGCAATAATGGGAGCTCCCAGGAAAATGTTTCAAACTCTGAGCCTCCACAGTAGTCAGGCCAGAAAGCAAAACAACTTTCTGACCTGACTGCTGTGGTCTGCTGCTTCAATAGGTTAACAGTGTAAGAAACTTTTCTTGCTTATGTGCTCAGGTAAATGATAGACACGCAAAGTGAGACAAGCAAACCAAAAATTTCCAGCAAGACTATAGACATGCAAGAACCATGGGGGTTTGCTGATCTTTGCTGAATTAAACACAGAATATACATGGGAATGCTGAAAATACAGAATTTTCATAGGTACAGGATTCAGTCATACACAAAGGACATGTACAACAATAAGTGTTACTAAGTACATGTTGACCACACAGGGAGCTTTGTTTGAGATCAGCTAGCAGGACTATCAGGGAAAGGTCAAGTCAAGTCAAGTTTTTTGTATAGGACATTTCAGCAACAGGGCTGTTCAAAGTGCTTTACATGATAAAGTAGGTGAAGGTCCCTCTATAAATGGAACACACTCCAGGTTAGAAGATGTCCCACTGTCAAGTTCTCCTAGTAAAATATGGGTTGTAAACTTCCAAACTGAGACTAGCAAAATACATTGTGATCAGATGCCTAAACCACCTTAACTGACAGCTTTCTATGCAGAGAAGGAGTGCTTCTACGGCTCCTATGGAGGAAGTTAATTTCAGCCTCTTGTATCTCTTTCTTCCAATCCCAGTCAATATCAAACCATTTCTGAGGTTCTGAAGGTGAGACTCGAAGACAGACTGATAAACTGAGAACTTAAACTTTTTGGCTAAGCTTACAGAGAAACCAGAGCAACACCTGCATTCCTGCTGATGAGGCCTTAGTCAGTCTATCCATCTCCTTCTCCATGCTACCATCATTCATAAACAAGACAGAAAGATACCGAAACTCAGACCCCTGATATGAAGGGAGCAATCCACTTTCAATAAAGTAATAACAAATAAGATTGGATTATTATGCGTTTCATTTTTATATTATACCACAGGTTGTGTGGTGAGGACAAAAAAATGTGTTAAGAAAATTATATTTTTTGTATTCAGTATTTGTTTTCCAAACAAGTATAGTTAAAGTAGGTCAGAAGTGGTCTCTTGAGAGCTTAAAGATATCTGAAAAATGAAGGGAGGCAATCTTAGCCTCAGTGCCAAACCTCATTCTGACTTTGTCAGCTGAAGTAACATCCTTTTAGCAGGTTCAGTGGAAATGACTTTACTTGAAGAAGTTACCACTTTTTAGCCATTTCATGCATAATTTTAAAACTTCTGACGGGATCTGTCTCAATCAACCACAGTTTTTTGAAATACAAAGAAAAAAGGGAAGCCTTTCACATGTTATTTTCTTGGAAGTGATCTTCCAGGAAAAAAGCTGATGTTTAAACTGAGAACATTTATTATTCAGCAGTTTCAAAGTAAATTGAATTCCACTGTAAAATCTCTAGAAAAAAGTGAATAATGTGATATAATTTATAACATAATGGGTCAGTCTACATCCATTGGAAAAGCTGACTGATGCTTTTAAAAATGGCATAGCTTGCAGATATATTCATTCTCTACAGTGAGTCCAAAAGTGTGTGCAGAGCCCAGGCTCAAACTTCAGACACAAACTAGAGCAGAAAATAAGGAAAATGTCAAACTGGGAGGCAAAGCACAGTTACATGTTTTCCACAGTTTTCCACAGATACTCAACAAACCAGGCACAGTTATTAAACCCTACATAAGTATAGGCCATATATATATATATATATATATATATATATATATATATATATATATATATATATATATATATCTCAAGCTTTATTTGTGTAATCAAGGAAATAATCGTAAAAGTGCAGAGAGCAAAGCAGTGAAATGTTTGACTTATCTTCTCTGGCACAGTGCTCTCAGCATCTAATGAATCATCTCCCATCACTTTGATGAAAATTACATAATATTGGACCACAAGCTTTGGCTCTCCCCTCAAGACTGTTAAATATGAAGCAACTTCCATTCGAATGTTGCTGATCTCTGCATCCTCACGCTAATGAATCTTTCACCAGCACGGGGTCTTTATGTGTGTCCGTATGTGTGTGAGAGTCTTATCTATGGAATTAAGCCAAACTAAAGGGTTATATTTACTCAGGCTATATGACTGGAGCTCAAAGTGGACAGACTGATGGTGTAAACAAACATTCTTGCATTTAATGGTGTCAGATTGTAAAGCAAAAGCAGATTTTATCTAGACTTTGTTCATAAAAGTGAAATAACTATTTTATTCAAGATTTATTTCAAGTATTGCAATATAATCTTAAAACTTCCTGGAAGAATGGCTAACTTAACATGGTGGATGAGTTTGAGTAGCCCTACTATCCTGGGGGCTATGCTGTCAAGGTGTTTGGCTCCTGGCATGAGCTTCTTTGGCAATTTGCCTCAGAGGAGGGATCGGACAAAGAGCAATTCTATGATCTCAGTGAATAGCAGACCACAATAACAGATCAACCTTATCCATACTTGGGAGACTGGAGCACCCTCTTGGAACCAGGCATGGAAAGGGAGTCCAGGTTGCAGATGAGTACCTCTGCATGCTAATTTCAGGTGTCATAATGTGGCTTTTGATACTCTGAACACTGGTTCTGTGGTCAGTCCCTTTCTTTGAGTGGGGGAGTTCAAGTAGCTTGATGTCTTGTTCACAAATGATGATAGTATGGAGCATGAGATGGACAAATGGATATGGATCTCTAGTGCAGCAATATAGATGCTGCTCAGGTCTGTCATGTTTAAAGATTGCCACACAAAGAATTTTTTTAGTTGTAGAGCTAAGGGTGGGTGGATTTAGCCTTAGGGAGCTCAGTCATTCTAGGGGGAGCTTACAGTAGTGCAGCTGTTTCATCTACATTCTGGTCCTCATTGACAGGTCATGAGATGTGTATCATGACTGAAAGAGCAAGATCCTAGATACAAGCAGCCAAGATGAGTTTTCTCTGATTGGAGGCTTAACTCAGCCTTCGAGATACAGTGAAGAGTTTCATTATCCAGGGCAAGCTTGAAGTAAAAGTGCTAGTCCTCCACATTGAAAGGAGTCAACTGAGGTGGTTTGAGCAACTGAAAAGGATGCCTCCCAAATTTCCCCCAATTGAGGTTTTCTGAACATGTTCCACAGGGAGGGGACCCTAGGGAAGTCCCAGAATCCGCTGAAGGGATTATATTCCTTCTGGCCTGGAAATGCCCTTGAAGTCCAGAGAATGAGAAAGGTGTTGAGGAGAGTCAGTGGACAGAGATATCTGGGTTTCCCACTTGAATCTTTTACTTCCTTGACCGAATCTCACAGTACATAAGGTTAGCTGCTACAAAACATTTCCAAAAAAGTCAGAGTTTACTTTAAGCTACAATTTCCTTAGAAAAATATGAGCTCTAGATTTAACTCCCTCCCTCCCTCCATCCATCACTCCCTCCCTCCCTCCATCCACCCATCCATCCATCCATTGTGGAAGACAAGGCACCAGGCTGCTTAAATTCCTCCATTTGAAACAGAGAGTGATTCCCAATTGTCAGGAAGCATTATTGGTAAAATACCTACATTAATTTCAGCAGTTTTTTAGTAAAATTTGGCTTAGAAAAGACTGACTATACTTTATTTCCTCTCATTAAGGCTTTTTTTTTTTTTACATCACATCACTTTTATATTACATAATATACATATACATATTAGATATTTTATATTATGTGTGTGTAGCAGATAGAGGGATTTACATTTAAAAGCAGCATATGCAACCCACGGGATACACAAAAGGGTGTAAAAAAAATAGCACTTTATGCAATAATTCACTATAATCATCCAGGTGGTTGATTTAATATAAAATCCAGGGTATGCTGGGTTTTAACAAGTGAAATGAGTGTTGACTTAGGAAGACATTTTGTAATGCACTGTGATTTGTTAAGTGCCAAGTAGTTTAGTTTCCACTGTATGAGAGGCTATGCACTTATCACTGTCACCAGTTGTATATACAAAACTACTCAGGTTTTGTAAAGAGGTTCTTGGACTCAAATTGTAACCTGGTAACATTCTTTTCATTTCCAATGTACTTTAATTTTGACACTTTCAACCTTAAAGGCAGTGTAAAGAGAATTCTAACATTTTCTTCTAAACTCATTATAAATGTTGTAAATGGATTGTTCTAAATGTGTAAAAAGTTTCTCAAACATTTAGACTTGAGTCGTGGAGTTATAATCCATCTTCCCAGGATGCCACAATGTGCACGGTAGCAGCTTTAAATATTCTAAGTGTTGGTGATTTAATGCACAGTAACTACTAAATGTTACAAAATGTGCAAATCCATAATGTGATTTTATATTGTGTATCCTGTCATGTCCAAGCACTGTTAGCTAATTTTAGTGCATATAGTGGAGTCCATCAGACAACACACTGTTAATCCACAGGTAATCTTTTATGTGCACAAAGCTCCTCAGCTAGTTTTGTCCCTCACAGTATTTTTTAGCAGCTGTGTGCGCAATAATATTCATGAAATAAATGTTTTTCCGTTACTTGGTCATTTGAGAAGACTGGTGGAGTGCGGATGGAAATATCAAGCCCTCCCACAATGACTATTTATAGTCTAGAGCTGATGTTCACACTGAAGCCAATCCTCATATAAATAATTATCATTAACATGAACACAGCTGAAAGTAACTAAACTGGCCTGACAGGTAGGAACCACTAATTCTTCCACCTGCTGACTTCATATGTGAAATAAAGCAGAGTGTAGCGTCCCGCTCCTTCACTGATCTCTGATATATAAGCCCAAAGCGTTGCAGTCATGTGTGGAAATATTTCAGCTCCTCAAACAGCAGCGATACACAGTTTTATATGTGGGTAGAACCACAAATATTCTCAAACTTTAGGAACAACCCAGAACACAGAAACGGGGGAAATGAGGTGGCGTGGCAAAGAGGTGCTGCTACAGGGTGAGACATACTGTTAGGGCTTCATCCAGGCGTTAGCTGGGCCCTATCCAGCTATTAGCGAGGTGCAGAGGGAAAAAATGTGGACCTGTAATCTGTCAGTTCCATCTCTGGTAGTTTCAGGTTTTTGTGCTGATCATGAAATAATTGGAGTTCCTGTAATTCTTTCCCATTTCTTCCCATAATAAACATGGTTATATAAGTAATGAAGCAGATAAATGCTGTAACGGAAAGCTGCACAAGTTCCTGCGGGTGGGTGTGGTTTCAGCACCTCCAGCGGGCATGCCCCCAGTGTTTTAGAGCAGAGACCTTTTGAGATCTAACTTTATATGCTTCGCCGTGTTTTTAATCATTCAAATTTGGATGGGTGAATAATAACATTTCTGTAGTGTGACAAACTCAGAATATACATTTATTGCTACTTTACACAGACTTTAAGGTTTTTATTCATTAAGGTTCTGATCTAGGTGTCATTAGCATATCTAAACCTGTGTCTTGATTTGTTCCCTTGAAAAAGTTGGATTATATGCTTTTCGACTCCACCTCTAGAACAGCCACAGTATTTGACACAAATGCCTGGTTTCACTAAGTGGTACGGGTTGGTGTGGTTCGGTGCAGTATTTTATGATGCAACGTATTCAGGAGAGTATTTCCACCGCCAGTTGGACTCTCACTTGGCAGGTGGGGTTAAACCCAAATGTGAGGCATCATACTAGTGCAACCACAAATATGACTCACTGGTATGTCTCATGATTGTTGCAAGCAGTGATGTTTTTCAGTCCCCCAGTCAATAGATTGTGTTGTGTGACGCTAGTAGCTCTACCCTAACTATACCATGCCACTGTCCTACGGACCTACAGCTGAAGGGGGCCCAGAAATGATGCAGTACGGGTCAGTCCTATGGGCAGTTTTTACAATGGAAACAAACAAAATAGCCTACCGAACTGCACTGACCCATGTCGGTGGAAACAAGGCATAAAGAATGAAAAACAAATTCTTTTGTCTGTTTCAGATATCAGACAGGGGGCGCCGTTGAATTCCAATTACTTTGCTGACCATTTAATCAAGACTGAACAGACAGTTCTTATTTTTCAAGGACAAGTTGCTATGCCAAGCAATAAAACCAAATCTTAAAATGACTCAATAAAAGATCTATAAATAAATTCTAGATCTAAATAACAAATTAAATAAATTCATCAGTGTTTTATCAATGTTAAAAAGATTCAATGTTCTTAGAAAATATAGTCTTTTCAAGCCCTTCTTGCAAATTGCTGCAGTGTGTTGGTTGAAACTGAGAGAATTGTAAGTGATTGTTCCCAGGTACCTGTAACTGTCCACAGTCTTCACTTAAGATCCCTTTATTATTTTTGGTACAGCAGGGTGAGCAGTTTACTGAAGTCTATGACTCCTTTGTTTTGTCCTTTGTCTTAGCCATTAAAGCTGATTCTGACTTTATCTTCTGCTTGTACAAGTAGGTACTGTATTTGAATTAGTAGCAGGCTGGCAGTGAAGTGTAGTGAATAGATCCAATTGGAAATGAAGTTTGTCCCACTGTGTAAAAAGCCATTTTGCTACAGCCATGTTCCTTTGTTTTTCACTGTCCTAGACATAGAGTGCATTGCTGAAGTATTCAGACTCCTTGCCCTTACCACCTGTACGTAACTTGATCTCATCATAAATACATCTGTTCTGAGAAGTCTTTACAGGTTTGTTAACAACAAACGTTAGCGAACAAACCAAGGAATATGCCAAGTTTAGAGGACATACAAAAAGAGAATGGCACTACTGCAACTTGCTAAGATATATAAGGACTGGGGCTGCACGACAGAAACTCTTGCAATGGTGATAATATTGGTATGTAAATATTACAATGACTATATCAGGTGCGATATATGCCTGTTTTCTACTTTCTTTCTAATCTGTACTTCCTATTCTTTCTGATCTTTAGAATTTTTTGAAATGTCATTTGTGTCTGGTGTGAGCTTTTGCTGCTGTGAGACTGTGTCCAACTGACTAAATATTGCATTAGCATGAAAAATACAACTTCCTAAATTCGTCAAAAATTAATGCAAATCAAACAATCCTTTGCAAAATGAATATTACCCACACTGATATGGTGATGATAATTTATTTGTGAACTTGTGTCTAAATGCAACTAAAAATATGTGATAACTCTTAAAAATTGCTGTTCTCGGATGCTCTCCATCCAATCTGATTGAGATTGAACCATTTTAAAAGGAATTTGTAAACAAAACAAAACAAAAAAATCAAGAAATGCTGGCTGAGCCATAGAGCAAAAGGCAGTTCTGCAAAGTATTAACAATACAAATGCAAGCCACATTTTTTTATTTTCATTAGTAAAAATACCCCAACAAGTGATTGAATTATAACTATATACAATTAAAGTATATGCCATCTCAATAAAACATGATTTAGTTTGGTTGCAATGTGACAAAATGTGAAAAAGGTCAAGGGGTGTGAATACTTGTGCAAGGCACTATAAATACACTGGACTCATTAAGTGATATAAAAGGATAGTCTGGGCTAGTTTTATTCAGTTTACCATTTTTTGTAAAATCTAAAAATAAAAATCTCTCCATGCTCACAGGGGTTTCCACACCAGAGAAGCAAAGTTCAGAGTTGTTGTGGAATGTAAGCAACAAGAAACCTCTATTAGATCATGATTTGTGTTCCACAGAATGATAGCAGATAATTCTGCATCCCTTGGAGATCACTTGAAAAACACAGAAGGCTGGACATCAAAGTTGGCTGTTCGCTGTTATGGCTCTTAAGTTAATCAGGAGTTTGTCACTGAACCATAATGGTCATACTATGAATATCCAAGCCAAGATTACTAGGCAAGTGGGATGTGCAAATTCTCTCAATAGAATCTTATTCAGATAATCCAATGTTGAGGAGGATCCAGAACAACCTTAGTTGCCTAATGCTTTAGCATTAAATGTATTTAGATGGTCAACAACATGAGTAATGCTTTTTTTCTAAAATCAATTTCCTGGTTGATCTTCAGTTTCATTGATGTTTTTATGGTTAGATAATATTTTATACTGTTGTTCTCTGGCTACAGGTGATCTGGAGCATTTATAACCCCTAAAGCAAGAGATTTTTATCTTCTGTTCCAAAGATATACAAGCTTTCTTGTCTGTTAGATCATTTGTACAAGACATGTTATAAATTGTTCAAAACATAAAAAGCACATAATCTTAGAGTAACTTTGTTGAGTTCTTTCAAGCTTTAATAAGCAAAACAATCATGTGATAATCACAAAGCCAAGTTCTCAACATTTGTACCTCAGCTGTGGGTTACTTGGCTCTTCTAAGCCCAGTAAGTGTTGTTGTTTGTTGTTTTTCACTGCCTAATTTGAGTTAAATTTGGCAGTGATTTAAATGAGGTCTGACCCACCTCCACATGCACAGGCAGAGTGGACAGATGGAGCACCACAGTAACTTTTACAGTGGAGGCTAAGTAGGATTTATCAGACAGCCTGTCAAAGTTGCAAATGCTCACAAGTGAAATGCTGCTATTTGTATGCTAATGAAGTGGAAAGTAATAACTTTGTTAGCATAAAAATCAAGCCATTGCTTTCTTGAGTTTCTTTGCTTATCTTTGCTTTTTTAAGATGAGCATGGAAAAGAGGATGATGGGGAAATATGCAATTTGCTACTGTATAATGGAACCTTAATTTTTGCTACATCCAGAATGTAAATATGACATACTGCCTCAATTAGAGATTACTGTAATCTAAGATGCCACAACAGATGGACAGCAATGCTACTGGTCATCATAGTGGGATCAGGATGATTAAAGATAAAGAAAATTAAGAAGGAACCGTTTAAGTGGTATGCCAAATTTCACCACCCATGAAAAGAGAAGCACACAGTGAATTGTGGCAGCTTTGAGGGGAGAAAAGCCTCTTAAAGCTAGCAATGCTCACCAGGATCATGGCAGATAAGACACAGCAATCCTGCGGCCAGCTTGATGATTTCAAAGTGAACGCTTTTCAAAAATAACAAGTAACACAATCTCTGATTGAAGTTGACATGGCAGCTTGAGGGGAACCAAAATATCCATTGGAATCATGAACTGAATTTTCATGAAATAACAGTTATATGTATATTTTTGTTCCCCTTGAATTGTATTTTTATATTATTTCAGAATGGTTATTTTTGAAGGCCAAAATGTTGCTGTGTGGATAGAACGCTGACAGCTGATATTGGTTGTAAAATGTCAGGGTTTTCCAGAGCAAACAAAAAACAATATCTACACTGAAAGCTAAATCCTACATTTACTATGAGTCTCCATGGCAGTCACCTTGTTTTATTTTTAAAAGGATTAAATCCTAAACCCTCAGTTGAATCTTCTGTGACCTTGACTTAAAGAGACTCCCAACAAAGACTATTTGACAGTGAATAATTTTCATGGTGCACGAAAATAGCAAAACTCCCATAATGCTTGAAAGTAATTGTATTTTATATTAAAAGTTATATCAAAGTCTACAAAGGCAAGCACAAACTTCCAGACTGCTGCTTGAGTAAGACACACTATTATTCTGAACAACCTCTGGAATCATGTTTGCCCAACTCTTATATTCTGTAGTAATTATTTTCTGGCCTATTTCTCTATTGAGACTGATACTCAGGGCACTAGATTGACAAATAGCTACTTGAAGAAGAGGTTATAATTAGCCAACGATTTTCAGTTCATACGGCAGCTTGTATATTATGTGCACCCTGATGTGCAGTGAAGTAAATATTGTAGTATAAAGTTATACTCCTTTATGTTCCCAGGGTGGGTGTCTCTATTTGAATTTAATTTTAGTCAGAATGAATTTAAATAAATAGAAAGCTTTGTATACCAAGATGCATACAGAAAATTAATAATAAAATTCATTAATCTCCAATTCTGACTTACCGGAAAACAGCAATTATTTTTTTATCCTGCACATTTGGTATTAAAGTTTTTTCTGTTATCAGTACTTTGACATTTCACCACATGAAACCACAGGTATAACAAAAATTTGGCCTCCAATTTTCTTCATATGTTGTAGGGTAATAAAATGTTCTATTTACACAAATAACAAAGAAGCACTGTCAATGGTAACAATTACACATGCTTGTTTAAATATGAAAGCACTGCAAAATTAAATGTAGTTTTCAACTTTTGTTTTATAACTAAATTTTACACTTTGAAACAAAATATTTAAGAGAAACAAAATGCTCATTCCATCAATATCAGCATGACTACTGCAATAAAATTTAGCATGCACCAAATATTTTCAAAAAGTGATGCATGTTAATAAACAAGTTGTTATTAATGCCTCAATAATGAAAACCAGAAGCCTGATGCATTAAGTTTTGTAAAGTTGTCTCACTAAAACAAGGAATATGGTGGTCATTTTCTTAAAAATGCTTTCATTCAGCCATGTATTTTCTTTTGAAAAAACAGAAATATATTTAAAATCCATAAACCTTACAAAGGCATATTAAATTATTTTGGGTTTAAATTATGTATTTTAAAATTTGGTTTGGGAAAAAAGCTATACATATTCATTATTATATTGCTGAGAATTCATTGGTTTCTCATTCAATCTTTTTTAAAGGAGCTACTGCTGTAGCTAATCATGTGTACTTTGTTCTGTTGTTTCACCTCACTGATTTACTAAGCCATTGATTCTCTGTTTAACTATTATTCCTTTGTACACAGGGCAACTAACAGAGCTACTCCTGCCATTATTTTTGTGTGGTCAGTTTTTTTTCACATGGAAAGTGCTCTTGGTGCATGTTTAGCATTTCTTTATGTTCTCAAATCCAAAGATGGTTGGCGCAGATAGTTGCTGAAACCTAAGCTGGTTCTGCTGGAGGTTCTTTATGGTTGAAATGGAGTCACTTTCCACTGCGGCCACATAAGGGATTGCTCCAGAGTCAATGACTAGATGCAGTTGGCTAGGCTTACTTACACAGATAACTTTTAACTAATTGTAAACTAAATTAGAGTCTCTTGTATTACATTGCAGATCAATGGATCTTCTTTGTCTATATGAGTGTGTTGCATTGGTATGGATGTGATTCATTGTGTATTTCTGTATAGCTGGAAATTCAATGAATCTATTTTTCTTGTAAAATGCGTTCGGATGACACTTGAAAATTAGCGTTATGTAAATAAAATAAATTTAATATAATTTAATATAAATTCTAATATCTAAATTACATGCATCAAGGGTCGAATCATGTGGGAGTTGTCTATGTTCATCCATTATATGTACCAGTATTGAACTTTTTTCAGCAATAATGTTAGGGTTAAGCATTTTCTAATTCCAACATTAAATCGACATTTTCATGAATCTAGTGTTTTTAATGTTCTTGTAATAAAAGGCTATACAAGAAGAGGTGGGTGGCTAACTGATCACAGAAAGTAAAAAAAAAAAAAAAAAAAAAAAAAAAAAAAAAAAAAAAAAAAAAAAGCCAACACATCAGTGCCCATGACCCATGCTGCTTTTACTGAGAGCATGTTGTTGCTAGGATACAAAAGCTATTGTTGCTGATAGTCGAGATCTATCTCTACTTTGCTATTGTTGATTGGGTTGATATTATGGGTCCTGTACACTTCTTGATTTTCCAGTGGCAATGAAGCGAAAGTACAAAACTCAAGAAATGTTCCAGTTTAACTATTTTTGACTCAGAGCAATGTGAAGGCAGAAAATTCTTTTTCTCAGGGATCCACCGAGCTGTCATTTCTGAACTGCATCGAGTTATATTTTTTTATTTTCCCTTGGCAAGCATAAAAATAGCCAACCTGTTCTGAGTCCGCCTTATTCTGAAGATAAGTAAATTTTTGGTCTTTTTGAGATTTACAAGATGTAATTTTGTATATATAGATGCCATGTGCTCATGGCACAGTGATTAGATTCTGAGAAAAAAGTTGCATTTGTGGTTCCTAGAGTATCAACTTTATAATATTACAGGGTCTACTTCAGTTGTTCAAAGCCGTGTTTGCCAAGGCTGTTCCATCCATCCATCCATCTATCCATCCATCCATCCATCCATCCATCCATCCATCCATCCATCCATTCATCTGTCCAACCAACAGGCACATAAGGTAATTAAGGGTTCATTCACACCAGCCCTGCTTAGTCTACTTTATTCAAACTCTAGTTTGTTTGTCTAGAAAGTCCAGTTTGTTTGTGGAGGTGTGAATGCCTAATCGAACTCTGATGTGGACCAAAAAAGAGAACACTGATCTGCCTAAACACCTAGGTCTCCGTGTGGTTGAAGTGAACACTGGGGCGGTTCAAATGCATATGTAAAGGCCAAGCGGACTGGAGACCACTCTAAAAGCAGGAAGCAGACTGTAGCGCAGGCCATTCTGGTTAAATACAACCTAATCAAATGCACAAGTCTTGCACTAGTGGGAGAAATGGCTTGTGGTCCTTTGCCAAAGACAAAAGAGAAAACCTACAACTGCTAAAATCTCACACCACTCCATTTTTGTTTATATTTTGTAAAGAAGGAAGTTGCAGTCAGTATCTTGTTCAGAGGTTTTCGTGTCATTTTCTTCAGTGGTTCTTGGTGCAGTGCCACCACAGGCAAGGGGGTAAACTGGTTGCTCAAAGAGTTTGCTGCATTTGACACAGTGCAGAGTGAAAAAAAATTGCTAAAAGGGTAATAAATATTGCAATTTTGGTCTCCAATCCAACTGAGTCTACCAGACTATCAGGTGTGAAAACACCCTAAGGTATTCCACTTTCTCATGCAACTTTTCAGCTCTTCATGGGGGATTCTAAGTCATTCACAGGCAGTATAATGAAAAAAAAAAAAAAAAAAATCAACATAAAAGCTATGTATCAAATATAACTCAAGTAAGTTCTGGGTGTCCTCCCATCAGGACATACCAGAATGAATCCAAAGTAAGTAGCCCAGATGGCTTCCAAATCAAACACTTGAGCCACCTCAGCTGACTAAATTTAATATGGAGGAACCCAAGTCTTTCATAGTCTTTTTGGTGTTTTTTCTGTGCTTCAAAATATATGATTTAAAACAATAAGTTACTTAAGAGTAAGTCATCAAGTTCACCATAGTCCTGTTAATAACACAATGATTTAAAGCAGGAGGGTTACAGCAGGGAACAATGTAAAAGCTCCAGGGCAGTTTGGACAAGGACTTGGAAACACTGGTTTAGCATATGTAAAATGAGTCAACAGGCTTACAAAACATGTTTAAAGACTTCTAGTGAGAAGTGTTGTCAGTCTAACTCACTTTAGTTATGTTGGATAATGAGGAAAAAAAACATTATTTTGACCAGTTTTGTGTTAAAGGTCTCCATTGGTGTAGATTCTTTATGTCAAATAGTCCTTAATTAAAACAAAAAAACAAAACATAAACAACAGCATATCATTAACAAGTTAAAATAGCAGGTTTGTAATCTTAGAATTTTAAAAGTCTCATTTTCTTCTGCTGACTATAAAACGATTTATACAGGCCTGTGTAAAAGACAGCTTGTCAGAGTATATATTGACATCTGAGATGGTAACATCCTGCTCAAGGACAAGAGGATCTCATCTACAGCAGATGTATGCTTAACAGAGCAATCTCTGTGCTCATTCGTCAATTATAAGAAGGTTGAGTTTCTTACAACGCCTAGGCCATCTCTAGCAATAACATTAAATCAGATGGAACTGTGTGAAATATTGAATACCTTAGCATGTGGCTGCTGAAAGGTGAGTCTGGAGCTGTTGATGAGCGATGAGTATCTGAATAGGTGGCTTGGGGAGGTGGGGAATCTGTGACTGCTGCTGGGCTGGTTGTGCAGAACAGCTGAAAAGCAGATGTGAACTGTGTCCTTCAGTGCCTTCAGCTGTGACTCCTGTCCCCGCAAAAGATTACACACAGAAGACACCTGAATCTCTCCTTCCATCCACATAAAAAATGAACTGAAGCCATCAAGCCAGAGGTCATGCTATAAAGTGACTACCAAACACCTAAAAGGCATTGTTAGGCAAGATACTAGGAAGAACTCAGAGTAATAAAAAGGAAGGAATGTTCAGAAGAAAAAAATCATTTACATTTAATCAATAATAACAGACAGAATTATAGGTATAATTATTTTACAACAGCCCCTGATGTCAGTACTCCAGGAGATGAACTGCAGAATTACCTTCTTTTATAATCTGCGTTTTCTCCTCATGCAATTTCAGCTCATCCAGCTAAGCCCTGCTAACAGTGTGTCAATAAGGATGCGCACAAATAAAAAATCTTACCAATTAAGCCTGAAGCATTTCTCTAAATGGCTGAAACTAAGAAGTATGAAAACACAATCTTGAGTGTGAAAACTGGAAGAAAAATTTTGGTATTTACTCCTCTGTTCAGATACTACTAAAAATGGTTGTTTATTTTGCTGCACATGATTTATTCATTCAGTAATTTAAATACAGGCTTTTTAATTTGATTTTTGAAATAGCTGTGTTTGAATGGATTACGTTAGGATATTCAAACCTGCTTCAGACATCCAGAAATGTTAAATGTGTATTTTTTACCAACACAAACAACATAAAATTCTTATTATGTCACCTTATCGAGGGCTGTCTTCTCTAGTTCCTCCTTGGCAATGGTTAACTTGTGCTCCAAGTCCAGAAGCTGCTGCCCCTGCAGAAAGACATGACTTTAGAATAAATTTTCTCCAGATCTGTTAGCACAAATAATAT